>ML778417.1:91835-129039 GCA_009831015.1 Picea engelmannii
CAACTCAAATACCCCACTCCCTGACTCAATCCGGAGTCCAAGGGAGTTCCACCGATGCCTCTGCATCCTTAAGGTCCGAAACCCTGCACACTCAAAGAAACTGAGTCAGCAGCACCTGTCTACATCAAGGTAGTAAAAACATCCTGTCATATAACTTAATGCATCACAATGAAAAAGTTTTATCATCATAAAAATCCAGATCACTTGCGAGCAAGTGTCCTCAAAGAATAAGTCTTGTAAGTGCGTCAGAGCGGGATGTTACAAAAATACTATCTTTAGTTACCTTGATGTATAGGTTGATGTCTGCACTTACTTTTCTAAACCCTTCCTGTTGTAGATATTTATCTAGTCTAGAGTACAATGCTTTAGGAGCCTGTTTTAGACCATACAAGGCCTTCTTCATTTTGCACACGTAATCTGCATTCTCTGACAACTGAAATCCTTTTGGTTGTTCGATGTATACTTTTTCTTCAAGTTCTTCTTATTCTTCGTAAATGTGTTCCATTGATTCATTTTCTTCTTCCTTTAATTATTGTCCACCTGTTTCATCAATTGTTACATTGATGTTGTCCACAACTTTGTTCAACCTCATATTGTAACACTTGTATTCTTTCTTTGTACTTGGGTAACCAACAAATACTCCTTTGTCCACACGAGAGTCAAACTTTCCCATTCTTCCATTTTATATTTTGATGTAGCATTTTCTTTCAAATACTCTGAAGTGCTTCACATTTGTTGGGATTCCTTTCCATAGCTCGTAGGAAGTTTTGTCATTGTTTTTTCTGAGAATTACTCTATTTTGAATTTGAACTATTGTATGCATTGCATGTGTCCAAAAATTACCTATCAATTTTGAATCCATTAGCATTGTTCTATCCATTTCCTATGTAATTATCATCCATTACGATAATGTTCCTTTGTCTCTGAACCACTCTCCAAACCAATCTATGAATCCATGTTCTCATCCACTGTCATATATCTGTCCAAACCTGTTAAGTGTTCTTATGAATCCATCTCTATCCATACTGTCAAGGACTCTACTGCACATTGTCCATAATGTTGGCCCATTTATCATTGTACTATCATGATGTATTCACTACTACAACTAGTTGTACTTCTACTAATTGACTGCTCTAGATCTATCTATTCAAACTCTGCAAGTTTCTCGAAGGATGGTTCTTTGGTTTGTCACATCTATCGCATAGACTGTCACTGTCTAATATTCATGTTACCTAGGAGTCTCTAAGTTGGATGGCTGAGAACAATTCCTGCTCTGATGTGTATTCATCATCATCTTCATTGGTAGATTCATCATCTCTCTAAGCTCTGATTTTTTTCTTTATGTCTGTGGATTCATCTTTCACTACAATTCTTGAAAGTACAATCTCTTGAACCTGTTCCTTATTTACATGTCCTTATTTTCTTTCAGTTATTCTCCAAACCTTTCTGTATCTGACATATTTCTTTTTCTCTGTAGAATTTTCTTCATCTCGTTTTATTTCCAATCTTGTGATCTCTGGGACCTGGTCTTTGTTCACATGTTCTTCATGTTTTCTTATCCATACTTTCTTACATCTGATATTAGTGTTCTCTTTCATGGAAGTATCGATCATGCTTATACAATCACTAGCTATGTGTCCATAGTTATGATATTTGTAACATTCAATGTTACGTGGGGCCACATAGGTATTTCTTTCTTGAACATTTATTTTATAATCGCTCTAATCTGCAACCTAATGTCCAAAGTTAGTACAATAAAAACAATGACCATAAAAGAAATTTGCATACCTAGGAGTGAATGATCTTCTTTGTGGCGTAGTCCTTCTGATTTTTTTGCTTGACTGATCATGATCATGATTGAAGCTTTTTTGTGGCTTGAACATGGATAGTATTCTTGAAGATGTATCTTCAATAGTTTTCTTAGATTCTAGTTGACCATGATTCCTTCCTTTGAGTACTTCTTCATAACTCTTTCTATTTTCTTCATTCTTCTTTTCTAGCAACCTAGAATGCTTCTCTTCATTCTCTATAACTAATGTGGATGTTTCTAACTCTTCAACATTCTTGTTGAGCTTGATGATTTTATTTCTCAATGTGACAACTTATTCTTCAAGCTTCTCAATCTCTTATTCTTTCTTCATTATCTGAGACTTCATGACTTCTTCTGTTCTTTTCGCTTCTTCAAGCTAAATTTTTAATGTGATTATTTCTTCTTCAAGTCCTTTCTCTTATTGACCAAACTCTGACTCAAGTTTCTTTAGATCATTAGTTCTTTCCTTAAGATGATATGTCAATATCTTCTCTCTCATTTCTGCTTCTTCCTTCTGTGATTCTATGTTAGCTTACAAATACTGCTTTTGATATTCAATATTTTCTTCGATCTTTATGGCTTCTTCTAGCTGAGTTCTTGATGCAAGAGCATTCTTCAAGGTTTATAATACCTAGGGGTCTTATCACACATTTACTAAAGGGAGTGGGTTCCCTTGATTATTTTGTTTATTTTCCTAAGTTTAGATTTGAGTTATAAAGAGATTTAAATCTAATTTAGTTATTTTAGAAGATCTCATGAGTTGTAGAGATCTTAGGGATGAGTGAGTAATCCTAAGAAGAGTGAGGATTTTGTGGATATAAAATATCTTATGAGATTTTTAAGGAGGGTTTTGTGGATCTGAACCAGAATTTGGTATTAGAATCCTTTTCTTTAAAAAAGGTAATTTGGAGAGCAACAGAGGTTGGTTGGTTGAGTGGGATTGTGAGAGAGAATCAAAAGGATTTGGAAAACTAAAAATTGAATAGATGGGAGTGAGAGAGTGTGTATGTTTATGTAGTTCGATTACGACCAGAAGACCATCAAAGGACCAATGAGGTGAAATAGGTCTCGATGGGTTGAATATAAGTTCTGTATAATTTTTATGTATATATTGGTGTGAAAATTAATGAATAGAGGACATCAAAACACTGAGTTTTGTGTATTCAATTTATATTAAGATGTTTGGTTTTTGTATTATTCATTGGATATCTCTGAGTAATGTAAACACAGGGTTAAAGAATCTAACAACGAAAAATCTACAATGGATCGTTAATTCTGTTTGTATTAAGGTTTTGTATTTTCTGTAATAATAGTGAAACGTTTTGCTTTTACAATTATCTTATATGCATATAGAGAAGTAATCCAGCCAATTGTGGAAGGAACCGGTTGAATTGAGTTTTCAAAAGATTTGAACCAGAGTTGAAACCTGAATTTCAAATTGGATCGTCAGATCATAGCTCAACATAGATCTAAGGTATGAAATAGATTTCGTTGTGTAACTTACACATAAGTTAATGGAAGATTTCATAAACCTACAGGTATCATTGGATTAGTGGATAAGGTTTATAACAACCATTGATCTAAATAATTCAAACTCCGACAAAGTCAGAGGATGTGGGATTGGCGAAGGTTTAAAGAATAATCGTTGATTGAAGCCAAGGTTGAAATCTACGATGCAGAATGAGTTTTTCTTTTCAATTTGCAAAGAGGTTAATTAAAGATTACTCCTCCCAAACTAAAACCAAGTGGTTTTTCCTTTTCCATGTATCCTTCTGGTGTTATTTCGCAACCTAGGTAAGTAGTATTACTTTCCACTTATTTTGAGTTCCAAAATGTTTCGGGTCGTCGATCATCAAAATAGAGGTTTTGTTATATCCATTGGATCATGTTTCTTAAAGTTGATTATGATCGGATTTCGGTTTAGTCTCCAGTTTCAATGTGTAGTCACGTTAGCTAAAAGGTCACTAAGTTTTGGGACTTAGCTTTGTACTACGAAATACAAACGTTGACTTATATTTGTTGGTTATATGGTTTGGGAAGTAGCCCAAGAGCTAATTTCATATTATATTGAATTGATTCTAAGTTTTATTATTATAATTTTGAAGCTTGAGGAGGATTAAAAACTGAGATTTTGAGGATCGATTTGTAACCTTGCACAATTAAAGTGTTTAAGAAAAGGATACTTTGCAATCCTTGTGGATGAAGAAGAATTTGGTCCTTATTGGGCATCATTTGGTATCAGAGCAAGATAAGAGCTCTTTGGGATTTTGGTTCAAGTTTGAATTTGTTTGTATTAAGTGTGTGTGGAAATTGCAATTGCAACAGATTCAGAATTTTAATACAAAGTGGTAAAATCTGAAGGGAATTGTTCTTTAGGAGATTAGGACACAAAAGATTTTATGCAGAAAAGAATCTTGAAATATTGCAGGCAATGAAGATTTGAAGTATTTCATTCAAGGTAGAATGTGGAAAAATATTTTGAGGTTTCAAATTTTAAATGAATATGTGTGTGTGTGTGTGTGTGTGTGTGTGTGTGTGTGTGTGTGTGTGTGTGTGTGTAGATAACAATAGAGAATTGCAGCC
Organism: Picea engelmannii; assembly: GCA_009831015.1. Taxonomy (NCBI): domain Eukaryota; kingdom Viridiplantae; phylum Streptophyta; class Pinopsida; order Pinales; family Pinaceae; genus Picea; species Picea engelmannii. Next base: position 96,229 of record ML778417.1, read on the forward strand.
AGGTAATTGTGACAAAGGAGAAGGGAGCAAGTGAATAAATTGAAGCAAGAGATGTTATAAGGAAATGAAGAGAACATGGAAGTTCTCAGAAGAAGAAGAGGATTAGTTGGAAGAATAACTAAATTGCAAACAATGAAAAGTAAAGAAACATGTTTATTGTCCAAGCCAGTGGAAATCTTAAGGATATGATATCCTTGGAAGAAATCTCAAGTATGAGTTATATTTTGATATTTGGTCTAATTTGAATTATTTTTCAAAGTGAAGAGAATGATAGCAACATAAGTACAGTAGCAAACTATGTAAAGGGAAGATAAGTGGTGTTAGTGGTAAAGATCAGCAAAGAAGATTGTTGTAGAAGAGAAGAGAATAACAGAGTTCTCAAAACAGAGAGAGAGGAAGGTGAGCATTGTTTACAAAATCCTGACAACATTGGAAGTTGAGGAGCAGGAGTGCTCAAAGAGGTTTTGTTGCAGAAAACCAAGGGAATATACCAAGAGGATGAATTGGTGTAGGTGAGAAGTAAAGACTTGTTACAAATAAATGAGAGAGGATTATTGTAAGCTCACAGTGGACAAAGAAAGTCCACATAAGGAAGCAAAGATGACTATTAGAGGTCATGAGAAAAGCCACAACAGAAGAAAGAAATATGCCAAGGAAAATGGAAAGGGAAAGAAGATGAGTCAAGAAGTACTTGACAAACAAATTGTTGTATTGAAAGAAAGTGTTGATGCAATAATAATGTTGCTAGAGGATTGTGAAAGGGGCCAAAGGTATGGTTGGACTATGAAAAAGAGGAAGATAAAATGGAAGTTGTTGCAAATAAATATAAAGAAGAGAATGTATATCAGGTTAAGAGAGGAACTTAGAACAGTTGAGTTAGAGGTGGAAGATGGCTATTGTAGACCTAAGAAAAAGGTTTACCTTGATGAGGAAATAATTATTGATGGTTTTCTGAACTATTGGACAAGTTCGGATCAACAAGGAGATGTGGTGATTAAGACATCAAAGGAAGATGAGCCTTGTATTTTTTAAACTAATGCTTTGTGTATGTTTGTAGGTGATGAACAACCTTTTGAAGATGTGTTTATGCAGGTTGATGAAGAAAAGAAGTTGTTAGAAGATATGTTTGTAATAGAACAGTTCTTAATTGAACATGTGTTCAAAGACACTAAATATGGACAATTATTGAATACTACTATGGAAGTTGAAAATGATAAAGCCAGAAGGACTTGGAAAAAATATGGCAGACAGTCTGAAGACAAAAGGAAATTGTAGATTGCAAAAGAAGGAATATAAAAGAGGCATGAAGATAGCCTTATGTTAGGATCAAACAAGGGTATATATGCAGTGCAAACACTTTAGGTAATGGGATTATCTCTTCAAATTTTATTCAGTGATTATGAACCTTTATTGATAGTTAATGGGCAAGAAATTGTCTTGAAAGGACATAAAGGAGCACTAATGGAAAGGACTCTTAGTAAAGGTTGCATTATGGAAGATGGTAGAACGGAGATTCATAAGAAGAATTCAGTCCAAGGAGGTACATCTAGTCTAGTAAATACTATGAAGAGGAAAGGAAAAGAAGACAGTCAAGAACCTAAGGATAAGTCGGCAGAGGCTGATGTACTGCAGAAAATTGAAGATAAGTTTATTTGTACAAATTGCGAAAAGAGAAATGGTACATGTGATCAACAAAATGAAAAGAGACAGGCAACCTCAGAGGATGAAGGAAAAGATTCATTATTGAACTATGCATTTGTAGTAAGCAGAAAAGGGGTTCCATTGAATGTGATATTCATGGTGGTAACAATAATTTGTATGGTTGTAAAAGGGACTTTACAGTTGAATGGAAACTCTGTTATATATGGTGATTTTGTTTCCTGTACAGAAACAAAGAGAAATTTAGCTTCTAAAATGAGAATTTGGTAGATTTTGATTGAAAATCAAGAGGAATGGAAAAATAAACTTAGTGGCTTACATATTTGTAAGAAAAAAAGGGGAAGAATGAAAATAAATATGCAAGGAAGGAAGGCCAAAGAGAAGAAAAAAGAATGGAATTTAGAAATTAGACAAAGAAGACAAAGAAGACTTTTCCAAGACAAGACAACATGAAGGAGGATATGGCAAGATTGAAATGTCATATGCACATCAAAAGGATGAAAAATCAGAGAAAAAAATAAGCAAAGTTAATGAGAAAAGAGATGAGAAATATAATATGTTTTCTGAATTTTTATTAACTGTTGAATTTGTTTTTCAGGGTGAAAGACAAATTGTTATTGGAGATATATTTTCTTGTGCAAATATAGAGGAATATGGGAGTTTTGGAAATGCAGACAGACAGTTTTCCTTATTGAAACAGGAAAACAGGAGAAATAAATTAGTTGGCTCAGAAGCTTGGGATGGAGGAAAAAGAGTTGATATAACTCTTATACAAATTATTGCAGAAGAGAGAGAAGATTGCAGAGGATGTGAAATGACAGTACACAAACCGATTTTGTTACTAATCCAAAGAATATTTGAAGGTCGAGATTTTATTTTGAGTTTACAGTTGGAAAAATGGGTGGACAGTTCAGTTGAATTTAACATGGATGTGGAGGAAATTGAACAAGGTTCAATAACTAAAAATTTTGCAGTTGATGGACAATATGTAGTTGAATGGTTATGTATTCAATTTGTTTATGGATATGAGAGGATTCCACTCAATATATTGGATAAGTGGAAGATAAAAACAACAAAGGTGATAGATCTAAGAATCTCTCAGAGTCAACAAGTCAAGAAGAGATGGAAGGATATGCAGGACAACCTAAGGGAAGTGTTTAGGAAACAAAAGAGGATGTTGATGATAGGATTAGAAATCAAAATGTACAGTCAGGTACAAGACAATGGAGCTAGTGGAGAATACAGGAAGTTGAAGTCTAATTTTGTTGAGATGATGACAAGTCAGCAGCACACAGAGGTACATAAATTTGAGTTGTTTGAGAAGATTTGTGTATTGGTTATCAACATCAGAACACTATGTAGTGGATATTATTATGAAAACAAAGCAAAAGGTAATCAACAATACAGGGTTTGGTATCCAGGAGAAGAAGAGAATGCAACAAATACACCTGCAATTGGAAAACGTCAAACAGTTAGTTGGAAGTTGAAATCAGATGAAGTTTACAACAGAGGAAGTTGGAAGACTCATGAACAAGAGTCCATGAATTATTTCAACCTGGGGATTCTGATGCAGGAGAATTCTTCAAGGTTTATAAGACCTAGGGGTATTATCACACATTTACTAAAGGGAGTGGGTTCCCTTGATTATTTTGTTTATTTTCCTAAGTTTAGATTTGAGTTCTAAAGAGATTTAAATCTAATTTAGTTATTTTAGAATATCTCGTGAGTTGTAGAGATCTTAGGGATGAGTGGGTAATCCTAGAAAGAGTGAGGATTTTTTGGATCTAAAATATCTTATGATATGGTTAAGGAGGTGTTTTTGGATCTGAACCAGAATCTGGTATGAGAATCCTTTTCTTTAAAAAAGGTAATTTGGAGAGCAATAGAGGTTGGTTGGTTGAGCGGGATTGTCAGAGAGAATCAAAAGGAGTTGGAAAACTAAAAATTGAATAGATGGGAGTGAGAGAGTGTGTATGTTTATGTAGGTAGATTACGACCATAAGACCATCAAAGGACCAATGAGGTGAAATAGGTCGCAATGGGTTGAATATAAGTTATGTATAATTTTTATGTATAGATTGGTGCGAAAATTAATGAGTACAAGACAACAAAACATTGAGTTTTGTGTATTCAATTTATATTAAGATGTCTAGTTTGTGTATCAGTCATTGGATATCTCTAAGTAATGGAAACACAGGGTTAAAGAATCTAACAATGACAAATCTAAAATGGATCGATAATTATGTCTGTATTAAGGTTTTGTATTCTCTGTAATAATAGTGAAACGTTTTTCTTTTACAATTATCTTGTATGCAAATGTGTGGTGGATCATAAACAAGAGAAATTCATACAAAGAATTAATCCAGCTAATTGTGGAAGGAACCGATCGAATAGGATTTTCAAAATATTTGAACCAGAGTTGAAACCCGAATTTCAAATTGGATCATCGGATCGTAGCTCAACATAGATCTAAGGTACAAAATAGATTTCGTTGTGTAACTTACATATAAGTTAATGGAAGATTTCATAAACCTACATGTACCGTCGGATTAGTGGATAAGGGTTATAACAACCATTGATCTGAAGAAGTCAAACTCCGACAAAGTCAGAGGATGTGGGATCGGAGAAGGTTTAAAGAGTAACTGTTGATTGAAGCCAAGGTTTAAATCTATGATGCGGAATGAGTTTATCTTTTCAATTCGCAAAGAGGTTAATTAAAGCTTACTCCTTTGAAACTAAAACCAAGTGGTTTTTTCTTTTCCACGTGTCCTTCTGGTGTTATTTCACAACCTAGGTAAGTAGTATTACTTTCCACTTCTTTTGAGTTCCGAAATGTTTTGGATCGCCGATCATCAAAATTGAGGTTTTGTTATATCCATTGGATCATGTTTCTTAAAGTTGATTATGATCGGATTTCGGTTTAGTCTTCGGTTTCAATGTGTAGTCACGTGAGTTAAAAGGTCACTAAGTGTTGGGACTTAGCTCTGTACTACAAAATATAAACGTTGACTTATATTTGTTGGTTATATGGTTTGGGAAGTAGCCCAAGAGCTAATTCCATATTATATTGAATTGAGTCTAAGTTTTATTATTATAATTTTGAAACGTGAGGAGGATTAAAAACTGAGATTTTTCGGATCGATTTGGAACCTTACACAGTTAAAGTGTTTAAGAAAAGGATACTTGGTGATCCTTGTGGATGAAGAAGAATTGGTTCCTTATTGGGCATCAGTTCTTAAGTTCTCGATGACCTGTTGGGATTCTTCAAAAATATTAACACTTTCCTTTTGTTTCATCAATTCTTTCTTGAGTGACTTCTTTTATTCTCTTAGTTCATCTAAAGCACTAATCAATTCTGCTTCATAATCATCTTCCTTTTCAATTAGTTTTTTTGTCTCGTTTTATTCATGTCATTCTATTTCAAGATGTCTGTGTTTTTCACAATTAAAGAAAAACAACATACCTCTGGTGATTATGTACTCTTCATCTTCTGAATCTATTTTACACGGTGAACATAATTATTCTTCATCTGTATCTGCATCTTCTTTGGCATTTTTTGAATCTGCGATGGGTGAAGAATATATGTCATGTAACTTATCCCAAATTTCTTTGGTTGATGAACATTTACCAACCTTTTCTCTTACTGGATTAGGTAATCCTTCCCAAATGAAATCCATTGCTATTTTGTTATTCTTCTTCAATTCCTTCTTGGCTACAGTCTTTTCCCTTTTTGAACTATCATATCTTGTAACAACTAATAGCCAAATATAATGTCCCTGTGCCTGTAAAAATACTTTCATCCTTCTACTCCACATATCATACTTAAAACCATTCTGACCATTAAACATTGGTAATCTATTCTCAGAATAATCCATTATCTCCTTCCAGTGGTTAAACTGTTTCTTGAAGGAACCGGCTCTGATACCAATTGTTGGATTACTAAGAGGGGGGTGAATCAGTAATAGAGAAATTTAATCCTTTTTCACCATAAAATGCAAGTGTTATATCAATGTAGAATTATCATCCAATAGTTTCAGATTAAATAAATAATCAACTAATGAGCAATCACACACATACACATTACACCAGTGTTTTACGTGGAAACCCAAAGCGGGAGAAAACCACGGAATGATTTTGCTTATATGTCTTTAAGAATTACATTCATTGGAAGCACCAACTTCCTTTTTTTTCTAGCTACAACTGGAAGGAGGCTCCAACCCCCTAGTTTCTCAGGCTACAACTTGAGGGAAGCTCCAAATCCCCAATTATCTGGCTACAACCCCCTAGTTTCTCAAGCTACAACCTGAGGGAAGCTCTAACTCCCCAATTCTTTGGCTACAACCAGAAGGAGGATACAACCCCCTATGTTCTTCGGCTACAACCACCTATCCTTTCCCCGTCTAACTGCCCTGAAATATAAATATGAAATGTAGAAAACCTATCACTATCACTGAATCAACCACTACCACTGTCAACCTATACCAATGGCCTATAACAACTTGTACCAATCAACCTTGCATCAACCTGTACCTCAACCTGTACCATAAACAAGTGTATCAACCATGCATCGAACCTGTATAGATAACCTGTCACAATAAATTGTCCAAACAACCTGTCTCATCAATATTTATCAACCAAATCATATATACTCACCAACAACAATCACCAAGACAACTCTCAACCATATGCACAATATCACCGAGATGTGCATCAACCAAGCATATCACAACAACTCATAATTATCACCAAGATCAATATGTGCTTCTAATAATATACCAAGACAAGTATGTTACATCATCCATAAACCATGTGTCAACAATACTACTAAAAAGTGCCTAGTTATACACCTCATGTATGTGCCAACTCATCTACTACTTGTCTCAACCATGTACCCAACATGTACCTCAACAACATACCAAAGACATACACCAATATAACCATCAAAAGTTATCTAACAATTCATCACTCTATCCATAAACCAAATACCATAAACCCTTACATCAAACCATGTGCCACAACCTCATTGTTATGTAGCCCCAAGATAAACCAACAACTTTAGATACACGTCACAACTGAAAGACCAATACCCATATGCCAAATACCAACAACAAAATACCAATGGTATCCCTCAACAAATCTGGTATATGCAGCAATACTGAACATCCAATACCATCTCTAGAGCTAAACCCTAGATCACAAAACATACCTCAAATAAGATGTCCCATATCTCTCATAAATAGACCCCAATCATGTTGTTGCCGCAATTTTTCTGCCACACGTTTTTTGCCACGATTTTTCTACCGCACTTTTTCTGCCATGATTTTTCTTCCGCACTTTTTCTGCCGTGATTTTTCTGTCGCACTTTTTCTACTCTGATTTTTCTGTCTCAATTTTTTTGCCACAATTTTTCTATCGTGATTTTTCTGTCACAATTTTTATGACGCACTTTTTCTATCGCAATTGTCCTGCTGCACTTTTTCTGTCGCATTTTTCCTGTCGCACTTTTCCTACAACACTTTTTCTGCTAAATTTTTCTCTATCAATAATACCTGCCCAAATAACCTTTCATAAAAAATAGATATTCAATGATATTCAAGTGTGATTTGAATGAGAGACCCTTTCCTCTGATTTATAATTTTATGTAGCTTCCTCAAGGGGTTACCTTTTAACCATCTTAACCCACTTTCCTTATTTTAGGGTTAACCCACTTATAACCACTTGTCCACTTAACCTAACCACTTTCCATAATTAGTAAGTTATCCATTAAATTTATTATTTAAATAATTTATTTTGCATCCTCTTTGACTTATAGTACACTCATCACTTCACTTTATTATTTAAATAATTTCTTCTTTGCAAAAACTTTGACTACTTTGACCTTTTGGGGCTTCTAGATGACTCATGAGGGTTCTCCAACTTCACATGGCCATAACTCTCTAGTCGTGAGGAGTTATGTGACGTTCCACATACCACTGGAAATAGAATGACATTTATTATCCATCTATAATATTCTTACCTGGAAATATATCGAAACTCATGCCATTATCCATCAAACAAACTTGGGTCCATTTCCCAAACCTTTGTACTACCGAAATTTTCTACCAGACTTTCTTCAAGGGTTGACATCAATGACAACCAACCCAATTAATCAACACTGGGTGCAAGCCAAGGAAGGGTGGAGTGTTGAGCTCAAAATCATTGCTACCCACAACCTTGGTGATAGTATAAGGTCCATAGTGAAGTGGCCAGAGCTTCCAATGGGTCCCTGTAAGATGTTCTTTATGAAAATGTAACCAAACCTTGTCTCCCACCTGAAAATAGTGTGGTACCCGATGTTGATCATGGTGTTGCTTGTACTTAGCATTGGATTTCTACAAAATCTCATGGACCTGTTGGCAGGTGTGTTGAATCTACTCAATGAATCTGGTGATTTTGTCTGCCTCTGACTGAACATGGGAATATTTTACCTCTGTGGTTGCAAGAGGTAGTGAAACATCAATGGGACCCAAGGGTTGGAATCCTAGCCTCACCTGAAATGGGATATTACCAGTGCATCTATGGAGGGCATTGTTGTAGTTGTGTTGAACATAGGGAATAATCTCATCCCATGTACATTGATGCTTAGAGTTGTACATGTGTAGGATGTGCACAATCATTCGATTGAAAACCTCTGTCTAGCCATCGGTTTGGGGGTGGAAAGAAGTGAATTTAGTGAGATTGGTTTCCAACTGTGAATAGAGACTCGACAAAAATATGCTAAGGAACTTGTTGTCCCAATATGAGGTGACGGTCTATGGTATCCAAAAATGGAACCACACTCGTTCGAAGAAGAGGTTGCTAGTATCTGTTGTTGTGATGCTCTTCTTGCAGGCTCTGATAATGGCCATCTTCGAAAACCAATCAACCACCACAAATACACAATCATTGTCATACTTGGTGGACGAAAGGCCATGCATGTAATCCATTGATATTGATTCCCAAGGCCTCTCAAGAGTATGAAGAGGAGTATGTAAGCCTTGCTTCTTGATGGTTGGCTTGGAAATGGCACATGCAGTGCAAGATCTAATATACTTGCTAATGTCTTGTCGAAGTTTTGGCCAATAAATTTTTTTTTGTAGAACGACCACATTTTTCTCCACGCCAAAATGTTCTGCCATCTGACTGTAGTGAGCCTCCCAAATAAGATTTGCATGCTCTCTTGTGGGAAAATAGAGGTGGAACAGATGGAATAACAGTCCATCATGGATGTGAAAATCAGTGACATCCATTCCTGTACCTAGGAGATGATAGGTGGTGGAGAAGTCAAGGTCACGTTGATAAAGTTGGAGCCACTCAAATGCCTCAATCCCACATGAATGGAGCACTATGGTGAGTGCAGCAATGTGAGGGAGACTAAGGCAATTAGCGACATGATTTGTGTTCCTTATTTTGTACTTGATGTTGAGATGGAACTGATATAGGTATGTGGACCACTTGTGATGGCAGTTGTTCTGCAACTTCCCTTGTGTCTGTATGAACTTTAGAGGCTTGTGATCAGTGTGGATGATTGTCTCCTTTCCTAGAATGTAATGTTTCCATTGACGATAGGCTTGCACAATGGAATACATTTCTTTGTCGTAGGTGGGGTATTTTCGGATAGTATCTGAGAGTGTCTTACTATGGTATGCTACCGAATGACCATGTTGAGTGATAATTGCACCTACAATATAGTTAGAGGCATCAGTCTCAATTTTGAATGGTTGTTGCAGATTAGGTAAGGAGAGTACTAGAGTTGAGCACAACCAATGCTTCATATCATCAAATTCTTGTTTTTTTAACTACCCCCATGCGAACTTTTCCTTGCCACCGCCCTTGGTTACTTGGCTGAGGCCCCATACAATATGGGAGAATCCAAATACGAACCTTCGGTATAAGTTGGCAAGTCCCTAGAAGCTTTGAAGCTCAGTTAGTGTGGTTGGGGCTGGCCAGTCACAAATGAATTGGATCTTAGATGGATCCACATGTACCCCATGCTCATAAAAAATGTAGCCAAAGTATTGGACCATGTTCATTCCAAGGGAGCATTTTTCCAAGTTGGCATATAGCTTGTGTTGTTATAGAGTGCCCAAAACCTGTTGAATATGTTGCATGTGCTCCTCCCAAGTTATGTTGAAGATGAGGATGTCATCCAGATACACCACCACAAAAGAGTTGGTGAAGGGTCTCAATACATCATTCATCAATCTCATGAAAGTTGTTGGTGCATTTGTTAAGACAAAGGGCATGACCAGCCATTCAAAGAGACCTTGTTTAGATTTGAAAGTTGTCTTCCATACATCAGTTGGTTCGATGGGAACCTGGTGGTAGCTAGACTTTAGGTCAATCTTGGTGAATAACTTTTACCCCTTGATTTTTTCAAGAAGGTCATCAATTTGTGGAATTGGGTCCTGGTTCTGGACTGTGATTTTGTTTAATGCTCTTTAATAAATGCAGAGCCACCAAGTCCCATATTTCTTCTACACTAGCACAATCGGGATTCTGCAAGGGGAGGATTTGGGTCAGATGTTCCCCTTTTGAAGTAACTCTTGGATCTGGTGCTTGATTTTTTCATTTTCCATCAGTGAGAGACAACAGACTAGTCCATTAGGCAGTGGTGCACTGGGAGCTAGATCAATTGGATGCTTGACTTGGAAGTGCGTCGGTACCCCGGTGGGTGGGGAGAAGATGTCTCTGTACTCTTCCATGATACCGATCACTTGCATCTACTACAAAGAGAGTCCATGTGTAGAGATCGCGGATGTGATGGTGACCTTCTGCTTACTATGAGCATGGATCACAAAGAAGATGAACTTCCCGGTTTGTGAAATGACCTTATTTCATTACTTAGCAGAGATTAAATAAATAGTGGTAGGCGATGCTACCTCTTGTATCACGTACAATTGTCTACCCAAAGTAATAATAACATTGCAGGGTCTAGAATCATACACAACATGTCACTTCCACAAATATGGTTGGCCTAAAATAAGATCACAAACTTCAAGGGGAGAAATATCACACAATACCTCACCTTTAAAAGGCTTGATTTTGTAGGGAAGACGACATTGTTGGCTGATGCGGAGATATTTTCCTTGGTGAAGCTAGCTGATGGTGTAGGGATGTAGGTGTATTTTTATTGGTAGGTCCAGCTGCTTGACGACCTCTGCTAAAATCAGGTTCTTCTGACTGCTACTATCGACAATGAAATGCAACGGAGTCCCCTTTACCCACAATTGTGATTGAAAGAGGCATTCCCCTTTCTCTTGTTCTTCTAGTTCTCTTAGTTATACTTTGGTGGTAGCGACAGTGGAATTGGTTTCATCATCGATGATCCTCTTCCCACTTTCTGGATTTGATTCGAAGTCAGAATCTGCCTCTGATTCAGAATCTTTCATCTCAACCACCAGTGACTCCTTAGAGCAACATTATTCGATGTTGTGCCAAGGTATTTTATGGTATTCACATCATTTTCATGTGTCCTTATTAGACTTCTCATTACCCTTCTTGGGTTGGGGCTTGGACTTGTTGTCTTGAGAGAGACCATATTTTTTGTGTCCCTTGTTTTGTGGGTTGGGGCCGCCTTTGCCCTGCTTTGGTTGTGAAGAGTTTGCAGATCCAAACTCTCACCTCTTCTTCTTAAATTTATGCTTGATATTGAAAACATATACATAATCCGCACCAAATGATGTGATGTCCAGAAATTTCATTTCTATTTAAATGTATCTATCCAGACATCTGCAGTATTTGAGCATCAGATGTTGTTCAGAGTCTTTGATACCCAATTTAGTGCATAGGGTATGGAAAATATTGGTGAAATATATTATTGTCTAGTTCCTTTCTTGACGTAGCATGGTCCATATTGTTTATTGGTCCTTGTAGCTTCCAACAAGGTAGTACTGTTCTTTATTGGAATCCCTGAAAGAATCCTATGTGGGGTCTATTTATTTTATGGTAAGCTGATGCATTTTAATTTTCTTACTATGTAGAATAAACTGAGCCATAATTATTGTAGCAATCAAATATCACAAGAAGAATAACCATGCACAAGAACACAAGAAGTATCCTGGGAAACCCTTCTCAACAAGGGAAGAAAACCCAGCCAATCCTTTTCTATATTTTCAAGAGAAAGACCTCCCACACCATCACCAAACCTAGCACACAAGAGGGTGTTGTAATTCTCACAATTTCAAACCACAACTTATGAAATCATGAGATGACACAATGGTAAGTCTATTTCCTCAATGGGGATTCACCTTTATTTATATAAGACTTATCAAATGATGTGTCTATTGGCATAATAGGTCTAACCTCAATAACTCAAAATATAATTAATAATTACTATATTAATTATCTTTTATATTAATTATATTTTACATTAATTATTAATCACATTAAGGTGGAGCTGACCTATACCCTTTACATTACAATTAGGGTTACATACAGGTCTGACTCTTGAACAATATATCAAGGGATATTATACACCCACTAGTGCTCATCCACTAAGGGAACATCCATAGGGATGTCCATATCTATGGCTCACTGCATTACACAAAAGAACCACTTCTTCACTAGTGCTTAGCCACTAGGATCACGTTCACTTGTGCTTTTCCACAGGAACGTCCACTCAACAAATATTCTTTCCCACTACATTACACAGGAGAGTCATCTGGAGTTTCTCATCAACTCTTCTGCTCAGAGGAGGCTAATACATCATCTTCATTTATGTTCTCATGACGATGCACCCATCACTTTGGAATTTCACACGTTCACCTTGTGCTCAGCCATAGGCATGTCCAACTTTTCATATCGCCTTTCTCACCGGAGAATCATCTAGAGTTCTTCTCAACTCTCATAATGGAGGAGGTCATCTTTGCATTCCATATCTATCTTAGATAGGAACCACACACCCTTCTCGGGGGCTTTCTCTTAGGTTTGTAAGCTGGAGAAAGTCTCACATAGCTGCAATGATCCACATCTCACAGGTTTGTAAGATGGAGAATGTCTCACATAGCTTCAAACATCAACACTCCCTCTCATCTAGAGAGGAATTCTTCATCATGCCAAGTCACACACGGATGTACTTGAATTTTTCTTGGTTGGATTCATCAACACTCCCTCTCAACTAGTGAGGCATTCTTCACCAAGTTGGTTTGGTGAAGATGTCTACAATCTGCTCATGTGTAGGGAGGTATTGCATGTGTACGATTTTCCTCTACATCATATCTCTGATATAAGGATATTTCATCTCATTGTGTTTCGATCCATCAGGAAACACTAGGTTCTTAAAGAGATTTAGACACGACTCTTGGTTATCATCATAGGATCCATCTCATGGTCAAGTAAATCTATCAGAATCTTGTGAAGCCACATTGCTTCGCACACTCAATGCTATATACTTTGCCTCGATGGTACTCAAGGCCACAGAGTTTTGTTTCCTACTGCATTAGGAAATCATGAAAAAATTCATGGTAGAACATCAACCAGATGTGCTCTTCCTGTCCACTGTACTTTCTTCTCAATCTGAATCGGCATATCCTGCAAACTCAATTTCACATTGGAGGCATATCTCAGGCCATATCCAACTGTGCCTCATATATATCTTAATACATGTTTTTATCTTGTCTAGTGAGTCTGTCTCGGTTGACTCGTGAAATGATTAAGCACATTCAATGCATGGCATGAATCAAGTCTAGTGTTAACCAAATACATCAATGATAGAATCATTTGTGGATCAATATCGTCTGAATCATCTTTATTCATTTTCTTCAAATCCATCACCGTGGATTTGCATTTTGTCATACTGAGCTTCTTTAATATTTCCATTGTATATTTTTCTTGACTCAAGAAAATCTCATCGGTCCTCTGTCATACTTCTTGTCCCAAGGAGTAGTGCATCATACTCATATCCTTCATCTTGAAATCAGAAGTCAAATCTTACTTGTATCCAACAAAAAGGAATTCTAAATAAGTTATCAAAATCATGTTCTCGTCGCCAATACTGTAATAATATAGTTTTGGATCAACAATACTCTTTGTTGAAAACCAAACTCATCAAGAATCCATTTATTTGATGTAGTTTCCAACTCATGGATGGTAGTACATATGAAAGTGTATCGGATTACTGGATCAATATGTCTCATCATAGTTTACTCCCTCTACTTGTGAGAATCCTCTGACTATAAGTCTCATTTTATATTTCTCGATACATCCATCAATTGCATGTTTTTTTTCCTCTTGCAGAGCTTGTCAAGCCCAAACAGGCCTTTTATATCCTACTGCAAAGTCCTTGGGAATACCAACTGGAGCAACTGGATCAACATGTTAATGGCTATCTCCCTCTAGACTGTTGAATATGAAGAAGGTATTGTCTCTCTTTCTCAATTAGTTTGACTCCTTATGAATCAAGTGACTCCCTCTAGAGTCTAAAAGATAAGCTTATTCCTTTTTTGTTAGCCTTCCTGGAACATGAAAACAAACAAAAGGAAACAAGACAAGAATATATCCTAGAGGATATTCATGAGTACATCTCTAGAGTCAAAACATTTTAAGGATTGTTGTCATGGCTACAACACCTACTTGTAATGTAGCAACCTTATAAATGTAGGTTATAGTCATGATAAAAAAAATAATCAAACCTGGAGTCTTCACTTTTAGTGTGTTGTTCTTATGAATGCACTGAGACTTTTCTGGGTCCATGATTTGAACCAGGGGTTCTTTCCTCCTGAAAATACCCTTACGACAATGATGAAAATAATATATATATACAAGTGCATACCTAAGAGTGAACACCACTAGAGGTTCTTCTTGTTTTTCAATGTCATGATGATCAATGGCATTCCTGGACTTCTCTTGAGGTGGCTAATGTTGTTTTATTTTCACATTAATAACTCTCACATTAACTGTCTTTAGGCTTTCATTATTTTGATAGTACTTTATGTTTGATAATTTTGCAAATATGTCATTTATCACATCGTTTTTAAAATTATCACCTGGCCTTGTATCTTCACCTCTCACTTTGGAGCACACCCATTTGCAAATTTAGTTAGAAAGTATTGTCACGAGTGTGCTAAAGGATTTTTCTATTGAATCACTCATCCATTTAAGGAGGATTTTTGACATAATCAATTGTACTTGTAGTGACATTAGTTAAGAAGGAAATCAGGTAAATTGAGTGATGTTGAACCTAGTGTTGGTCCAAACATAATATAAGTTCAAGCACACGACCTGTTGTTTCCACGGGGAGGAGCATATTTACATCTCCATGTAGCACCTTTAATATCATATCAAAAGACTATTGATCTCTTGTCACCATGAAGGTTCTCAAAACTACAATTTAGGGGGCTACATGCACCATTCTGTAGAGACAAAAACCTAACAGCAATTGACTGAATAGGGGCATTTAAGTTTTTAGGTCTTGCAGCTCCAAACATTTTAGTAGGAAATCTGTTTGTTGTTGATATCATCAATGAGGCTAGAGACATGCTAAAAATTTCATAGAACTTCTGAGAAGGTCCCACATAAACACAATTTGTGTGTATTTGACATAGTATCAAAACAAAATCTCAACCCCTTTACATCAGACTTCATGGTCATTGATTGTAATCATTTCCATAATGGAAAATCAATATATCTTCTAGCATTTAAAAAATCCCGCAAAATTCAATTTTTCTGTAATTCCATTTGAGTATGGCACAAAGAAATTGATGGTTGGGAACCAACATTCAAAAACAAAACATGGTGCCAATAAATACCAAAAGGTTCTCCCAGCTCAACAATTTTTCACATTCAATATTTGTCCTGTCACTTCTACTAAAATTTATCAGACACATTTTATATAAATGCAAGACTGATGCAATACATTGCCAATATGAAGGTTCTCTTAAATACAGAAGAGACATATGTACCTTGAGATCAAATCAATCTCAGAATAGTTTCATAATTCTTATGTAACCTTGTAATTTTTGGATAGTCTTTACAAACTGGAATGCTACACTTCTTTGAACTGCATCGGAGAGTATTGAAACAGTTTTGGATACTATAGGTCGTTGCCTCAGAGAGTACTGCAACAATTTTTTCGTTTTCATTTTAAGTCCACAGTTTAGGATCCTAAATTTGCAATCATGACAGCCCTTTGTGGCTTCCCCAAGAACTTCCATAAAACAGTGTTGTGTTTAGCACACCAAGCCTCTCCTAGGCTGTGGATAATCTTTCTTTAGTAGGCCAAGACACCAAGAGATAGTTGGTTTCCTTCTCATGTTGTCTAGCATACTGTAAGAAAGGCTTGGTCATGGTTTTAGGCCTGCAACCAATCTATTTTGGACTGCCATCCCTTCTCACAGAACTCGGCCAGTTCTACTTTACCACTGAAATTTTAATAGAGAGGGTCTGGCCCTTCCCTTGAACTGGCAGTGGGGTACTTGGAAGCTCCATCTCTTATGGCCTTCCTTTATCAATGTGAATATGGTCATCTTCAAGACCTACTCTGATACCATGTTGATTTTATGGTAAGTTGATGCATTTTAATTTTCTTACTATGTAGCATAAACTGAACCATAATTACTGTAGCAATCCAAGATCACAAGAAGAATAACCATGCACAATAACACAAGAAGTATCCTGGGAAACCATTCTCAACAAGGAAATAAAACCCAACCAATCCTTTGCTATATTCTCAAGATAAAGACCACCCACACCATCACCAAACCTAGCACTCAAGAGGGTGTTGTAATTCTCACAATTTCATACCATAACTTCTGAAATCATGAGATGACACAATGGTAAGTGTATTTCCTCAATGGGGATTCACCTTTATTTATATAAGACTTGTCACATCAAATGATTTGTCTATTAGCACAATAGGGTTGACCTCAATAAGTCAAAATATAATTAATAATTACTATATTAATTATCTTTTATATTAAGTATGTTTTACATTAATTATTAATCACATTAAGGTGGGGGCGACATGTACCCTTTACATTAAAATTAGGGTTACAGGTAGGTCTAACTCTTGATAAATATAACAAGGGATCTTATACACCCACTAGTGCTCATCCACCAGGGTAACATCCATAGGGATGTCCATATCTCTGGCTCACTGCATTACACAGAAGAACCACTTATTCACTAGTGCGTAGCCACTAGGATCACGTTCACCTGTGCTCGTCCACATGCACATCCACTCAACAGATCTTATTTCCGATTGCATTACACAGGAGATTCATCTGGAGTTTCACGTCAACTCTTCTGCTCAGAGGAGGCTAATACATCATCTTCATTTATGTTCTCATGACGATGCACCCAACACTTTGGGATTTCACATGTTCGCCTTGTGCTCAGCCACAAGCATGTCCAACTCTGCAGATCACCTTTCTCATAGGAGAATCATCTGTAGTTATTCTCAACTCTAATAATGGAGGAGGTCATCTCTACGTTCCATCTCTGTCTCAAATAGAAACCACACACCCTTCTCGGGGGCTTTCTCCGAGGTTTGTAAGCTGGAGAAAGTCTCACATAGTTGCAATGATCCACATCTCATAGGTTTGTAAGCTGGAGAATGTCTCACATAGCTGCAGTCAACAGGGTCGACCACAAATATTGTAGATTCCTCTATGTCCCTTTGCTGAGAGTAAGTATCCCACTAGTCCTTAACATGGGGGATGACCTTGAGGAGTTAAAAAATAATCTTTTCCCTGTCAAAAAATTTGTGGACCAAAAAATACCCTTCGAGCAGATTCAACCATTTATCTACAACATCCACATATATCAGTCCTTCAAATAATGTAATATCAAAATTTATTTGTACCTTGAAGGGGGTTGCATGGCCGCTTGATGAAGATGCTTCTCCTGTGGGCAGTCAACGGAGGACCGGTGCAAATTTTTCCATCATTTCACTCCTTTGTCACACAAGGGATTCCTTGAGAAACATTTTAAAAGAATATCCTGCTCCATCATATTTATTCTCATCCCCCACAGGTTGTTTTCGGGCTTTTCATGGTCGATATTGCAAAGGCTCGACTGGTTCGAGTCCCAACTTCTTGTACCTAGATCTTGTCGAGGACATGCATGAAGAAAAATAAATGAAGAGCAGACCGATTTGATACCATTGATCTGAATTTATGAGCGGAATGAAAGGAATAATATATTGAATACAATAACACAAAGATACGGAGAACAACAAAATATATCTAGGGAACAATAACTTATATTGGATAAATAAAATAGGTTAAAATCGTAAAACTGCAGAACTGAAAACAACATGCTCAAATGGTGGTAGCTATATGTGAGAAGAGAAGTGGTTGCTACGTGCATTCGTCTGAGCATAATGATTACAATGAGGCTTTATAATCCTTTTTAACATTACTAATGAATGTCAAAACCCTAGATTTCCAAAACCCTAACCCTAGGAGATGAAATGTCAAAAGTTATGTGGGCCTCGATGGGTAAGTTAGTTCTTCAACTTCCTAGGGTCATAACTTTTGCATACGACCTCCATTTTAGGCACGTGGTAGCCCATTGGAAAGGTATTTTTGAGAAATACGCATTATTCCATAAAACTCTAACTTTGTCTATAGTTTGACTGTGGCAAGCCAAAAACACATTTTTTAGGGCCTCAAAATGGCCCTGGAAGTATAGAAAGATGTACTGACATGAAAACTTCCAAAATAAGCCATTTCGATTAGGTGGGCAGCCACTAATCTCTATCTGGAAGCTGTGTAGGGATTCAGACGTCCTTGAAAGTGTAGAAACCACAATTACAAAGAATTAAATAAGAACATGTTGAACTAACAACTGTCAAGAGGAGCCAGTTGGGATAGGTGGGTGGCCACCAATATCCACCTGGATCAACCACCTAATTACGTCACTTATAAATTAACATAGAAGGTTGTGTGTCACACTTTGGTGGGTTGATCCTATGGAAAAGCAGAAATAATCAATATAATGCACAATGCAAGGCGGTGAGAACCTATCCTAAATGCAAATGGTGAAATCCTGACTTGTCACAAGATTGTAAAAGTAGTACCCATTCATAAAACAATACCAAATCCAAAGGAACAAGAAGTTTAAAGGAACAAAAGATCAACAAGAAGAATTATAACATCCATCAAGCAACAAAAAGAGAAGAAAAAAGGGTCAAACTAGGTCAAAACATGGTCAAAAATCTATAAATAGAGGTAAAAAGAGGCATTTTTACCATTGCACTTTGAAAATTGCCAAAAATAACCAAAACCTTTTTCCTTCAAATTGACATTTGGAGAGCATCAATGGATGAAATCAACTCATTCTTGGGCCAAGTAAGTAATTTTTCCCTTTTCTTGTAATTTCATCCATTCAATTTAATTTTATATGGATTTGGGGGATGTATCCTCCAAAATTTAGCTCGATTGTGCGTGCACACGCACTTTTCACAGTCAGTGAACATATGTATGCATGTTGAGATATTCTCAGCAAGCATATATATGCGACTGATACCAAAAAAGGGCGCGTACATGCTTTAAAAATTGGAAAAAGAGAAGCACTCACTCCCAAAATGTTTGCATGACTTAGGGTGTATGTACGTTGGAGGGAAAGAGAACATGAAGAGGTTGATCAAATGGTCGAGGAAAACCTCGTTGCAGTGGCCACATTGAAACAATGTGGATTATGGAAATTCTTCCAATGTCCCCTTATGAGATCTCAACCATGAATTCTAAACCATCTGGTAGAGTATTGGAATCTAGATGCAGAGGCTTTCATGATAGAGGATCAATCACTAACAGCCACCACTCAAGACATTTACTACTTGATCAGTCTCTCTAAGAGGGGGGAACTGATAAAATTGGATACATTCCCTCTTGGGCCTTATCACATATCCCACTACATAGATATGTATTGTGAGGCCGACACATATAAAATGGGGTCTCAAGTGCCAATAAAAAAGATCAAAAATACGAGTTTGAGGGTGGCACTGTACATGATTGGGTGGATGAAAAGGTTATTTTCTCTACACCAAGCTACATGATCCTAGATGCATTACAGAGTGCAATGTTTGCAGCCAGTTATATTCGATTGGAGCACCACTATGTGCTCAATTACATGAAAATTCAACTAACAGAGTGCAAGTTGAGTCAGAGGAGGAACTTTGGATTTGGGATAGTGTTGTGCACATTATTATTTGAAAGAGTTCCAGGGATGAGTCTGAGAGAGGGTGTGTAAGGGCACATAGCCTCCTTTCCAACACTGTGCAGATGGGATGCTTTGATACCACGCCAGGGAGGAGGAGGATTATGTGAGGCCTATGATGACAAGTTCTTCAAGTGGTGGTGTTAGGACCCTATAATGTACCTTTTTGCTCATACTTTTTTCTATCATTACATCCCTTTCCCACTCATATTTAAGCCTACATTATCACCTTAATCCATTTTCCCAAAGGTATATAAAGTTTCTTCTCTTTTCTATATGTTTAATTCGTTTTACATGTTATTTTACATTACTCTCATACTTATCCATTAATCGGAAATATATAGTTGCTAAAATAGTTTGAAGATTGCAGTTAATATATTGTTGTTGCTTGAAGACCATGTTGCTGAAACAGTGAAACAGTACGCAAATCCCGTTGTTGAAACAGTCTGTGATTTGCAATGCTGAAACAGCATTTCACATACAGCAGTAACAAGAAGGAGTTGTTACACTGGCCGCAACAGCTATACGTTAAGCCATCACCATTAACCATCATCGCTACTTAAAGACCACGTTGCTGAAATAGTCAAACAGTACACAAATCATGTTGCTGAAACAGTCTGTGATTTGCGACACTGAAACAGTATACATTCGTAACAAGAAAAGATAATTAAAGGAGTTGTTACACTGGCTGCAACAGTTGTACCTCAAGCCAGCACCATTACAACCATTGTAACAACATTTTTCTATGGAAGATTAGAATGTCCTATTCCAGCATAGAAGATTAGATCAGACTAAGAATAGGATTTGTATGTACACATGTAATTTTATGCTTAATTGTATTAAGAGGATTCTCCTCTTTAAATAGTGGAGAAATCAACATTAGAGGGAGATTACGAAAAGCTTAGCTAGAAGCGAATTACAGAGAAGGAGCGTGTTCACTTTGGATATTGTAACTTGTCACATTTGACATATGAATAAAAGATCATTCTGAGCATTCCTTCTTAATTCCTTTTATTTCTGGGGAATCTTGTGAGAAGGAAAGGGCCCACCTTCTTCACAAGATTCACCCATTAGTTTTTGTAGTGTGTTAGTATTGTTTTTATCTATACCTTGTTAAAACTCTGTTTTCACTGATTATTACATCATTTTCATACAATTCATTCCTAGGTAATTGTTAATCGTTTTGATTGGTAATTCTGTTTGCAGAATGAGTTTATGAAAGTGTGATAGTCAGAGACAGGTGCTGAAGATTCCTACTTTGGGGAATAGGGTCATGTTCTCTGTTGCAGAATAGTTAGTCGTCTTTGCAGTGTGTTGAAAGGTTCCTTTTTCCTAGGTTGTTGTTTCTTAATGTAATCCAGGATTCTTCTGATAATTATTTTTCCTTGAATCTTGAACTCTGCAATAGATAGATTGCTTTCACTATAATTCAGAGTATAATTTCAGTCTATTCAAGCAAGGTATGATTAGTGTAACTTTTACTACAACTTTGGATTGCTTTTGAGATTGAGCATATACAGTGTGTAATTGCCTTTGAAATAAACAGACTTCCCTGGGTTGACAATTTATGTGACACTTGATTGTTTTGATTAATAAGCAATTATAGTGACCAACAGGTGGAAACGCCAAATTCCAGCCATCGAGGACTACCCATATGCAGATATCAATTTCTTGAGGGACTCAAATGTGTTTATGCCTCCTAGTGCAGCACGTGGCAACATAGGTACTTACTCATATTTTTGAATTTTTAACTTTTGAATTTTTCAATTTTATAAAAGAAAACAAAATATGTTTTTGGTAATGTCACAATACTAACTTAAAACCTATTATTTACATATGTGGGACTAGTGTGACCAATGGGCTTCCCTCATCCTCGACACTTTCTGCAAGAGCAAATCCAACCAGGAGGAGTCATAGTAGAGGCAGATCCATCAATAGAGGATGACAGAGTCATGTGTTGGGTAGAAAGGAACATGACATCCCTCACCCGTGGTGTGCCCATGGAAGAGATCAAGGATCTTCCACCATCCATGCAGACTCATGTAGTGGGAGTACCCAGGTCATGGGTCCATCTATTCCGATGTCTAGCCAATGTTGTCGTCTATTATGCTAGGGCCAAGAGGACTAGATCTTAGATTAATGGTGGAAATTATGAGTGTCGAGGGAACTCTTTTTGTATCTCCCATATGTATTGAGGGCTTAATCCCGATGGTATAATATTGACACTTTTTAGGCCTATGGCCCACACTTTGTACTATGACATTATTTTGGCCATATATATATATATATATATATATATATATATATATATATATATATATATATATATATATATATATATATATATATATATATATATATATATATATATATATATATATATATTCCTTATGGAGTAAATATCGTTTGTACAAATGTATTTACATGTGCCTGTATGTGTGTGCTTTTATATTTATGTGTGTTCAAGATGTCAATCTAATACATGATTAGCCAATGCATCAATTAATTTATTAGATCTCCTAGGAACATGAATATATGTGATATAATCAAAATAACGTTCTAAGAGACATACCCTAAGGAATCATCAGTAAAGGGTGGGATCGTGGATGCGATACACTCCATTTAAATATAACACTACGAGTTGAGCATCTAGATGGAACCAGATGTGAGAAATACCATGTGACAACGCCTCATGTAGTAATTCTACAACATTGTACTCGACAACGTTATTGGTTTCTTATCCTAGAAAAACACCTCTAGAAGATAACCACTGACCAGCGGGCGTGAATATTACCCAAGTTGTTGAAGCAATCCTCTGAGTGTATCAGCCAACACCATCCACGAAAACAACATAAACCTTAGATTCACTTGACATCTTCCACAACGCAGAAACACAATAAACTACACGTCCATAAACCAAAAAGATACTAGAATGTATAAATAAAAATATACACTATTTACAAGAAGTCACACTCAGGTGACCAACCTAATTGTAATACTTCGTAATATAGAGCCCATTTATGGGCTCAGGAAAAGAATTACCTTCAAATTCAACCAATTGATAAATGCATTTTTCCAAAAATTTCTTAACGATAAACGGTCTAAACCACATGGGTTTAAATTGTCCTTCCCCCAAGGGATATTTATCTTGATCATAAACCAAGACAAGATCGCCTTCAGAGAAAAATCTAGGGTGGACCGACCGATCATATTGACACTTGACACGCTGTTTGTCAGCCTCATTATCCAAGGTTTTATCTCAACGTTGTTCATCGAGCTACTCGAGATAGAGGAGACACTCTTCAAGTGCAGTTGTGTCGAGCATTAATTCCACTGCCAACTTAAGAGAAGGAATCTAGCATTCTATTGGACACGACTTCCTGTAGCCCGTAAATGATTTGGAAAAAAGAGAAACCTGTAGTAGTCTTTATTGAAGTTGGATATGCCCAAAGTGTTGAATATAACATCAAATGCCAATTCGACTTGACCGAATTGATTGTCCGTTGGAGAATAGTCTTAAGAGACTTATTGACATCATCCACCTAACCATTCGCTTGTGGATAGTAGGGTGATGAATTTTCTTTCTTAAACCCGAGATTTTATGTTAACTCAAACATCATCTTATTCTGAAAGCGACTGCCATGGTCTATGAAAATCTCTTTAAGTATACCGAACCTAGCGACAATCTGGTTGAAAATGAAAAGTGTTATCATTTCCCCTTCATTACTAAATTTTGGCATGGCTTTGAACCACTTAGTGTAATAGTCTACTGCCACGATGATATAGCTATGCCCCCTAGTCGAAGACACATGGAATATAGTGAAATCAATCCCCCACTTAGTGTAGGGACCAACAAAAATAACAGGAAATATAGGAGCAGGGTGTGCCCGCATCTTCCGAGAGAAGATCTCACACTGGTGACACTAACCCTTTTATATAGTATTTGATTAATGAGGGCCAAAAGTATCATGCAAGAAGGATTTTTTGGGTTGTTTCCAACCTAGACAAGTGACGGTCACATGCTCCAGTGCGAAAATCATTCAAAACAAGCTCTGCCTCTTCATTAGTCAGACAACGACGTAGAATACAATCAACTCCTCAATGATATAAAGTATCATCAATGATAGGATAATTTTGCACTTGATGGCGTATTCGTTGAATCTCATCATGAGAAGAAGAGGAAGGGAACTTTAAAGTCCGAAGACACACAAGTATATCTCCATACCAAGGTTCTGACGATGCAATAAGGAATAGATCCTCATTGATCAAATATTTTTCCAGAAAATCATTGACATTCTCAACTGGAAGTTCTAAAATCAATTCGACAAAGGATAAAGGCTTCTTAGACTTCGTTGAAACAAAGTATAAATAAAATTCTTGAAGTATTACTATCCATCAACCAATCTTCCTACCGATGACCTGTCATGTCAACACATATTGAAAATGATTAATGACGGCTACGATGGTGGTCTTGCGAAGTAGAATATAATGACACAACCTTTGGAAAGTGTGAACAACTTCCAAATCTAGTTTCTCAATGTGAGTGTAGTTGAGTTCCAGTCTGACTAAGCCTCATCTAAGGTAATAGATAACGTGTTCCTAGAGAGCATCATCCTCTTGAACCAAGACCATAATGATGGTAGACTTTGTTGCAACCAAGTATAACAAGAAATCCTTTCCATAATCAGGAGGAATAAGTAGAGGGAAAGACGTCAGGGAACTTTTCAATTCTTCAAAAGAGAATTGAGTTGATTCATCCCAAAAGAATGGGACCCCTTTTTTCAAGAGACGCATAAACCCTTTAGTTATTTCGGCATTGTTGGCAAAAAATTGCCAAAGGAAGTTAGCTTTCCCTTTTAGAATTTGAAGTTGAGGAATTGTGCATGGGGGAGGTAACTGAACTATTTCCTCAAACTTAAGAGGATTGACCATGATCCCTTTAGTGGACACGATAAAGCCTAACAAACATCCTGACATTACACAAAAACTAAACTTGTTCGGATTTAGATGAATTTGGTAGTAGCGACACCTCTCAAAAATAAGTCATAGGTGGGCGGGATGATCATATCTCTTACGCTAACGTGATGCCATATCATCAAGATATGCCTAGAATATATGCTTGAGGTCATGGAAGGTGAACGACATGGCCTACTGAAAAGTAGCTCCAGCATTTTTGAGGCCAAAAGGAATTTTTCTATATATGAACGTACCTGAAGGACATATGAAAGAAGTATTATGTTGATCATTGGGATTGATATGAATTTGATTGTACCCAAAAAAACCATCCATAAAATAAAATACTTCACATCCTGCACATTCATCGATAATCTTATCAATGAATGGGGTGGGAAAGTTATCTTTCGGACAAGCTTTATTCAAATCAAGAAATTCAATGCACACATGAATCTTTCCTTGTTTTTTATTGACAAGAACAGGGTTTGACACCCATTCCATCAATTGAATTGGATATATGAAACCAACCTTAATCAATTTTTATACCTCGGCCTTCATAGTCGTTTCCTTGTGAGGTTTGACTGGGTGAATCTTTTGTTGAATAGGCTTAGCATCAGGATAAGTTCTAATGTCATGTTCGACTATACGAGGTTCAATGCCTAGCATTTACTCATAAGACCAAGAAAAAACATCGTGAAAATATTTAAATAATTCAATGTACACCTGAATCTCTTCAGGGGAACAATCTTCTCTGATGAAGATGATTTCAATGATGCTAGGGGTTTTAGAGATGTCAATTGGAATTGTTTCAGCTATACTTGCCATGTTTCCGTCAGCATAGATTATGTGCATGGCCAGAGGGTTAACAATACAAGTGGCATCTCTATTCATGGTCATGGTGAACTCTGTTTCTTCTACTCTCCTAAGCTCGATAAAAAGTAAGATCTATGGTGAAGATCATCCCAAGGTCTATCCAGTCGAGTCATTTCCTCTAAAATAAACTCGTGGGAGGGAAAGACCAAGTCCAAAGGATCATGATTAGTAAGAGAGTCTTGAGCCCAAATAGGCTCGAGAATAGGATCTAGCTCCTGAGAGGGAGTCGGATCAAGGTTGGCTGAGGTTTGTTGAACAATGTTGTATGCAACCTCGGCGGTGGATAGGGTAATAGACATGCCAGGATTCCATACCCCTTCCATCGAATCCAATGGGGAAGGTAAATTCCATGGATAATTAAAATAACTTGTTTGAAAAGAAGCTACTTGAAAGAGAATAACCTTAGGACGATCAAGGACAACTGAAATAAACTTGAAATCATTCAAAGGTGGTGAAAAATCAAAAGTTCCCATCAAATATGGAAATAGTCCAGCACCTAATTTGACGGTACCTTGCTGCAGGTTTTCAATCCTCGGGACTGTGGATGCCCCTGATGAAGGGTCAGGATGGAAGAAGGATAACTTATCAATGGTTATTATCCTGCCTTCATGAGGAAAACATAAGACCTGAAAAATGGCAGATACAACCATTGTCATTGCGTAATTCCAACTTCATCCTAACAAAAGTTTGTAGTCGAGAGGTACATTGACCACTTTGACCTTGACACACATAGTTTTCCCCTCTAGATGCTTGGGGAAGGAAGGGATTATGCCATGCGGTCTAAAATAATGGTCGTCAAATGAAATTAACAACATCGGGAACGAAGACAACTCGGGTTGATCGATATCCTTCCAACATGCCAGTGACATCACACAAGTTGAGGCACCCTCATCTACCATCATTCGTAAAATATTATGTGTCACTGATTTCGTGGCATACACTACTACTATCTAGAAAGTGACGTGGTAAGGAAAATGAGGTTTATGATCAGAAGGATCAAAAATGATAGTTCCATATTTAGCTGGATCAGCAGCACCCAATGAAGACAACAATGCTTTCCTCTTTGAGGAGAAACTCTAGAGGACTTCTAGGGAAGACATCGCACAAGGAGTTTGCACTAGATCCTCCACGACGGAGTATTTCTGAGTAGCCCTTACATTCGCATTATGAGAATCTTTTATAAATGAACCTTTAGGTATGTGAGTCATAGTTTCTCCCATATTTTTCTCAATTCGAAGAGGAGGCGATGGGTTGGAAGCTTATTTTCCCTTCTCAGCAGATTCTGACATTCTGTAACTATGAGCCCTAGTTTGAGGATGATAATTTGATCTCATCATGTATACATTTGTGGCTCCATTATTGGAATTAAGCATGGGGACTCCCTGATTTCCCCAGGAACATTTATGGATGAGGAATATTGTTCCATATTTTTCCCTTGAGGTAAAGGGTTAGCTAACACAACATGTTGTTGTTGTGCCAAAAGCTTTTGGGCCTCCTCAAGACGAGGTAATTGGTGATTCAAGTGATCGTCTTTGCAAATCTTACAGGGAAACTTGACCTTCTGCTTCTCATTTTTACCCTCACCAACATTGTTAGCAGCCTTTTTATCCCCATTACCCTACTTTCCCTTGACCTTCATTTTTCCCTGGGGTTGCTGGTTACCTTTGGGATTCGTTGAATGCACACTGTGTACTTTTGACATTTGGGTTGAGGGGGAAGTAGAACTAGGAGTCTGGTTGGCCACAGTCTTTTGGAGAGATAATTGTTGCAATTGGTTATCCAAATTATCTATGGTCTTGCTTTGTGCAAAGCCTACTATACCATAGGCATGCGGCCCAGAATTCGGTTTGGTTATGTTAAAATTTTATCGTGGTGTGTTTGGGAGAATATCGTACAACATACCATATTGAGAATAAATTAATTCCAGTTGTTGGGCTCTCATAATATCCTATTCTTCAGAGAACACTTTGGAAGTTGCGATGTCTTTGGAGATGCAAGGCACCAAGGACTTTAGGAACCACTCGAGAAAAAATGTGGGAGGGACATTTACTTTGATCAAGCTTTTTCGGCACTGCCATTCTCGGATGTGATCATAGATTTGGACGACCTTCAGCTTCTCGAAGTTATCCAACACCTATGTGTTCGCATCATATCTCACCAGTAGCTGGAAATGGTTTAGATAAACCATTTCTAGGTCATTAAAGTAAGAATAATTCAAGCTATAGAGCTTGATATACCATTTAGCAGCACCCCCTACGAGAGTGTGTTGAAACAATTGCAATTGGATAGAGTCATCCTTCATTGAGTTGGAGGAGAACCATAAGTGAAATGTTGTAACATGATCACATGGATCTTCGCCAGGATTGCCTTCAAATTTAGGCATGTATGAGGGAAACTTAGTTGGCATAGGAGGACAACATGGATCGTGATAGATCGGATTGTTTAACAACCTTGACAAATATGTAAAATGAAGAGTTTCCAGAAAAGGTAACCTAGGTTGAGATGGATTCAAAGTAAAAGAGGATCCTGGATTTTGAATGACACCATGTTGCGAGGAAAAGTTTGCTTGTTGGCTAGGGTTCTGGTAAAAACCAAGGTGGCATTGTCCATTATAAGGGTTTTGTGTGCTAGTATGCATCGTCAACAGATTCACATAATTCGATGACATACCTTGGGTAGGGATTGCTCCCTGCATGGTATTCCAAAGATCTTGGTTGGGGTTTCCCCCAGCTGATCCTCATGGCATAGGCATTGAACCTTTCCCGAGGTTCCACTGAGTGTGGGAGGGGTTTCCCCTGATCGACATCCCTTGCGAAGGTAAAGAACCTTATAGGGATTTCCAAAACCTTGAGAGGAGAAGGCTCATGTCATCACACCCTGTGAAGGAAAAAATCCTTGCATAGGGTTGGGTTGGTTGAGGAAGGGATTTCCACCTGATGAAAATGTGGACGATGAGAAAGCATTGTTTCCAAAACCACCAAACAAAGAGAAATGCATAGACCCAACCAAATTCATATAGTACTAGGACCCATGAATCCCTCCACTAAACAAGTTGGAATTGGTATTAAGCATGGATGGTTGCTGGAAAGCACCTCCAAGCGAGGGGGATGGAGGAGGGATATGACCCCCACCATAAGGGATTGCATTAAATGGAGAAGAGGTGTCTGTGACTGATCCTTGCAAGGGAGCATTAGAACATATTTCCCCCAGACCAACAACTATAGACTGGAATAAGTTTAAGTTGAGCTTGTATCGAACTTGACATCCCATATGTGAAAGGACAACTAGACATGTTCTATATAGTAGGAACAATGGTCATAGTTGTTGTAGAGACTGTGCCACAACCAAAAGTGGTAAGTGTTTGATTAGACGCATCCATTGTAGATGAAGGTGGAGGAGGAGGTACAACCCCCCCTCTTCTCATGGTTGGGATGGGAGCATGAGGACTCCCAGTAAAATGAGTATTATTCTCCTCCATATCCAGTCTCCTAAAAATATGACAATCAAGAGAAGTCACCTTAGGAGGGACTACCTGAACAAGGATTGGCATTGAAAGATCAGTGATCAAAGGGTTTGCAGGCCTAAAACCTTCATCTTCGAGGTTGGAAACGCTATTCTCCTCAGGTGCAAGAAAGTATTCTCTAGGAATAGGATCAGGTACAGTTTCCTATGGCCCGATGGTTTCAAAATAACCTTTTGAATCTAACCTTCTCCTCAGCAGTGGCGATGGTGGCTCCAAAGTTACCGACGACATGCCCTGAAGCCTACGCGAATAACATATCTTTTGATATTCCACTTTGAGAAATGATCAACCGACACTCTAAGGTCAACCTAGCGAGAAACATAGAGCACACACTAAAAAGTCCCTAAAGGCAAATCAAGCAATCAATCGAATGGCAGGAAGAACAATTACAACAATCAACACTAGAG
Source organism: Picea engelmannii (assembly GCA_009831015.1). NCBI lineage: Eukaryota > Viridiplantae > Streptophyta > Pinopsida > Pinales > Pinaceae > Picea > Picea engelmannii. Next base: position 125,821 of record ML778417.1, read on the forward strand.
AAACTTATCAGTGCAAGTGTAACTCGAACACGGAAACACCCTCCAGGTATACTCTGGAAAGTGTGATCCGATGTATTCCCTAAGCATCGTGGTATACCCACGTAGTCACCTATGTAAGTCCCTACAAAAAAGAAACTATTTTTCTAGCTCACATTCAGTCACCAGGCGAGTGTAGTCTACATTCAAGCTCGTCATAATGAGCACAATAGAAAATTCCAAAGACTTTCAAGGGTACCAAAGACAAATCTTCTGGAAGGGAACTGAGGATATCAAATGGATTCGAGGTCCACGAATCTTCATAGTCAAATGCACTCAACAAATATCCCAAGAATGACCCTCAATATATGATCCCCACTACGCTTGGTCCCTCTTTGGAGGGGTTATCGCCTCTGCCTTTCCCCATGGGACTGGACTTTTACACTCCCTATCATAGAATCTTAAGTTTACTTAGGTGGCCTTAAATAGTTTCCTCTCCACACCTAATCCAATTCCCTAAAGCCTAGACTACTTGGTGTACCCTATAAACAAAAAGTCTAGTTGATTTTAGCATTAATCGTTAGTTTTAATAGCTTGATTACTTAGGGGGTACGGAAGTGAAAATCGTGTTGTTATTGAGAGATGAAAGAGAAGATTTAATAAGATTTTAGAACATTCTGCTGAAAGAAAACTATGTTCTACAACTGAAAAAATGTCTTTTTAACTTTGAAGGTGCAAACTTTCAAAATAAAGACCAAGATCCTAAAATGCAATTTTTCCTAGAATGATTTTTCGTTTCAAAATGCAATGCAACTACTAAAAGTTTCAAGGAAGAAGCATAAAAGGAACTTTGGGATCATAACTCTTTTCTTTTATAAAAAACAACCTGAGATAATAATGCCAAACAAACATGCATAATGAAATGCAAATGCAGTTAATAAACTACAACATTTTTTTTATATGCTTAGAAATGAAAATAAAAAGCAACTATGTTTTTCTTTTTCAAAGAATAATCAAGATAGAAGGATGAGAAAAAAAAGATTGACACATAACCTAAACCACTTCCTGGAAGCAAAGATTCACTAGAACCCACAGGAGGACATAAATCTCACAAGTATACCCTAACCTTGACAACAAATAGAAAGAGACAAAGGAAAAAAAAAATTATTTACAAGTTCATATATAAACTAAACCATGAACCTAGCCACACCACAGTCAACAAAGACCCCAGAAACACATGAAGACCTAAGAAGCCAAGGGCTTCTAAAAGGAAATAAAATTCTTTTGAAAAAACTCTTCCAGATGACAAAAACACATGTTGTGCACAATCATCCTGCATATGTATGATGGTTGTGTATAATGAAGAACACGTTGTTATAGAAAGATTTACCTCACCCTATGAAAACTTGCACAGAAGGCCTTTTTCCATTTCCCTTGCAAAATTGAAGTCTTTTTTTTTCAAATCTAGAGATAAAAACATTATTTTTCCACGTATACGTTCCCTACCTATAGTACAACTTGCGTATATGCATGTTGCACCACTACAGCCCGCGTACATCGAGATTTGTGCCCAAAATTAAAAAATGGTGTCGGGTTTCCATGTCACATCATGAGATCCATGATCCTTGACCTTCCATATACTGGAAACATTTTGACTTGGCCCTTTAGTTCCACTTGAAGGCTACAAATAACCAAATCCGAGCTATCGAAAAAAGGAGACGAATTCAACTTTGAGAGCAAAGTTACTCTGGAGAAATTGTTCACTTCATATTGAGTTTGCATCCCTTTGTCCTTTAAGTCTGAACACATTGTTCAGCCCCCAATATCTTCCCTACTTGTTTGAGAACCTCATTGTCTCTCTTATATGAGATTTCCTTTGGTGGAGGATTGAAGTGGTGGAGGCCCAACTGGAAGGAAATTAGTTTCTTGGTTTTGAACCGTGCTAACACCGAAGTTTGTAATTCATTCACTTATGTTGATTACATTTTAACAGAAATACTTTTTTCTCGTCCAATTAATATCTTGCAAATATTTGAATTGTTATTCCATGGGCGTATTTGTTATGAATGTTGATGGATTATGTTATTGAATGTGTTAACATTATATATTATCACCATATGCTTTTGTTTCTTGGTTGTTTAGGACTAGTTGCAGGTGTATTGCTTTGAGTCAAGTGCTCAACGGTGGACTTCATTGAACGTTTGGACGAGGTAGGCCTTTTATCTTGTCTTGCTAGCATATTTGTTTATATAGCATACTTGATATTAGAGTTGATTTATGCAGTCATTTCTGTCTGTTGTGGTTTACCCCTAGCCATAGAGAGATTTTCCTCGTAGCAGAATTAGCGACCATATTGGGGATAGAATCTTCTTTTTCGGGGTTTGGAGTGTTTTTATCCTTAGATTGCTCTCGTTTATATTGAGTTTCTTGTCATATGGTTGCTTGAAAACCTTTGTTCACTCTGAGTCTGATTTTATTAGCCTTATCCTTAGCCTTGCTATGTTGTAACTCATATACGTGGGTTTTTCCCTGACAGTCGCGTACATACATGTGTTGTCCTTCTGCAAGAAGCGTATATATGTGCTTTTCTCCTAAACAATTGTGTACATCACCCTTTGTTTCTTGGTTGTTGTGTTTGATGGTTGTTGGGTAGATTTTCATGATTTATGAGTCTTCTTGGGTCCTTGTTATGACTGTTAAGTGTCTATGGAATGACAGAAAACCTTTCTTTGGTTGAATTTTTGGGCGGTGCCTTTCTCATCATCCTTTTCATTTGATTGTCCTTGCATTTTTGGGCGGTGCCTTTCTCATCATCCTTTTCATTTGATTGTCCTTGCATCTTGGGTTGGGTGTTTGCTTCTTGATATCCTACTTGGTTTGTCTCTATTTAGATACAATAGAGTTTTTATATCAAGTTGTTGTTCATTCCTTGAATTTTCATTCTTTTATATTGAAAATACAAAAATGTTAGGCACTTTTACATTGTTGGCATTTGATCTTTTGAGTCTTTATCATCGATCTTAGTAAATGTAAAGAAAGATTGCATTTTATTTATAATTGAAAAACTGAATTGAGAATTGCATTTTGAAAAGCATATCATTTTGTAAGGTAGCTAGAGAGGTAGTGGGGGGGCCCAGAGGGCCCATAGTGATAATAGTGGAGTTCATTCAATGTAAGGTGGACTAGGTCCACTATATTATTAAATAAGGCCCACTATGGTAGTTAGATATAATAAATGTAAGA
>ML778417.1:130456-147611 GCA_009831015.1 Picea engelmannii
AATGTAATGAGACATGAAGAGAATTATTGTATTTGGAGCGGTAGCTCAATAGGAGGATGCCCCCTCGAAGAGGCAAGTGAACAGGAGAGGATCCCTTCCATAATAGGATCCATTATATGGTGTTTCCCTACCTCAAGGGTTTGGTAATAATATAGTGTGGTTTTTTCTATCTTGTTTGTGGATCTATTGTGTATTCAGTATTTGTGGTGATTATATTTGTAGATCTATATTGGATCTTAACACATTTATTGGGAATTGAATTTAGGAATTTTCATTGTATTCATATTCATTTATTTTACTTACTGAATCATAACATCACTAGTTTCATGACCGCACCTTTTTTATTAAGCAAGGCCACTAAAAGTAACGCTATAATTTAAAATTGATTAGTAACGATTTTATTTTTCTAGGGTGAAAAAACTAGCTTAGGATTTAGAGCCTTGGAATAGGATTTTGTGAGTAAACTTCTCCAAGGCTATTAAATCAACATATGTGTCTGACTAAGGGAGTGGAGAAATCCATTGTATAATCGGTAATATCATGAGACTCCACTTACCCTGTAGTTAAGCACGAGGTTGTGTGAGGTTGGTTGAGGGGATATCTCCCTGATACCTGATTAGCGTCGGATATATTTATGGGGATCTTGCTAGTACCCTTACCTCTCTAAGAGGTGGTGCTTTCAAGGTTTTTGGCTTTGTTACCCTACCCATACGGTGGACCTAACTTACGATTGTTCGTATGTTCATCGGTTATATCATGGTTGCTTATTTTCTTGAATTAGGTACCACATAGGTTACTTTCAAGGGTTATTCTGTAGGTACCCTGGGTCAGATAAGGGTCAGACAACACACAACCTTTATGGAGGATTACCTCTCCGAGGGGATCTGACCGACTGGTTGTTAATCCCATGAGGGCCCTTATAACTGATTTTGATACCTCTGATATTTAGCAGGGAGTCTTAGGCCCCTCTTGGGTGAGGCATACCTAATTTATCGAGGGAGGTGTGTTTCAGCCACATTGCACTTCCATCACCAACCTCTACTAGTCATGTTGGGGATTCGTCACCAACCTCTGTTAGTTATGTTGTGGATTCATCGCCAACCTATGCAAATCATGTTGGATATTTGCTACTAGCCTTTGCAATTCATGTTGGGGGCATGTCACCAGCCACTGCGATTCATGTTGGGGGAATTCATATGATTGATAAGCCTAGACGTGTAAGACGTAATCCCAAATTCCTTTGTAGGATTTGCAAAGGAGATCACCTTACTCATTTGTGCCCTACTACTATTGTGGTACCAAAAACATGGTCCTTACCGGGAGGCCCTTCAAGTTCTGAGTCATATTTGGCTTCCCAACCTTCTTTGGTTGATACAGCCATCATGTCGATGCAATCTTTGGCTAACACCCCTCTTCCTTTAGGGGTTGATGCATCTCTTGACCTTGCTGTCTCGCATCATGTTCAACCAACAGTCATGTTGATGCAATCTTCGACCACCACCACTCCTATTTTTGGGGGTAATGTGTCTCTTGACCTTATTGTCTCACATCCTATTCAACCAATGGTTGAAGAAGTGGTCATGTCGATGCACTTTTCGGTCGATCCCGCTCTTCTAGTTCTAGTTATATACCTTCTATACCATGTCATTATCATTTCTAGTACTGCACCTTCCGAACAAGAGAGAGTTTTACTCCCCCCAAGTACTCTACCTCCAATTCTTGGAGAGGTTCCCTTTGGTTGGGATGGTCTTTTGGGGTATCCAATTCCTCCTCCTATTCCTTTTCAAAGAGACATTCTCCGATATATCATGGAGAAGGTAACCTCCGCTAGCACTTTATCCTCCTCAACTTGGAGAGATTTGGGTTTTCCCAAGCTTATGTCAACTATTCGTAAGATTCTGATATTTCATAGAAATCATGCACAGGAGCCTTGGCCTTCCCCATTAAATTTCACCTAGAAACCCCCCAACGAGTCTAATTTAAGCTCTTTTTCAACTCGTGTAAAAAGTGAAAATATTGTCGATTGAATTTGTCTCTTTCACACTCGTTAATTGGATTTGAAAGGTCATGAGTTTGATTTAAGATATTTTCCAAATCGTTTCAAAAAGTGAAAATATTGTCGAGTGAACTTGTCTCTTTCACACTCGTAAATTGGATTTGAAAGGACGTCTATTTGGTGCAAGTTTATCCCTTTTTCAAACCAAGTAGACTAAGATTACGAAAAATGACATTTTTTTTTGTGTTAAGTTGTAATTGCATCTCATGCCCTTGCTTGCAGTATTGAGCCTATTGTCGGTTCTAGATTTTGCATTATAAGTCGTTCATCTCAGCATTTTGTAGCCTCAACCAAGAAGAGCCTTGTTTATATCCTTTGCAGCTTGACACCCTATACCCAGGAGGAAGCATTCCCTCGAGTGTCCATCTCCCACATGCACCGAGTCCTTGCATTGAGCATAGGTATATTCCACTGTTGGAACTATTTTTTCTTACTTGTGACACTCGTTTCCTCCTCTGTATCATAGCATTCATTTGACTATGAAAAAACAAAAAAAGACAGGCAGGAAGGGAATATTATCTTATATTGGCAGCAGTCGTGTCACCTTTGAACAGAGCACAAAATTTTTTAGTCCACTTGTCATCAAAATTTTGTCTTTAGCATGACCTTAGGAAGTTGAGCTCATTACAAAGAGTTTACTCCATCGATTGGTTACTCTTACAGTCCATATGGAGAGTTTGATTGATGCCTCCTGCATCTCAAAGTTTCACCATTGAGTCTATGTTTCCAGAGTCTTCCATATGTCTCATGCTCTTGTTCAAAGGATGTCTATCAACCTATGTTGACCATTCTTCAAAACTCTTGACTTTGCATGTCGTCCATATGCTCAGTGTGTCTTAGAATCACATGAATTTGTAGTCCTATTGCACACCCTGATCCTACTTTCCTCATTAGTAGGTAACCTTGAACCTAGCAGTTGACATTTCCTCATTGGTCGCTCACTGGGTGGTTTCCCTTGTGTTCGAAGGCAAGAAATACATTCACACATTAGGATTCATGTAGTGTCTTGGATGCCATTAGTCCTATTGGTGGTTTCCTCACCTTTGTCAACAGTTTTCCTTATTGGTTGTTATTCAAAGGGTGTTTTTCGTGTACCGCTTGCATCTGGCACATGTGAAAGACACATAGGGTTGTTGGTTCGTGAACATGTTCTTCGTCTAATTTCCTCCAAATCATCAAGATCCTGCTTTGTACCTCGTGTTGAATGATGAGAGATTCCTTAATGCTCTCCTTTCAACGGGTCTCCTTCCATCGACTTCAACTCATCTATTCTGGAGATGAGACCTAGAGTCCTATGAGTACCTAAAGGCATGTAGTCATTAGTGGCATGTTCTCTTGACATCGATAATTGGGAATAAATCAATGTCTCCTGATCGATAGATTATTCAAGTGTTATACCCCGACTCCTTTATTCACACTTGTAAGAATGTACCCGATGCCTTGATACCTACTTTCATTATCGATAGGTTGTCTCGCGTTTGTTAATAGTATACCTCAATGATCGGTAATCAAACGAAGTCTCATTATGTTTGACCTCAACTCCTTTATTCACACGATGTAGACTTGCACCTTTGGCGGATTGTGTAGAACACTTGAAGACATCAGTTTAAAGTCGCAGCTTCCATGAGTTGTTGCTAACTTTCATTGGACTAGTACCTATGTGACTTCAATGATCATGGGAGATCAAATTGTACTCCATTGTATACATATATATTTAGATTGATTTTGAGACTGGCTTTATTGGGCCTTGTTTGTGACTATGACAGCCTTTGGCATGTAGCCACCTTTGTATTGCCTATTCATGGCCATGGACAATTGTTTGGTATATTTTCACATGGATTTGCAGTGAAATTCAAATGAGAAGCCATGTGTGAAAAGTCAGTACAAATTGTAATGAGCAACTAGTTCTTCCAACTGGATCCCCATTTTTTATTAAGGTTGGTTGTCATTTATTTCAACCCTTGAAGAAAGTTCAGTAGTGAATTCTGGTAGCAAAAAGGTTTGGGTAATGGACCCAAGGTTATCTCATGTATAATGGTATGAGTTGTAATATATTTCAAGGTAATACTATTCTATATGGATAGTACATGTCATTCCATTTCCGGTGGTATGTGGAACGTCACATAACTCCTCATGATTAGAGAGTTATGGCCATGAGAAGTTGGAGAACCCAGGTTTGGGTAATGGACCCAGGTTTGTTTGATGGATAATGGTATGAATTTTGATATATTTGTAGGTAAGACTATTATATGTGGATATTAAATTTCATTCCATTTATGGTGGTATGTGGAACGTCACATAACTCCTCATGGTTTGAGAGTTATGGCCTTATGAAGTTGGAGGACCCTCATATGTCATCTAGAAGCCCCAAAAGGTCAAAGTAGTCAAAGTGGTTTAAGAGATTTTAGAAGGTAAATAATAAAGTGAAGTGATGAGTGTACTATAATTCAAAGTGAATACAAAATAAATTATTTAAATAATAAATTTAATGGAGAAATTAGAAGTGGGTTAACCCTAAAATAAGGAAAGTGGGCAAAGTGACCTAGAAGATGTTTCTAAGGAAACTACTTGGAGAGTATAAATAAGAGGCAAGGCTCTCTAATTTTATATCACACTTGAGAATATTGAATATCTATAGGTGACTGAGGTAACTGAAGGATATCTAAGCCGAATTTTAGAGGGAAGGTGAAGAAAAGAACGTTGGAATTCAAGGGAGGATAAATTATTTTGATGATGCTTTCTAAAGTATGTTATTTACAGTTCATCTCACCATTTTCGTAATAAAAAAATTTATAGAATGATTCGGACCCTGAAATTTATAGGCCATTCAGGAAACATATCCAAGTATCTGTGGTAAAAATTTCATCTTTTGGGTCGTTGTATTTTTGGATTTAGACTCCGTGGAAAATAGGGTTTGTGGCTAGTCCTGAAACTAGTCTAAAACATGTGTTTCAGGTAAAAACATCATAACTTCTTCATAACAGATCCAAATTCAGTAATACAAAATGTGTTGGTTATAGTACAGTCTATAGTATTTTTTGTAACATTTTCATATCTATTCAACAAATATTCAATGTGGGGCACACTCTACAAGGTCGCTCTCTAGAATAAGCCAAAATTCAGCAAGGTAAGCCATTTTTTCTATAAATCCTTTTCTGAGAAGTTCTAAGTAGTGACACTTGGAGGAATTGCATAAAACAAACTGAAGAACATTGTGTACTATTTTCAGATATTTATTCATTACATGTACATAGTTATGATTATTTCAAGTTAGGGTTGTTGACTAATCCCAAACTAGTCATGTGAGACTAAAGAAAAGTTTGATGAAAAATTTAGTCTCTTGTTGTGAAAGTTAAGGAAGGTTTGTAGGTATGTAATCATATGCACGAGGTCTATTACAGAGTTACAAATCATATTTGGATGATTAAATTGATGAGGAATTTTGGTTAAGGTACATGTTGGGTACATTGTTGAGACAAGTAGTTGATGAGTTGGCACATACATGAGGTGTATGGTTGATGATGTTGGTACATATTGATGAGTCATAGTTGATGAGTAGTTGACACATGACTAGCACATACTTGGTACATGGTTGGATGCACTTGTTTATGTTACAGGTTGATTACAGGTTGTTTGGTACAGGTTGGTGCATGGTTGATGCACTTGTTTATGGTACAGGTTGAGGTACAGGTTGATGCATTGTTAATGCATGGTTAAGTTTTATTCATACAGGTTTACAGCGGTATATCTCACAGTGATAGTGTGATAGTGGTTCCATCATTCCACTTCTACTTCAGGGCGGTTGGACGAGGCAAGGACAGGTGGTCGTAGCCACCTTCCGGTTGTAGCCGGAGAACATACAGGGTTGTAGCCTCCTTCTAGTTGTAGCCAGAGAATAGGGGAGTTGGAGCTTCCCTGAGGTTGTAGCCTGAGACACAAGGGAGTCAGAGCCTTCTTCCAGTTGCAGCTAGAAAACAAAGGAATTTGGTGCTTCCAATGAATGTAATTCTTTGAGACATATAAGAAAAAACATTTTGTGGTTTTCTCCCGCTTTGGGTTTCCACGTAAAACACTGGTGTACTGTGTATGTGTATGATTGTTCATTTGTTCATTTCTTATTTACTCTGTAGTTATTGGATGATAATGCTACATTGATGTAACACTTGGATTTTATGGTTAAAAATGATTAAATTATTCTATTACTGATTCACCCCCCCTCTCAGTAATCCAACAATTGGTATCAGAGAAGGTTCCTTCAGAAATCAATTTAACCACTGAAAGGTAGATCATGAAGAGCAATAACTTTTATAAAATCGGAATACCATAGTTAATGGACATAAGTATGCATTTTGGAGCATAAGGATGAAAACATATATACAGGTGCAGAGATTTGAAATTTGGCAATCAATTGTAGATGGATACACAGCACCAGCAGTTCCACCAACAAATGACAAAGAAATGAAAATTGGTCAGAATAATTCCAAAGACAAAAATGTACTTATGAATGGTCTTAGTGAAACGGTATTCACCAAAGTTGCACATTGTAAATCCGCTAAAGATATTTGGGACAAACTTCAAAATATTTATGAAGGAGATTCAAAAGTCAAAGCAGCAAAGCTTTAAACTTACATAGGTTAGTTCGAACAACTTAAGATGAAGGAAGATGAGAATATTGCAGCTTACTTTTTACGAGTTGATGAAACAGTAAATGCAATCATAGGATTGGGAGAAGAAATCAAAGAATCTATAATTGTTCAAAAAGTACTAAGATCTCTTCCTATGATATTTGACCCTAAGATATCAACACTAGAAGAAATATCATATCTAAACTCAATAAGCATGGATGAATTACATGGAATCTTCACAGCATATGAAATGAGAATTGAACAGAAAAATCCAGATATAAAAAAAGCATCCAAAAATTCAAAGCAAAAGGGAAGGCAAAAAGAAGAAGCAGCAGTGACGTCTCGGAAGATGATGAAGAAGTGGTCAACTTTGTCAAAAGTCTAAACAAGGGAACCGACGGTAGGTATAGAGGTAAGCTTCCTTTAATTTGTTTTAATTGTGATGGTATTGATCATTTTTCTAACAAATTTCCTTATAAGAAAAAGAGAAATTATGAAGGTTACTCAAAAGGCAAACAAACATATAAAGGAAAAAGAACCACAAAGAAAGTTTTTAAGAAAATCTTATGCACCAAAGAAGACATCTCATCATCATATGGAGATGAAGTCAGTGACAGTGAGACAGAAAGAGTTATATTCATGGCAGTAGAAGACTCTGATAAAGAATACTCCAAAGAAGAATATGAAGAAGCCAAAGAAGAATATGAAGAGGTCGAAGAAGAAATTGAAGAGGCAGAAGTTGACTACGAACATAAATTAATGTGTGCCATAGAAGTTATCATAAGATAAAAGAAGAAAAAAAAGAAACTACAAGTAGAACTAGACAAGAAAGAAGACACTCAAGAACTAGAACAAATGATCACAAATTTGAAGGTTCAAATAGAAGAAGATAAAAGAATTGAAGAAGCACTCAAAGAACAACTAGAAGAGAAAGACAAGATCATTGGAAATTTGGAAGCAGAGATTGTCACATTAAGAAAGGATATTCAAAAGAAAAATATGCAGAACAACTCAAAATATTTGGATGACATTATTAGCAGTCAAAAATCTCATCATGACAAGTTTGTACTTGGATACAATTAGACAGAAAAAGGATCAAGCTCCAAAACAACAAAGTAAGAAACATATCCAAAAATCTTTGCAGAAACAATTAAGGGGGATAGGAATGTCTACAAGGAAGATTACAGGGACACTCCTCCACTGAGAATAATCATATTTCAGAATCAACAATCGATAGATAGGCCTCAGGAAAAAGAAGAATTCATAAGAGTACCTCCTTTTACAAGATCTTCAACTCCGAGGTATCAAACTATATTTTTTGGTTTATGTTATGCATGTAATAATTTTGGACATAAAGCTATGAATTGCAAAGCTAACAAAAGAAACAAAAACAACATTAAAAGTAATACACAAAGGGGTTATCCAAGAAGGCCTAGTGAAACACAGAGAAGAAGTTACAACATGTTTGAATCGTTGAGCACTGAAGTGGAATGTTACAAATGTAACAATTTTCGACACATGGCCAAAGATTGCAGAATGACAATCCCTCCTAGAGAACCACAACAGAATAACAACAGTCACAGACAGGAACCTCAGAAAAGGACATGGATAAGAAATCAGGATCAGTATAGCAATGAAGAATGCACACTCGCTCTACAAGCTAAGAAGAAGAAACGTGGTTGGTATGTTGACAGTGGGTGCTCAAAACACATGACATGTGATAGAGACAAGTTTCTTACATTACGAAAAGAAAGAGATGGATCAGTCTCCTTCAGAAATGATGATTCAACCAAAATCATTGGAAAAGGCACAGTCAGAATTGGGAACAAGAATACAAAGGCAGAAAATGTTCTACTAGTAGAATTTATGAAACATAATCTTATAAGTATGAGTCAAATGTGTGACCAAGGTCATAAATTTACTTTCGATTCACAAAAGTGTGAGATAAGAAAAGAAGGTTCAAGAAAATTGATTGCTACAGCTGCAAGAACTTCAAGCAACATATATGTGTTAAGTGAAATTGGAAATGAAAAGTGTTGTCTAGGAAAGGAAGATGAAATTTGTCTATGGCATAGAAGAATGGGCCACATACATTTTGATAACCTTGTCAAAGTCATCAAAAGAGAAGCAGTCAGAGAAATTCCCCATATCACGAAACCAACCAACACTTTATGCAAGCATTGTCAACAAGGAAAGCAAACAAAGACCAGGTTCAAATCAAAGGAATATTCAACGACAAGACCACTGGAAATTGTGCATACTGATCTAGTTGGACCAACTACAACAAAGGGCTTAAAAGGTGAGAAATACTTTATGTTATTAGATGATGATTATACAAGAATGACCGCAGTTTGATTTCTCAATAATAAGTCAGAAGCTTTTGAAAACTTCAATATCTACAAGGAAAGGGTTGATAATGAAATGGATTCAAAAATCAAATGCTTGAGATCTAATAATGGAGGAGAGATCACTTCAAAGGAGATTTCACTTCAAAGGAATTTATGGACTACTGCAACAGTCATGGAATAAAAAGGCAATTCTATGTTGCTAGGACACCTCAACAGAATGGAGTTGTTGAAAGAAAGACCAGGACAATACAGGAAATGGCTAGAACAATGCTAATGGATTCCAAATTGACAGATATTTTTTGGACACGGGAAGTGCATATAGCAGTTCACATTCAAAACAAAGTAATGATAAAAAACAACGCTGACAAAACTCCTTAGGAGCTATGGAAAGGAAGACCAACAAATCTAAAGCACTTCAGAGTTTTTGGAAGCAAATTCTACATCAAAAGAGAATATGGAAGAATGGGAAAGTTTGACTCTCGTGTGGACAAAGGAGTGCTTGTTGGTTACTCAAGTACAAGAAAATCATACAAGTGTTACAACCTGAGATTGGACAAAATGGTGGAAAGCATCAATGTAACAATTGATGAAACAAGTAGACAAGAATTAAAGGAAGAAGAAAATGAATCAATGGAACAACTTTACAAAGAAGAAACAAAAGATGAAAAATAAGAGGAAGACGAAGAGGATCCGACAAAAACAGAAGAGCAATTTCAGCAAGTAACTCCAAAAACACTTAGTAGATGAGCATAGAATATTCATCCTTCAGATCATATTATTGGAAACAAAGACACATGAGTTGATACTAGAAGAAGAATCTGTTCACCAGAACAAACACACCTAACACTCACATCTACGATTGAACAAACCTATTTTGAAGAGGCCAGCAAGGATGAATTTTCGAACAAGGTCATGGATGAAGAATTGGATCAAATAGAGAAAAATGACACTTGGGAATTGGTTCCAAGACCAAAGGATAAGAATGTGATTGGCACAAAGTGGGTATACAGGAATAAATTGAATGAACATGGACAGGTTACAAGGAACAAAGCTAGATTGGTATGTAAAGGATATGTAAGGATTGAGGAAACATATCCAAGTATCTGTGGTAAACATTTCAGCTTCTGGGTCTTGTATTTTTGGAGTTACACTCCGTGGAAAATAGGGTTTGTGGCTAGTCCTGAAACTAGTCTAAAACAAGTGTTTCAGGTAAAAACGTCATAACTTATTCATAACATATCCATATTAAGTAATACCAAATGTGTTGGTTACAGTACATTCTGTAGTATTCTGTGTAACATTTTCAGATCGATTCAACAAATATTCCATGTGGGGCACGCTCTACAAGGTCGTTCTCTATAATAAGCAAGAATTCAGCAAGGTATGCCATTTTTGCTATAACTCCTTTTCTGACTAGAGGTTCCAAGTAGTGACACTTGGAGGAATTGCATAAAACAAACTGAATAACATTATGTACTATTTTTCAAATATTTATTCAATACAGGTACATAGTTATGATTATTTCAAGTTAGGGTTGTTGACTAATCCCAAACTAGTCATGTGAAACTAAAGAAAAGTTTGATGAAAATGCTTGTATCTTGTTGTGAAAGTTAAGGAATTTTTGCAGGTATGTAATCATATACACCAGGTCTATTACATATTTACAAATCATATTTGGATGATGAAATTGATGAGGGATTTTGGTTAATGTACATGTTGGGTACATGGTTGAAACAAGTACTTGATGAGTTGGCACATACATGAGGTGTATAGTTGATGATGTTGGTACATATTGATGAGTCATAGTTTATGAGTAGTTGACACATGATTGGTACATACTTGGTACATGGTTGGATGCACTTGTTTATGGTACAGGTTGATTACAAGTTGTTTGGTACAGGTTGGTGCATGGTTGATGCACTTGTTTATGGTACAGGTTGATTACAGGTTGAGGTATAGGTTGATGCATGGTTGATGCATGGTTTAGGTTTATTGGTATAGGTTTACAGTGGTATATCTCACAGTGATAGGGTGACAGTGGTTTCATCATTCTACCTCTACTTTAGGGAGGTTGGATGGGGCAAGGACAAGTGGTTGTAGCCACCTTCCGGTTGTAGTCAGAGAACATAGGGGGTTGTAGCCTCCTTCTAGTTGTAGCCAGAGAATAGGGGAGTTGGATCTTCCCTCAGGTTGTATCCTGAGAAATAAGGGGTTTGGAGCCTCCTTCCAGTTTCAGTTGGAAAACAAAGGAAGTTGGTGCTTCCAATGAATGTAATTCTTCAAGACATATAAGAAAAAACATTTTGTGGTTTTCTCCCGCTTTGGGTTTCCACATAAAACACCGGTGTACTGTGTATGTGTATGATTGTTCATTTTTTCATTGCTTATTTAATCTACAATTATTGGATGATAATGCTACATTGATATAACACTTGGATTATATGGTTAAAAAGAATTAAATTTCTCTATTACTGATTCACCCCCCCTCTCAGTAATCCAACACCCATTGCTTCACTTCTGGGTCTTATAGTGTATTTCGACCATCGCATATACTCCTTTGACCTCACACATTAGGGGGCATCTGTTATAGCAAGATTTGTCTCACCCTACACAAACTTGCACAGAAGGCCTTTTTCCATTTCCCTATGCAGACTTGAAGTCCCTTTTTTTGCAAATCTCAGAGATAAAAACATTATTTTTCCATGTATATGTGTCGTACCTATAATACATCATGTGTATACGCATGTTGCACCACTACATCCCGCTTAAATCAGGATTTGTGCCCAAAATTAAAAAATGGTGTCGAGTTTCCACGTCACGTCATGAGATCCATGATCCTTGACCCTCCATATACTAAAAATGTTCTGACTCGACCCTTCAGTTTCATTTGAAGGCTACAAATGGGCCAAATCTGAGCTATGGAAAAGAGGAGAAAAATTCAACTTTGAGAGCAAAGTTACTCTGGAGAATTTATTCACTTCATATTGAATCTCCATCCCTTTGTCCTTTAAGTCTGAACACATTGTTCAGCCCCCAAGTTATTCCCTACTTGTTTGAGAACCTCATTGTCTCTCTTATATGATCTTTCCTTTGGTGGAGGATTGAAGTGGTGGAGGCTTAGTTGGAAGGAACTTATTTTCTCAGTTTTGAATCGTGTCAAAACGGGAGTTTGTAATTCATTCACTTTTGTTGATTACATTTTAATAGAAATACTCTTTTCTCGTCCAATTAATATCTTGCAAATATTTGAATTGTTATTCCATGGGCGTATTTTTTATGAATCTTGATGGATTATTCTATTGAATGTGATAATATTATATATTATCACCATATGCTTGTGTTTCTTGGTTGTTGAGGACTAGTTACAGGTGTATTGCTTTGAGTCAAGTGCTCAACAATGGACTTCATCGAACGTCTCAACGAGGTAGGCCTTTTATCTTGTCTTGCTAGCATATTTGTTTATATAGCATACTTGATATTAGAGTTGATTTATGTAGTCATTTCTGTCTGTTGTGGTTTACCCCTAGCCATAAAGAGGTTTTCCTCGTAACACACATATGTACGTGGTTTGGGTATAGAACAGGGCACGTACACTACTGAAAATTTTCAAAAAAGAAAAAGATTCAGATGGAGTACTCAACGCAAGAAATCTGGTAAGCACCAGTAAGGTGACCAGAGACCCAAAAAGACTTAGAATACTTCAACAAAAAGGAATTTGATCCAAACAAAGATCTCCCAAAAAGACCCTAGAGAGACTCCCGAGTGGAATCACCAATTTTTCTATGGAGAAAATCCCCCTAATCTAGGACTAGCGACTAGGCAGAGCCTTGACACCCTAAAAGACAAAAAAACTTCTATTATACCCCAAACCAAACACAACCTTATGATAGTTAAGGGAAGAGAAAGAAGATAGAAATGTGTACCTTAAGTCCTTATGGTTGATGTCGATCCTTTCTAATTGTTGTCTATTCCAAGACTGTAGGCCTCCTCCCAAAGCAAGCTTGAAACAATTTTATAGAAAAAATTATGACAACATATGCTTAATTATCATTATTATCTAAAGAGTTAGTTATTCATGAAAAGATTCATAAACACAAACACATAGACATAAAGATATGGGACAAGAAGTTTTTCTCTTTTATTAATAACAAAATCAGAAGTTACACCCTAAATTTTGTTGGCATCCCTCTTCAAACCTCACCTCGGTTCCTCTACTTTGTCTCCAAGTTCATATTCCCAATATTATCCTCACCACCAACAATCTTATATAAGGAAAAGGGATGGAGTATGAGGATGGATGGAATGGAATGTTGAGGATGAAACTCAGAGCAGAATGCAGAAAGATTAGAATACAACTAAGAAAATTTGGCAAAGTTCTCTTACCTCTAGTTTTATATCTCAAAATGGCCCCCTTAGGGCCATTTTTGTATGAGAAAATGGTGGTTAATTCATTTTCAAAAGGGATACATGAGGTAAAATGATTGCAAAACCTAACATATCTCGTAAACTCTGCGGGAAATCACATATTTTATATTTTTTTGCAACTTTTTAGAGTACACATGTGCTTTTAGTTATGTAGCAAGCGTATGTACACAGGTTGTTAGGCATGTAGCTAGCGTATGTATGCGCTCTTCCTATGCATAAGGGCATGTATTCCATACAAAAACTTGTTTTTTGAGAAGAACTCTAGAAAAAAGGGTTGGCAGATGTATGAATGAGTAGGCCAACATCAAATATGCATAGTAGTGGCATTTTGAGTTATAACAATACTGAAGTCATTCCTCTCAAGAAATTTAATGAAGATCAGGTAATCTCTTTCCTCAATCAATTCATAATTTCCAGGTTTGGTATTCCTAATTCCTTGGTTTTCTATAACACATCTTAATTTTTCACCTCTCAAATTAGCTAAATTTTATTTTGAAGAAGGAATCACAATTAAGTATTCTGCAAATTATTACCCTTAGGAAAATGGCCTAGTAGAATCAACCAATAAAAAACTAATTCAAATTCTTAAATAAATTGTTCATTAACATCAAAGAAATTGGCATAAATAACTTTATAATGCATTGTGGGTAGATAGAGTAACACCTAAAAAAATATTTAGGAAATTCACCATAAGGAATCTATTATGCTTACTCATGTCTTTCTTCCTTCTCTACAACTATCTCATTTTGTTAGAAAATATTCATTTTGTTAGAAAATAATTTACACATTAATGAAGTTAGAAAAAGAATGAGAAAAAACAAAATCAAATGTCATGAACATTAATTAATAATCAAATGTTGGTTTGATAAGCATTTAGTTTATATGAAATATTTTCAAATTGGAAACCTGGTTCTGAAATGGAACAAAACCCGCGAGAAAAAAGAAAAGCACACAAAGTTTCAACATTTCTGGCTCTGACCATTTCAAATTTCTAAGAAACTTGGCCCCTAAACATATATTTTACTTGCCAAATTTTAAAGAAATATTCTTTTTAATCATCTCTTAATAATAATTTATAAATATTGTACAATTTTTACAAATTATTGTTGTATGTGGTTTCTATTATTATTATTATTATTTAAATAGTTTTAAAGTGTTATAAAATTTGATATAAATGAGTTTTCCTTTTATGGTTTTTTATTAATTTTTCTTATTGTTATTACTATTCATTTCACTCTTGTTTTCACATTAGAAGACATTATTTTTGTTATAAATATAAAAGTGTTGTTTCATTTGATTTTTTTATGAAATCCTTGACTATTAATGGTAGTAACTTCTAGTTATGGGGAAATCCTTTACTATCTGATATAATTATAATGTTTAGTTAAAAGAAAAGTTCATATCTAATGTTTTAATAAGAGCTTCATCCACTTTACAATGTAAAAATTGATGTTAGTAATAATTGGAAATGAAATAAGAAATTATGAGCTTGGATTTTATACATCAAACTCTTGCTAATTAAAATAACTTTCATATTACTCTACTTCCATTACCCTCATTGCATAGACAATATTTTTATACATATTATAAGAGTGTAAATTATGAAATGTATTAAATGGAAGTTGAAAACATTATATTAGTGTGGGAAGTATAAGTAAATTCGTCAGGGCTATGGACGTTTATTGGAAGATGATCCATGCTTGTTGAAGCAAAGCAATGTTGGATTCAAGAGAGATGAGAAACAAATGTGTGCAAGCTTTGGTTAATATAAGAATCTTGGTTTTTGGTTTGATTTTATAACTAATTAGAAATTAATTGTCTTATTTAAAAGAAATGAACTTCATTATTATTGTCCTCTTAAAAATATTATGATAAAAAATGACAAGTGCTTCTTTCAGTTGTCTTCATTTGTTGTGGCATGCACAAAAACCCTCTCAATATTGTATATATTTAACAAGTGAAAATAACAACAAAGCTTCTTTGAAAATGTGTTAAGATAATAGTTTTATATAGTTCAAAGATACAATTTTAAATAAAATTAAGAATGGAGTCTCTATATATATGGCCAAGCCAGATTTTACTCCTTCATTTCAAAACTGGAAAAGAATAGAACACATGATTAATAGATAAACTTCTTGATAGGAAGAATATTATAATTAGTGTTATTTGTATATAATTAACAAAAAGAAATATTTTAATTAAAATGAATTTATATTAATATTATTCTTGATGATTTTTTTTAATTTTTAAAATAAAATTATAAATGATTTTTAACTTTTATAATATTATATTACATATTTTAATGAATCTTTCATTTTAATTTAGTACCATCATTATATTATTAATTTATTAAAGTGTATTTTTAAAAATATTTAATAATTAATATATTTTTTATTTAAAAAATTGATCTAAATAATTAATTGATTTAATTTAAGTTTTTTAGATCCAATTACCATTGTTTTTGGATAAATTTAAGTTCAATTAAGATTATAAAACCATATATAATAATAAACATCATATATCAATAAATTTATTTAAATCTCGATGAATATGCCACACTTGAATTAATTTATTATATTTGAACTAAAATTTAAAAAAGATTAAAACACAATTTTTTTTTATTTGGTTAAATATATTTATATTTAAAAATATATATATTAAAAAAAAACAAATTTTTATTAAAAAATTCAACATATTTTTATTAATATCAAACTTTTCAACTAAACTTTTTTACATAGATCAATGAAAAATTATAAAATCACTAAAAATAAATTTGTATTAGATCAATGAAAAATTGAAAAATCACTAAAAATAAATTTGTATTTGGTTAGATATATTTATATTTAAAACTACATACATACTTAAAAATATATATATATATATTTATTAAAAAATTAAGCATATTTTTATTAATATGAAACTTTTCAACTAAATGTTTTTACATAGATCAATGTAAAATTGTAAAATCACTAAAAATTAAAAATTGAAGAAAACAATTTTATACAATCTTTTTAATGTTATTTATAAATTAAAGCAAACAATTTTATACAATGTTATTTATAAAGAATTAATATAAAAAAATGTCATGAATATTTATGTGTATTTTATTTAAAGATTAAAAGTAAAATTTTGATAAACACTAAAATTTTCAATCAAATATTTTTGCATAATATAAAATGGGGATAAAAACATTCCCTTTAATTATAGGATCATTATGATTAGCTCGATTTTAGCCAAGCTTTATGATCATTTCATAGGAGTTCCGCAATACTAAAACCAATATTTTTTGTTGTTTTGTTGACTTTAGAAAAGCTTTTGACATGGTTCCTAGGAAAAACCATTGGAATAGGTTGGAAGAGATAAAAGTGTCTCTTGAGTTGAGGGTCGCTGCAATAAGGATGTATGAGAATGTTATTGCTAAGTTTAAAAACACTGAGGCCTGGTCAAAAGAGATTATTTGCAATATTGGAGTCAAACAAGGTTGTCCCTTGTCCCCTACCCTTTTTGGCATATACATTGATAAGTTAGAAGAATGCTTGGAAAAAGCAGGTTGTGTCAGCCCTACTCTCATTGGTATAGTCATCAATCTTCTTCTTTATGCCGATGATATCGTTCTTATGGCAAGGATTCCCCATGATCTTGAAAACCAACTAAGAATCCTCAAGGATTTTTGCTCCAATATGGGTATGACTGTTAATACT
>ML778417.1:148428-168871 GCA_009831015.1 Picea engelmannii
ATCATCATCATCATCATCATCATCATCATCATCATCATCATCATCATCATCATCATCATCATCATCATCATCAAAGTGTAAAAACAATTAAAACTTAAAAATTACTTATAATTAAAATTATAAATTTATTAAATATTTTTAACCAAATACTTTTATTTTTCATCCAAATACTTTTATATAATTTGTGAAAAATAAAATTTAAAAAATTCTAAAAAAAAATTATTATCAAAAATTAAAAATAATTTAATATAATTATGGATCTAAAATTTCAAAACATTTATTTAATCGCAAAATTTTTAAATGAAGGAAGGAAAAATAAAATTCTAAAAATTCTAAAATAAATTGTTTATCAAAAATTAAGAATAATATAATATAAGTATGGATTTAAATTTTCAAAACATTTATTTAATCATAAAAATTTTAAATAAATAAAAGGAAAATGATATATTTTCATAACAAAGTAAAAATGAATATTAAAAATATATATACATAATAAGTAATAAAATTTTTAATGTAATTCTATATTATTAATACTAATTATAATTAATGTTGATATGAATTTTAAAAAAAATCATAATATTATATATTAAATATAATTAATTTAATATTAAAATATAATTATTCATTTATAAAGTATGTTTGGGATAAAATTTCCATTTAGATAATGAGCATAGCCCCTCACTATGATCTGAGCAAAGTGGAGAAAAGAATGTGTTCATAAACATTTACATGCCCAACATTGTTTTAACCTAAGGCTAAGGGATGTTGTCTACCAAAACCCCTATAAGGAAAATCACAGCAAGCTCCAAAACAAGAGCGACTATTAAATTCTTGCAAGCACCAAGCTGCCATTAAAAATTTTTGTGCAAGAACAAAGAGGTCATTAAATGATTTATTAAACAAGTACGTAAGTGTAAAAAAAAAAAAAAATTATGTATTTTATTAAAAAAAAAATTAAATTATCATTTAAAGAGGGAAAATTAATCAAATCCATAATTTTCACCAATCAAAAATTAAAAATAACCCATTTTAAAATTTTAAAAATATTTTTTAATTTTTTAATAATTAAATTTAATATAAAAAATTTCGAAAAAACTTTAGATATTAAAAAAAAAAATTAAAGTCCTATTTGGTTGACCAGCAACAGATCGCTATATGCTATATACGTGTTGGAGGAAGGTATAATAATGGATGGAAGTCTTCGTGTCATGTAACATTTGATTACGTTTCCTATTTTCCCGTGCATAGCATCGGACCGAAGGAACCCAAGCAGCTTTAATGCAATAGCATATGTGTAAAATTTAAGGGTTTTTCTAAATTTTTTATTTTTTATTATTTTTTATTTTTTAAATGTCATGTCCAGGTAGGGGAATATAATCACATTAACAGTTTTCACCAACGAAAAATGAGAAATAATCAATTTCAAAAATTTTAAATTATTTTTTCATTTTTCAAAAATTTAATTTAATATATAATTTTAATAGAACATATGAAAACTTTAGAAATTTAGAAAAATTAGGTTAAAGTCAAAAATCATTAACTTATGAATCGATCGCTATATATCCTGTCGGAGGCAGGTATAATAAAACAAGTGTCGTATGGCAGCATAGTCCCTGCCAGGTTGGAAGGGGAGTAAATGTGTGGGTTGCAAGTTGCAGTGCATGTGGTATTCATGCAGAATTTAGTATTCCCGAATTAGTTTGATTTGGAATTTATCAAAAATTATTAATGTGTGGTACATGAAGGAAGGTTCATAGGATCTTAGTTTGATAGTATATGAAATATTTAATACACAACCAATGTAACCCAACAATTATGGAGTGGCGGGTCAGCGGACTCGCGGGTTCACATTTCTCATTTTTTATGGCTAGCCTGTCCTGTGAAATACATTTTGCACCCAACACTTCCGCCATATACATTTTGCAGCTAAGAATTTTGTCATATACATGAGACGGTAATTTATACAAAGCTATAACATTGTAGCAAGATTTATAGTAATTTGTATAATGTTATAAAACTTGATACATTTTGCACGGAACAATTACTGATTTGCGGGTTGGCGGAGTCGTGGGTTCACACTTTTCATGTCCAGTGTGTTATGTGAGATACATTTTGGACTAAAGACTTCTGTCATATACATTTTGCACCGAACAATTCCGTCATATACATGAGACTGAGCAATTTATAGAATATTATAACATTGTATGGAGAATATAGTAATTTATATAATGCTATAACATGTTTTACTTAATGAATAGTATAAACAATTATGTAAATTTTATTCAATATTTTTTGTTTATAAGTAAGATTGTATAAAAGTCTGTGAAAATGAAGGACTACAAAGAATTTTCGTTTTTTCAAGTTGTAAACGGTGAGCTACCCCGAGGGGAAACCAGCTCAGCTAGCCGAAGTGTTTAATAACTGAAGACTAGATTGTTACTGACGCAAAAACAGTTCAAAAGTCTGGCCCATAAGGGTGGTCGTTTGATACACCCCTTCGTTACGACTACAAGCAAAGTAGAAGTGCAATTTTTTTTATTTTTTTTAGGAGTTAAGAGGCAAGAAGGCCACGACGACAACAGCATGACCACACCACAGACGATGAACAAAAGCATGCAAGCAAGGCAGCGGGCAACTAGGACACCATGCACAAGCACAAGGGCGACTGGGAAAAACATGCACAGAATAACATGGAGGAATGTTACCCGCCCGACACAAACACGACCACACCTACGAGCTAAGGGACAACTCCCCCATCCCAACACAACAGCCTAGACGAACAAGATGAGACCTCAAGGTGCGTGAACCCAATGCCAGAAGGTGTTCAAGTCAACATATGACGCTCAGCCACACTCACATGGTAGGCACCGACTCTGATCAAGATATCATTTGTCGCTAACCCATAGGGAGCGTCGTGATCCCCGCATCAGGAATCATGTCATTCCCAGGTGATAGACGCTTCAATAACCTTGGTGCAAACATAAGCTATCTGGACCAAGGACTCTAGAAAACTCTAACGCGCTAGGAACCGAATATTGACTGGGAGACTATACCTACCCCCCACATGAAAGGTCGATGAGACACAAAAGAACGAAGACAAGGGGTGATGCCATCCCACATGACATCGTCCCTGACCCCACCAATCACCCAAGCTAAACAGTCCATGATTACATTCTAATTTAACATGGGTTCCATTCTAACGGGGCACGTCAAGTTACAATTTTTTTTGGCCTCGATCATCCATCTACTTTTAACAAGTCTAAATTATAAATCGGTCTTTAACTTAACATCAAATTAACGTTAAATACAATCCAATCGGCCATTCTACATTATACCTTAGTCATTAAATTCAATCAATAACATCAATTACGAATCAGTTCGGCAATTCTACATCACCATTTATTCATCAATTTAATCTAAATAACATCAACTATGAATCAATTTGGCAATTATACATTACAATTTAATCATTAACCAGCAACATATCTCTATATGCTATATACGTGTTGGAGGAAGGTATAATAATGGATGGAAGTCTTCGTGACATGTAACATTTGATTAAGTTTCCTATTTTCCCGTGCATGGCATCGGACCCAAGGAACCCAAGAAGCTTTAATGCAATAGCATATGTGTAAAATTTAAGGGTTTTTCTAATTTTTTAATTTTTTTATTAATTTTTATTTTTTAAATGTCATGTCGAGGTAGGGGAATATAATCACATTAACAGTTTTCATCAATGAAAAATGAGAAATAATCAATTTCAAAAATTTAAAATTATTTTTTCATTTTTCAAAAATTTAATTTAATATATAATTTTGATAGAACATATGAAAACTTTAGAAATTTAGAAAAATTAGGTTAAAGTCAAAAACCATTAACTTATGAATCGATCGCTATATATCTTGTCATAGGCAGGTATAATAAAACAAGTGTTGCATGGCAGCGTAGTTCCTGCCAGGCTCGAAGGGGAGTAAATGTGTGGGTTGCAAGTTGCAGTATATGTGGTATTCATGCAGAATTTAGTATTCCCGAATTAGTTTGATTTGGAATTTATCAAAAATTATTAATGTGTGGTACATGAAGGAAGATTCCTAGGATCTTAGTTTGATAGTATATGAAATATTTAATACACAACCAATGTAACCCAACAATTACAGAGTGGCGGGTCAGCGGACTTGCAGGTTCACATTTCTCATTTTTTATGGCTAGCCTGTCCCGTGAAATACATTTTGCACCCAACACTTCTGCCATATACATTTTGCAGCTAAGAATTCTGTCATATACATGAAACGGTAATTTATACAAAGCTATAACATTGTAGCAAGATTTATAGTAATTTGTATAATGCTATAAAACTTGATACATTTTGCAGGGAACAATTACGGATTTGCGGGTTGGCGGAGTCGCGGGTTCACACTTTTCATGTCCATCGTGTTATGTGAGATACATTTTGGACCGAAGACTTCCGTCATATACATTTTTCACCGAACAATTCCGTCATATACATGAGACTGAGCAATTTATAGAATATTATAACATTGTATGGAGATTTATAGTAATTTATATAATGCTATAACATGTTTTACTTAATGAATAGTATAAACAATTATGTAAATTTTATTCAATATTTTTTGTTTATAAGTAAGATTGTATAAAAGTCTGTGAAAATGAAGGACCACAAAGAATTTCCATTGTTTCAAGTTGTAAACAGTGAGCTACCCCGAGGGGAAACCAGCTCAGCTAGCCGAAGCGCTTCATAACTAAAGACTAGATTGTTACTGACGCAAAAGCAGTTCAAAAGTCTAGCCCATAAGGGTGGTCGTTTGATACACCCCTTCGTTACGACTACAAGCGAAGTAGAAGTGCAATTTTTTTATTTTTTTTTAGGAATTAAGAGGCAAGAAGGCAACGACGACAATAGCTTGACCACACCACAGACGATGAACAGAAGCATGCAAGCAAGGCAACAGGAAACTAGGACACCACGCATAAGCACAAGGGCGACTGGGAAAAACATGCACAGAATAACATGGAGGAATGCTACCCGGCCGACACAAACACGACCACACCTACGAGCTAAGGGACAACATCCCCATCCCGACACAACGGCCTAGACGAACAAGATGAGACCTCAAGGTGCGTGAACCCAATGCCAGAAGGTGTTCAAGTCAACATACAACGCTTAGCCACACTCACACGGTAGGCACCAACTCTGACCAAGATATCATTCGTCGCTAACCCATAGGGCACGTCGTGATCCCCGCATCAGGAATCATGTCATTCCTAGGTGATAGACGCGTCAATAACCTTGGTGCAAACATAAGCTATCCGAACCAAGGACTCTAGAAAACTCTGACGCACTAGGAACCAAATATTGACTGGGAAACTATACCTACCCCGACACGAAAGGTCGACGAGACACAAAAGAACGAAGACAAGGGGTGATGCTAGCCCACATGACATCGTCCCTGACCCCACCAATCACCCAAGCTAAACGGTCCATGATTACATTCTAATTTAACATGGGTTCCATTCTAACGGGGCACGTCAAGTTACAATTTTTTTTGGCCTCGATCATCCATCTACTTTTAGCAAGTCTAAATTATAAATCTGTCTTTAACTTAACATCAGATTAACATTAAATACAATCCAATCGGCCATTCTACATTATACCTTAGTCATTAAATTCAATCAATAACATCAATTACGAATCAGTTCAGCAATTCTACATCACCATTTATTCATCAATTTAATCTAAATAACATCAACTATGAATCAATTCGGCAATTATGCATCACAATTTAATCATTAACCACAATTTAATTTGGCGATTTTAACCTCTACTTGGGTCAATACTTACTAAACTCATTTAATCATTAATCATAGTCTAATTGGGCAATTCGATATTAATCCAAATCTCCATCCAACCAGCCATCAACTTAATTAACAACATTAATGATTTTTTTGTAGAATGCTACCATTAAAACACTTAGGAACAATTAAATCTCGACATGTGGTCTATCTATATTGACCAAACCAACAATACTATTGGCCTTATTAATAATGAGAAGGAAATTGCTAACTATTAACATCGTTGTATCAATTTAACAAGGCAATTAGCATAGTTGTTACCTAACAATTAATATAGCAAATAACAAGGCAGTTGACATAATTGTTAACAAACAATTAATAGCGAAATAACAAGGCCATTCTCATGATCGTTATCATAACGAGTAACATAGCAATGACAATGTGATTAACGTTTTAATTAACATAACAATTAGTAAAGCAAAAGTACAAGGAAATTAATGTAACAGTAACAATCAATATAACAGTAACAAGGCAATTAGACATGTGGTCTATTTATATTGACCAAACCAACAATACTACTGGCCTTATTAATAATGAGAAGGAAATTGCTAACTATTAACATCGTTGTATCAATTTAACAAGGCAATTAGCATAGTTGTTACCTAACAATTAATATACAAATAACAAGGCAGTTGACATAATTGTTAACAAACAATTAATAGCGAAATAACAAGGCCATTCTCATGACCGTTATCATAACGAGTAACATAGCAATGACAATGTGATTAACGTTTTAATTAACATAACAATTAGTAAAGCAAAAATACAAGGAAATTAATGTAACAGTAACAATCAATATAACAGTAACAAGGCAATTAATATAACCGTAACAAGACAATTAATATATCATTAACATTAATCAAGGCGATTTTCAAGGCAACAAAATAGTTGTACCACATCTCAACAACACGCAGTACACAGTGATGGCAACTCATGCCCATTCCCAACAACACATTCCAATTTAATGGCAAGAAGTGGTCAATCGGCAGCAAAACTCAGACACCAGTTAAGGCAAATCGCAGTCACAGTTTACAGGCAAAATTCGTGGTCTTTATTGCAAATTCATTCATATTTTCCAGGGTAAATCATGGTCAATTAAGGCAACACATAGTCATCAGTTTTAACAACGATTTCTTGGGTGAGTAATAGCAAAATTAGTCAAACGATTTAACCTCAATTCGTGGGCATTCACAGGAAAAACGCAGCATCAACAAATTGGCAAAAACGAAATCTTTAAACAATAAACGCAGAGAAGAACGTTTACAGTGATTACACTGCACCCTTACAGTCATTACACATTGCAGACGCAAAGAAAAACATTATACAGTCATTACACCATACCCTTACAGTCATTACACATTGCAAAACGCAGACCCCATCCTTATACAATCATTACACAATGCAAACACAGAGAAAAATGTTATACAATCATTACACCATACTAAACGCAGAAGAAACTCGTGATTACAGTCATTACACAAACTAAACGCAGAGGTGAGGGTTAAATCAATCAATACACGATTTAAACACAACCAGGGTTAAGGTTTTCGACTTTCTTCTTCGCCTGGGGTACCCAACAAACGCAGACAGAGATAAAAATAATCGTTTTTTTTTAATTGAAGGCATGAGAAAAAAAAATCAGAGCCCAAAAAAAAACACAGACAGGGATCAATAAATTTTTTTTCAATGAATTTAAAAGCATAAAAAAATCACAGGCCAAGAAAAAAATTGCAGATAGGAATAACAAAATGTTTTTCATTTCCAATATACAAATTATAAAGACGCGGACAGGGAAACGAAATCATTTTTGCATTGTTAGGATACCAATACAACGCAGAGGTATAATTTATCCAATAATAAAAATGCAGGGATTAAAAATTGATCCATCAAGATTTAAAAATGGAGTAAAAACGAGATAATGACGAGATATGAACATGCCGAGTTTAAAGAATAACTTCGTCAACAACCAAATTTGCAGGGTTGAATAAATGCTTCAGGGCGCAAGGCAAACCTTCATCCAAGGACAAACATCAGAGGTAAACGGCTAACATGAACATCTGTCACTCATCATCCTCGCATAGAAAAGTAGGGCGTTGAGATCCATAGGTCTATGAACGTTGAAGCGACGACTGTAGATCAGGCTCCTGGATGACTACTAAGGCAAGGACTGGTGAGCTAGGGATGAAGGAAAAACATACCGCAATCATCACAATCAATCAACCACATGACGGTCAAGACATATATGGAAATGAAAGCCATGGGAGCCAATCAATCATCGAGCTAAAGGCTAAGAAAAATTCAGTCAACAACTAGAACGCTAAGACAATCAATTTACTTACCCCATTAAACATGCAGGTCCAAAACATAATACTACTACAATCTACCGTACAAAATGAAGAAAGCGTACCATTGTCTGATCACCCGCTCTGAGTTGATGTCCTGCATGCTCCGTGCAACACCCGGTTACCGACCGATGAGACTTCACCGGTACCTCCCAACCAATGCTAGGGGTACTCTTCTTCCCTCGTAGCCCCCTGAGCCGCAAAGGGGCCACACACACTAACCAGAGAATCAGCTAGCTCCTAGCTCGCCTCACAAGGTTGAGCTACCACTGCTCACCGAGATGGGTATCCCAACTCCCACAAGCTAAGTCAGTCAAGTAGAGATTTCTGCATCTTAACGTTACGCAAAGTAGAAGATGTCCTTCCTCCTTCTCCTCCCTCCATTATATAGAGTTTCGAACCCTTTACCTTCCCAAAATCCCATTTTATTTAATGTTTAATAAATTAATTCATAAAAATTCCTCCCCCGTACAAGTGTCACCCATCCCCTTCATTCCTCCAAAAACTAATTTCTTTAATTAATTATTTACCCTTATTTCCCTCACCCACCTAGAGTCACTCCTAGAATCGCTCCTAGGTGTCCCCAAATTCCCTTACAGGTTTTAATGACTTTCCCCATTATTAATTTGCTAGTTCAGTTTTAAATTAGAAAGTTCTTAATGGTAGATACCTTACTAAGTTTGACTTTATGTTTTTTCCCTTGTGTTTCCCTTTTCTTTTTATGTTTCCCTCTTTTCCTAGTTTCCTAATTATTTTAGAATTCCCTTTTTTCTCTTTTTCATTTAGAACTCAATTTGGCAGGTGTAGAAATTAACATTTTTCCCTTTTCCCCTTTTTAATTAATAATTTTTTTTTTAATTATCCTAATAAAATAAAACAATTATTCCCCCCCCTTCCCCCCCCTTTTTTTAATTTTTATCCCAACAAATTTTTGTAAAACACTTTAATTGTTTATCCTTCTTGTCACAAGGTTAATGAAGATTATCTTTATTATTTTTATTTTTTTATTTTTTTATTTTTTTTTAAAAAGATAAAATTTTACCACCAGCAAAGATTAGACCTAGACCTTAATTTCCTAAGCAGGGCGACAATTTTTTTTTTTCCTTTTTTTTTTAAGGGAAAGGTTTCCAATCTTCCTTAACACTTTATTGTCCTAAAGCCATCTAGGTTTATTCATTTATTAAATAACCACGCAACGTGCCCTTCAGGACGCACTAGGTGCTCCAAGGGTGCCACTCGCCTCTTTCTGTTTCTCTTGCGTGACGTGCCCTTCAGGATGCACCATGTGCTCCAAGGGTGCCACTCGCCT
The DNA here is from genome assembly GCA_009831015.1 of Picea engelmannii. Classification (NCBI taxonomy): domain Eukaryota; kingdom Viridiplantae; phylum Streptophyta; class Pinopsida; order Pinales; family Pinaceae; genus Picea; species Picea engelmannii. The sequence goes on from ML778417.1 coordinate 157,951, forward strand.
CTTTCCATTTTTCTTACGTGATGTGCCCTTCAGAATGCACCATGTGCTCCAAGGGTGCCACTTGCCTCTTGACTGACTTGGTAGACATCAAAAACCCCTGGAGTCAATACTCCGCTAGGTGAACTTGTGGGAGACTAAAGGCCTCTAAGGAATAAATCCTCTGCCTTATTGCACGCCCCTTAGAATCATCGTGAGAGACTGTCGCAATCTTCCCTCACGACATCGTGGATCCTCTCGAACTAGGTAAACATTAACCTACAGTCCGAGCCACGACGGGAGTGCTAGTAGGCTGTGGCAGGGCTACTGTCCACACCTCTCCCTCAACATCTCTGGTGGTCGTGCGTGACCTCTCTACTCCACATGTGAATTTGGTCAGCAAGCTATCGTCAGCCTGCATCATCAACGAATCATGTCAGCAATATATCCATAGTCATATCATCTAATCAGATGAATTAATATCACATATAAAACAGTCAAACCCCAATGGCTCACCCACCGACTTGATCCAGAGTCCAAGGGGTTCCATCGATGCCTCTGCATCCTCGAGGTCCAAAATCCTGCACACTCAGTAAAACCGAATCAATAGCACCTGTCTATGTCAATGTAGTAAAACAACATGTCATCAACCCATAACGCCTCATAATCAAAATCAAAGTTTTAATAGCATAATAATCCAGATCACTTGCGAGCAAGTGTCCTCAAAGGATAAGTCCGCTCAATGCACAAGAACGGGATGTTACATACACCCCCTCTTGGTCTAAACTTCGTCTCGAAGTTTCACAATATAAATGCCGAAATAATGTGTATCACAGTATCATAAGTATATCTATCAAACAAAAATGGAAACTATTGGCGCATATCATATGCATCCTCCTAGGTCGTCGAGTGCGGACTATACTTGTCCCATTGGACCTTGACCTTATCTATTGTTCAACGTTATAGTTGTCGAACGCGATGATCCAGGAGAAGGATTGGCTCATCCATGAGTTCCCCCTCATCCGATACCTGCAAATAACTCATGTCAATAACATGTGTAGGATCACTAATATAATGTCTCAAAACAGATACGTGAAAAACATCGTGCATACGCCTCAAGGAGTTAGGCAAGGCTAGTTGATAGGCCACGGACCCCTTTCTCTCCACAATCTCGAAAGGTCCCATGAACCTGGGAGAGATTTTAGCTCCCTTTACAAAATTGATCAAACTTTACGTGGTTTAACCCGCAAGAAGACTCAATCGTTGACCTCATAACTACGGTCGACACAGTGCGCATCGACATAACTTTTCTTTTGATCTTGCACTTCCTTAATCCTTTGTCTTATTGTTTTCAATTTCTCTTCCATTTCTTGGATCGCTTCTGGTCCCACCAGGACCCTATCCTCAAGTCGATCCCAACTCAAAGGTGTTCGACATGGTCACCCGTAAAGAAACTCGAAAGGCGCCATATTAATGGTGCTTTGGTAACTGTTGTTATAAGCGAATTCCACCAGTGGAAAGAATTCTTCCCAACGCTTTTGTTGGTCCATCACGTACATGCGCAACATGTCCTCCAAGGTCTGGTTCGTTTGTTTGGTCTACCCATCAGTCTCTGGGTGATACGTCGTACTGAAGTTAAGTTGGGTTCTCAAGGCCTCTTGGAAACTCATCCAAAAGCATCCAGTAAACACCGATCCACAATCGGATATAATCCTCTTAGGCACGCCATGCAGCGTCACAATATCACTGATGAAAACTCTAGCTATGTCAGGTCCCTGACACGTTGTATGCACAAGAATAAAGTGAGCACTCTTCGTCAGAGTGTCTACTACTACGAAAATCAAGTCGTCTCTCCTTGTCGTCAGTGGAAATCCAACAATAAAATCCATCGAAATAACCTCCCATTTTGATTCTGGAATAACGTGTGGTTGTAGTAACCCTGCTAGGTGTCTATGTTCAACCTTTACCTGTTGACATTCTAGACATTTGGCCACATAGTTGACTATGTCTACCTTCATTCCCTTCCAGAAGAATAAGGGTTTAAGGTCTGCCCTCATCTTCATGACTCCCAGGTGAGCCATGTAAACTGCTCTATGAGCCTCGCTTAGGATCAAGCTCCTCAACTCGTTGTTTGGTGGTACGTAAATCTGATTTTTAAACCTCAATAATCCATCATCGTCAAACGTAAATCCTTCGAATCTTGGTATCATCATCATGTTTTGTCCAATAAAACTCTCGACCTCTTTGTACCAGTCATCGTCATGCTGTAAAGTTAGAATATTTTCACGTAGATTCGTCTGAAGAGGCAACACCAAAAATATGTGTGGTCTCTGACTCAATGCATCTGCCACTCGGTTCACTGTTCCTTTTATGTAAGTAATCTTGAAGTCATACTTGCTAAGAAATTCCGACCAACATTGTTGTCGCGCGTTCAGGTCACTTTGTGTAAAGATGTGTTGTAGTCCATAGTGGTCAGTCTTTAGTTCAAATTTTCGTCCAACAAGGTAGTGTCTCCAAACTTTCAAGGCATATACGATGGCTAACAACTCCAAATCGTGCGTCGTGTAGTTCTCCTCATGCCTTCTCAGTTTCATCAAGATGTAAGCGATCACTCGTCCGTCTTGCATCAAGACTTCGCCTAAGTCTTCCTTGGATGCGTCAGTGCATACCAAGAAGTCTGCGTCCATGTTAGGGACCTTTAGTATCGGTGTCATTGTCAACAACTCCTTGAGCCTCCTAAAATCTTCCACGCATTTCTCGGTCCAAACAAACTTCTTTCTCTTCTTCTGCAATTCCGTGATCGGATTTGCTATCTTCGAAAATCCCTCGACAAACCGTCGATAATATCCTGCCAAACCCATGAAGCTACGCACTTCCAAGACATTCATCGACGCAGCCCATTCCATAATAGCCTCGATCTTTTCGGGATCCACAGCGATACCTTCATCAGAGACGACATGCCCTAAGTAATGAATCTTCGATTGATAAAATGAGCATTTGGACCACTTTCCATACAATTTGTGCTCTCGCAGACACTGTAGTACCAAGCGCAAGTGCTCATCATGCTCCTCCATCGTCCGAGAGTAAATCAAAATATTGTCAATGAATACTTGGACGAACTTGTCCAAGTACTCGCGGAACACCCTGTTCATCAAACTCATGAATACCCATGGGGCGTCCGTCAGTCCAAACGATAAAATAGTAAAATCGTAATTTCTAAACCTCGTCTTAAAAGCGGTCTTAGGGACATCATCCTCCTTAATCCGTAACTGGTGGTATCCTAATCGCAAGTCGATCTTTGAGAATATTGTCGTGCCCTTCATTTGATCAAGCAGATCATCAATCCTCGACAACAGATATTGATTATTGATCGTTGCCTTGTTCAATTGACGGTAGTCAATGCAAATCCTCCACGACCCATCCTTCTTTCGTATGAAAATAACAGACACACCCCACGATGACACACTTGGACGTATCAGTCCTAGGTCCAGCAACTCCTTCAGTTGAATTCTCAACTTCTGTAACTCTGGGGTCGACATCCAATAAGGCGTTCTCACTATCGATTTAGTCCCCAGTTTTAGGTCTATGATAGACTCTAATTCCCTCTCTGGAGGCATCCCAAGTAACTCCTCTAGAAAGACATCTGCAAACTCTCTCACCACAGGAAGGTTTTCTAGACCTTCCGCTACTCCCTTCTCGTTTAACACAAGGATTGCATAAGGCTTTCATCCCTTGCACATGCTCTTTCAACGCTGCAAGGAAGAGATGAACCTCAGGGAAACTCCCTGGTTCCAACCTACAATCAAACGTCTATGTCCCTCATCATCAACCAAGCTCAATTGTTTCATCTTGTATTTGAGTATCGCCTCATGCGATTCCAACCAATCCATACCAATCACGACGTCATAAGATCCTAAGATCATGACGTATAGGTTGGCCCTGGTGACAAACTCTCCCAGGTTAAGGATACAGCCCATAAACTTTCCTCCAACCTTTTGTTTGGCTCCCGAAGCCATATCTATGAAGCTAAACTCATCCTATATGACTGCCTTTACCTTAATCATTTTTAGCGCTCAACCAGAAATGAAACTCTCAGTAGCACTAGGATCTATCAAAATACTAAGGGTCTGGTTAGCGATGGTACCTGTCATCTTGAGAACAGTCGACTAATGCTCTGTCTGGAAGTTATTCACTATTGCATGAATCTGATGGGCCTTGCCCAAATATCCCATGGTAGTGGGTCCGGCTGATCCAGATGCTCTAGTCCTCTCCACAGGGCAGTCGCGCTAGTAGTGTGGCTCCCCACATGTCCAACACCCCTTCTTTGGTCCAGTAGTCCTGATACCCTAAGTAGAAGATGACAGCCCACCAGCCTGGAATCCTGGTATGTTCTGCTGAACAGGCCTAAACTGTTGCTACTGCGGTCGATGCTACTGCTGATGTTGTGGTCCTCGATAAGGTGTCCATTGTTGAGGCATCAGTCTCCGAGATGTAGTGAAAGTGGGTCCTCTCTAGAAGCCACAATACTCGGACATATGTCTGGCTGGTGTCTGGTGTTGCTGGGCACTAGATGACACCTGCCCTGTTGGTCTCGCTAGAGTCCTGGTCTGACCCCCACTAATAAGATCCTCCTCTGCTATGAGGGCCTTCTGGACAACATCATGTAAGGTTTGAGGCATCAAAATCCTAACCTTTGCACGTATGTTGCCATTAAGGCCAAACACAAACCTGTTGACCTTGAGTTTCTCAGTGTTAATATGTGGAGCATACCATAACAACTCCATAAAATGGGCCTCGCACTCGAGCACCGTACGGCCACCCTGTCGTAAGGAGTTGAACTCATTGAGCTGACACTCAATAAATTCCTCTGATAGGTACCTCTCTCGGAACCGTTCCTCGAATAGTTCCCATGACACGTCTTCGATGGCCATGTTCAGTTGCAGTAGGAGTGTCTTCCACCATAGAATAGCGCTCCCTTTAGTTGAAAGACCTCCATGTAGACCTTCATGTTGGAGGTATAGTCACAAAGTGCAAATCACATCGCCATATTCTCCAACCATGCCTCAGCGGCTGTGTCGTCCGGGGCACCAAAGAACTCGGAAAATTTGACCTTCTCGAGTTCACAGTGAATGCTACCAGTACCGACTGAAGCGCGTGGTGGACCCTCAGGGGGTGTCGGCGCTCTGGCCTCATCTCTGTCCAAATGGATGATCAGTGCCTTAGACATGCACTAAAAATATCTCATCATTTCGACCACATCACCAACTGCTATATGCTACTACCCGACAACTTGTTCATCTCCTTGGGGGTTATACCCCTCAGGCGTGGATGCTACTGGAGGTGTCGTGCCTCCTCCCCTAGCACCCTGTCATCTTCCTCTGTGGCATCCTCTAACCATGATTACCTGCACGAATACAAGTCAACTCAATTAGCAACATTATAATCAAATCATATCAATGAAATCTATAGCGATCCCAACCCGCGGGTTGAACCCGCTCTAATACCATATGATACGCCCCCTTTGTTACGACTACAAGCGAAGCAAAAGTGCAATTTTTTTTTTTTTTAGGAGTTAAGAGGCAAGAAGGAAACGACAAAAAAAGATTAACCACACCATAGACCATGAATAGAAGCATGCAAGGAAGGAAACAGGCAACTAGGACACCACACACAGGCATAAGGGCGACTAGGAAAAACATGCACAGAATAACATGGAGGAACGCTACCCGCCCAACACAAACACGACCAGACCTACGAGTTGAGGGAAAACATCCCCATCTTGACACAATGGCCAAGACAAACAAGATGAGACCTTAAGGCGCGCAAACCCAACACCAGAAGGCGTTCAAGTCAACATACGATGCTCAACCACACTCACATGGTAGGCACCGACTCCGACCAAGATATCATTCGCCACTAACCCATAGGGTGCGCTGTTGTTGTAGGAAAATCTCCCTACGGACATGTAGATTGCCTCAGAGAGCTTGACCCTAACTCTAAGATAGAAAATGCTTAACGTGGACACTGACTTCCTTTCAAACCCATACAAACTGACACATGAGAAGGAAGGAGAATAGAAGTACATCTTTATCGACATTTGTCCCTGCACGCTCCGAGTTGAGCTCCAATCCTTTTCTCCTCGACGAGCCCTGTAGACAAACAAGATACGACCACTTCCTAGTCTATTGATATTAACTTGAAAACAGATCTATCTATCGATGATAATTTCATGTAAGATCAGACACAAAATAGAAAGAAACAGGCCAAGCGTGTCATATTAATGAGAATAACAACAGCAGTACTTACAATCGTAGATGCGAATGCGACAGCTTCATCAAGTCCCCTTCATCTAACCCTTGCTCAAAAGATCCACAACCTGGATGACAGCAGCTTCACTGATCACTCTTTTTTGGTTGACTGTGTGTTTCCTATGAGATCATAGGTTTCATGCTAGCAATTCTTCCCCCTTTTTACCATCATAGAGCTTGATTATATAGGTTAAGAGGAGCTTAACCTCTTGAGTTGTCTTTAGAACAAGTTGAGGAACTCCCTCCTTAGATCAAGGATCTTCTGATGGAACCAAGAATTCGAATGCAACTGCCTTCTAAACTTGAGAGATCCTCCCCGTATTCTCCTCAACGGGCCAACTACTACCTCAGATTAGACAGCGCTCCCTCAGAAGGGGCATCAGAGCGTTGTAGCGCTCCCTAGGAAGCTTGAGGGAAGCGCCATCGCTCCAAGGTTGGATAGCGCTCCTTCAGAGGGGCAGATGAGCGTTATAACGCTCCCTGAGACCTTATAGGGGAGCGCCAGTGCTCCTAAGGCTGATGTAGGGGAGCACTCACCTTCCAAACCCTTATTTCAGAGCTCTCCTCAGGTGATAAGAGTTTATTGACTTCAGTTAATCAATTTCCCTTCTCCAAATCAAGTGTATGAGATGTCTTAAGTGCCTCCTTAGTGTCTTCATTATGGTAGTATGCTTGAACAACGTTTGCGACACTTGTGACCAACTTGCGACACTTGCGAAAGTTGTAAGGAAGATGCGACACTTACGACAATTGAGAGGAACATGCGACACTTATCTAGTTGAGTAATTTTGACGTGTAACAGATTTCCCCCCAAAGTATGAAGTTAGAAGATGCAAACTGATAACTAAAATTCTTTGTATACGTTCAAGCAAGTGTGTAGACTCGGAGAACCTGACGGAAGCTGCACACAAACATCCAACAAATATCATGACATATTTCAAAACCCAAGGCAGGCATACCTATGCTTGGGTGATCAAGACTTGCAAGATATGGCCGCCATAAAATACACTGCGGATCCATAATTGTATTGATAAGAAGGTATAGCCACTGAAGATACAATGTTGATCTATACTCTGATGACTCAGACTAATCGTAGCCACGAAGAATACACAGTGGATCTACAAGATGACAAGACATAGCCACGACCAATACAAAGTGGATCTATGTAACAGTGTATGTGTTATCTGTCCAATAGAAACTCCTTCGCAACCTGGGCAAAGCATATATCAAAGTGGTTACTCAACCCAAGGTCTTCTTACCAATCCCAATGTGGTACGATTCTAACCATGCGAATAGATGTCCTGATGTCGAACATGGTAGAAACCACTTGATTATCGGCCTATGGTGTGAACCGTTAACAAGTGTGAGGGAAATCACCATTAATGTCAATGATTCCCAAGGTACCTTACTACATTCCAGTGAATGTGAATAGATGAGCTGAGGTCAAACACCCGTGGAATCATCCAATCAGAGGTCAATGATGTAAACCTATTGTCGAATGTGAGGAGGCCTGCCATTGAGGCATGCAGGTCCCAGAGTACTAACTGGTTTCTAAGTCTGATTCTCGGATAATGTGTTGAAGTCGACAGGAATAGACTCGTTGAGGGAGGACCTTGATGTATCCCCCATCAATGACACAAAACGGACATAAATATGTGATTGGTAGATTAAATGGACATGGACTGACACAGGTTTTGAGGCAAGATATTTGGGATGGCTGACTCTCGAGGCGGATACTTCCCTTGAACACTGAGGCACAACAGCAAAACATGACCTGGACCAAAACTGTGCAGTGGATACTGTGACTTGCGTCGGGTGAACCAAAGGAGTGAAAGGAACTCAAAGGATTGGCTCAGTGCAGAGGTTCAGCGAATTATGATGCGTACAAATGGCAAAGTGTCATGTTCAAGGGTGACTCTAAGAATTGTTGGACAGCATTCTCAAGAGACTGTTTGGCTTGCTCCTTTCAATTTTTCCCCCATCCAGATAGATGAGTACCTCTTTTTGATTTAATGAGCTCGAGGAGGATAACACATGCTCGATATAACTCATCTTCGGTAAGTTCCTCTTCCTTTGTTTAACGAACCGGAAGAAGTGAGGGTTCGGTCCCATATGGGTCTGTCGATGTGTGCTTTAACGAGTCCAAAGACAGAAAACTCGAAGGTTTTTCAGGATTATAGAGTTTGGAAAAACACTTAAAAGAGAACTCTCTCAGTTCCTTTTTCGTACAGTAGTCTAACGAGACCGAAAAAGAGATAAACTATCGCTCGAAAGACGCCCTTTCTGACCTTTTAACGAGTGTGAAAGGAAGCAAGGTCACTCGACAATCTTTTCATATTTAGAGAGTCTGAAAAGGGTTTAAAGATGACTCCAGGGGGGTTCCTTTTTCGTGTGTTCGTGTATCCGTACAGGTCCGAAAAAGAGATAAAAGTTTACCCGGTTACGTTCTCATATTTTCGAGCTCGAGAACGAACTAAGACTATGCTCATAAGCGTGACAAGGTGAATAATCCATCAGAACTGCCAGAAAACCTACGATGTCAAAACTACAAACCAGGGGTTTAGTGAAGCCATTATGTTGTTAGAGAAACCCAAAAATGACTATACCTTATAAAAATGAAAATTCCATTTACCATTTCATTTTGCACAAGGATTTTGGAGTAGTGGAGATTCTCATTTTGAGGTGGATCTTGTTTTGTTCGTTGTCGGAGCTACGGTTCACCATTTCGCTTGTCGTTCAGACCAGGTAGATGTCCATCTCTTCTTCTTTCAAACACATGGTTTAACATTCATTTTAATAGCATCATTTAATTTAAAATATGAAGCCCTAAATTGCCCAAAAAGATCAAAATCGACCTCTTTTAAAAATGATGGAAAAAGGGGATTCTTTTTGCAAAAATGTTTTAGAGGAGGATGGTTGAGATTCCAACGCCCCAATAGCTGATTGGATGGGTCGTTTTTAGCAAAGAACCCATGAAAAATCCTTCCATACGCCCACGCAGCCATAAAGAAGTCGTTTTGATTTTTAAAACGTTTTTATCGTTATATGATGAATGTTAAATGGATAAGGAAGGGCATGGTGATTGTAAAAGAGGGTGTGGTCATTTTAAATGATGTGGGCATGTAGATTTCATGTTTTAAATTGCTTTTAAAAATTGTTGAAATTGCCAAAACGTTGAAATAATGAATTTCTTTATTTTTTTGTTTTGTAGGTGATTTCGGCGACCATGATTGAGTGGAAAGAAAGAGAACATGATATGGATGACTTAGCTGCCTTGCGGAGTCCTCGCACATGGGCCGCATTGTGAGCTTGTGGCTTACTAAAGTTCTTCAAATTGCAAAAAATGAAGAAATAAATTTTATTGCTTGAGCATATGATCGGCCTCTGGGATGTTGCAGAGAAATGATTCCGGATTGGCACCCAGCTTTTAACCATTGAGTTAGAAGACGTGTATTTTTTTACTGGTCTCTCAAAAAGAGGGGTTCCCATATCTTTTTCCGGGCAGAGGGCGCTACTTGAGCAAGTGGACATGTATCTGGCACGCCACTGCATCCCAAGAGCAAGACTGGTAGGGGGTAGAATCCCTATCAAGGATATTCGAGAGCTACCCCTCTGATCCTTACTGTTTTCCATCACGAGTGTGACGGGCAGTACTAGCACACATCTGGCATCAAGATCGTAGGTGGTTTATGGTGTTCAGTGTTTGGAACCAACACTGTTCAACTGGAGTGCAGGGTTCCTTCGAAATGTGAAGGAACAGGTTTCACGGTGTAGGACGGGATAGAAATAGTTTGGTTACGGCTTGTTTATGGTCTCATTTTTTCTAGAGCGCATCCCCCAAATGCAGCCTCAGATAGCACTGGCGGTGCGACCAGTGGACGAACCGAGGATGGAGAGGTGGACTAGTCTGTCTCCAAGGCTAGTAGCGGAGTCAATGTTCCGTTTCACTGGCGATTTCTTTGACTGGCTGAGACGGAAGTATCTCTGGATAGAGGACTTCCCGTATGCTGAGGTGGATTTCCGCAGGAGCATGGATTTGATTTTACCTGCGGGGGAAGACTGGGATGTGTCAGGTAAGAGACTGAGCCATACCTTGTCTATTTTTTGTTTTTGTTTTTTGTTTTTTTGAGTTTTTGATGTATATATATTTTTTTGGGTATGTAGAAGAGTTTTTTAAAGATGTATTGTTTCCAACATGCAGACAAGGGAGCAGTGTGCCCGGCCGATATACCAGTACCAGGACGTCGCAGGGGCATTCTGGTTGCAGCAGATCTGGCAGTACCAGTGATAGTTCTCCGGGAGGTTGAGAGAAACCTCCAAGGCCTCACGATGGGAATTCCTCCTCTACGGAGGGGAGAAGTGCCTTTACTTCTGCAGAGGCACATTGTGGGAGTACCAGAGAGTATTAATTCTCTACTGAGGCACATAGTGCACGCGGTGATGTGTTACTCACAGCACAATGTAGTGCGAGGAGATTAGAGTATCTTTGGTGATCATATTTTTGTATGCCTTGTCAGGCGATGTTGTAGGGGTTTAAAGACCCGACATTTTTCTCTTCTGCATACTTTTTGATGTAATCAAAACATTTGAGTCACGCCATATATATATATATATAGATATAGATATAGATATAGATA
>ML778417.1:176517-209142 GCA_009831015.1 Picea engelmannii
TTACCCTCCAAGGAGCCCGAGTGAGTTTGACCAATGTCTGCTCCAGGTACAGTGAGACTTCCCTTCACTGTCACCTTGTGTAAGACCCTAAAGATTATGGCCACTAAGGTTACCAATTCGCAGTCAGCCCCTGGGTGGGAACATTCGGCAGTCCGATCCGAACGTACAGGTAGGGTATCGAGCCCGAAATCAACTAAAAGGCTTCCACGCAGTAATTGTGGATTTACCTTAAAGCGACCCCCATAATACGATCTGGCCACCACAATCAGTTGAACCATGGAGGGATAATCTTCGTAACTCACCCGAATGCGACCTCGTGCATAACCCCTGTGTGAGAGGGGGATCCCAGGCAGACTTATACGATAATTGGATTTGACTCTCCCTAACTCATGATGCTACTGTTTGTTTTGGAAAATTTGGAGAGTTATGCTCACAGCCTAATCCAAAGTACTAAGCCTAGTCTACTGTTGGTGGAGGATCCTAGAAAAGAAAAAGTTCTAGATAATTTTTAATTAGCGTTCATTTTATAGCTGTTCTTTACTCAAAAGGGGTGCGTGGAAGTGAAATGAATGGAATTATGACTGAGTCCCAAAAATGCATCAAAGATGATAAGCATTCATTTCTTTTCGATGAACATCTATCTAAGGGAGAGAGAGAGTTCTTTCCACTAACAAGCACTAATAAGGAATGTCCTCAAACAAATTTTCTTTTTCAAATCAAATCTTGATGTGATGCTAAAACTTTTGATATACCTTCTAACATGCACAATCAATCATGAAGATGCTTTTTGTTGTTTTCATATGAATAATGATTAATTCAACACAATGCTCATCTTGCTAATTACCTTTTTGGATGAATGAAAATCAGATCAACACAAGCAATAATCATACAAACAATACACCCTCTCGTTGTGATCAAAACAAGAAGCGAAAGAAAAGAAACAATCAAAGAGAAATCAAACTTCACGCCCAAAATAAAAAGTCGAAGAATGATGATCTTAACTAAAACCAAATGAAAAGATCTATAGGCCTTCGATGACGTTCACCAGAGTTTTTCGCTCAGTCGAAAAAGAAAGAAAGACAATGCATGGGTTTCAAACTCCAAATGGAAGAAAAACTCAACAACAGTAGTGAAGAAGGCTACAAAATACAAACAACAAGATGTTTGTTCTTCAGAGAAGACAGATGTCAAAGCTATAAAGGAAGAAGGATTGACTCACAAGGTGACCCAGCAAGAGAGACACAGAGGAAAAACCCTGAAAAAACAATTCTAGAGAGTTTATTTGCCAAAGGAGGGTTGGCGCTCTGTTGTCAAGGAAAAGGAGCGTTATAGCGCTCTGTATAAGTCTATTAGGGAGCATTGGCACTCTGTTAACACAGGGACAGGGGCCCCAGGTTCAGAAATCTCCTAAAAGTGTCAAAAAATCTAAAAATTGTAATTCAATCTCGACAATGAGGCTGAGTGTGATGGGGTAGGGAGCCAATCATCTCATGAAACCAATCAAAAGAGGAGTGAACCAGGTCTGAAGCAATCAAGGGGTAGAACAAGGTCAATGAGGAGAAATCAAAACAAGAAGTTTCGATTTGAGGCTATCTCCCTAGTGGAGTCGCCAGTTTCTGTTGTAGGAAAATCTCCCTACGGACAGGTAGATTGCCTCAAAGAGCTTGACCCTAACTCTAAGACATAAAATGCTTAACGTGGACACTGACTTCCTTTCAAATCCATACAAACTAACACATGAGAAGGAAGGAGAATAGAAGTACCTCTTTATCGACGTTTGTCCCTGCACGCTCCGAGTTGAGCTCCAATCCTTTGCTCCTCGATGAGCCCTGTAGACAAACAAGATACAACCACTTCCTACTCTATTGATATTAGCTTGAAAACATATCTATCTATCGATGATAAGTTCATGTAAGATCAGACACAAACTAGAAGGAAACAGGCCAAGCGTGTCATATTAATGAGAATAATGACAGCAGTACTTACAATCGTAGATGCGAATGCGACAGCTTCATCAAGTCCCCTTCGTCTAACCCTTGCTCGAAATATCCACAACCTGGATGACAGCAGCTTCACTAATCACTCTTCTTTGGTTGACTGTGTGTTTCCTATGAGATCATAGGTTTCATGCTAGCAATTCTTCCCCCTTTTCACCATCATAGAGCTTGCTTATATAGGTTAAGAGGAGCTTAACCTCTTGAGTTATCTTTAGAACAAGTTGAGGAACTCCCTCCTTAGATCAAGGATCTTCTGATGGAACCAAGAATTCGAATGAAACTGCCTTCTAAACTTGAGATATCCTCCCCTTATTCTCCTCAACGGGCCAACTACTACCTCAGATTAGACAACACTCCCTCAGAAGGGGCATCAGAGCATTGTAGCGCTCCCTAGGAAGCTTGAGGGAAGCGCCAGCGCTCCAAGGGTGGATAGCGCTCCTTCAGAGGGGAAGATGAGTGTTATAACACTCCTTGAGACCTTATAGGGAAGCGCTCACCTTCCAAACCCTTATTTCAGAGCTCTCCTCAGGTGATAAGAGTTTCTTGACTTCAGTTAATCAATTTCCCTTCTCCAAATAAAGTGTATGAGACTTCTTAAGTGCCTCCTTAGTGTCGTCATTATGGAAGTATGCTTGAACAACGTTTGCGACACTTGTGACCAACTTGCGACACTTGCGAAAGTTGTAAGGAAGATGCGACACTTACGACAGTTGAGAGGAACATGCGACACTTATCCAGTTGAGTAATTTTGACATGTAACAGTTGTGATCCCCGCATTAGGAATCATTTCATTCCTAGGTGATAGACGCATCAATAACCTTGGCGCAAACATAATCTATCCAGACCAAGGACTCTAGAAAACTCTGATGCGCTAGGAACCAAATACTGACTGGGAGACTATACCTACCCCCACACGAAAGGTCGACGAGACACAAAAGAATGAAGACAAGGGGTGACGCCAGCCCACATGACATCGTCCCCGACCCCACCAATCACTCAGGCTAACTGGTCCATGATTACATTCTAATTTAACATGGGTTCCATCTAACAGGGCACGTCAAGTTACAATTTGTTTTGGCCTCGATCATCCATCTACTTTTAGCAAGTCTAAATTATAAATCAGTCTTTAACTTAACATTAGATTAACATTAAATACAATCCAATCGGCCATTCTACATTATACCTTAGTCATTAAATTCAATCAATAACATCAATTATGAATCAGTTCGGCAATTCTACATCACCATTTATTCATCAATTCAATCTAAATAACATCAACTATGAATCAATTCGGCAATTATGCATCACAATTTAATCATTAACCACAATTTAATTTGGTGATTTTAACCTCTACTTGGCTCAATACTTACTAAACTCATTTAATCATTAATCACAGTCTAATTGGGCAATTCGATATTAATCCAAATCTCCATCCAACTAGCCATCAACTTAATTAACAACATTAACAATTTTTTTGTAGAATGCTACCATTAAAACACTTAGGAACAATTAAATCTCGACATGTGGTCTATCTATATTGACCGAACCAACAATACTACCTGCCTTATTAATAATGAGAAGGAAACTGCTAACTATTAACATCGATGTATCAATTTAACAAGGCAATTACCATAGTTGTTACCTAACAATTAATATAACAAATAACAAGGCAGTTGACATAACTGTTAACAAACAATTAATAGTGAAATAACAAATCCATTCTCATGACTGTTATTATAACGAGTAACATAGCAATGACAATGCAATTAACATTTTAATTAACATAACAATTAGTAAAGCAAAAATACAAGGCAATTAATGTAACAGTAACAATCAATATAACAGTAACAAGGCAATTAATATAACCATAGCAGGACAATTAATATATCATTAACATTAATCAAGGCGATTTTCAAGGCAACAAAATAGTTGTACCACATCTCAGCAACACGTAGTACACAGTGATGGAAACTTGTGCCCATTCCTAGCAACGCATTCCAATTTAATGGCAAGACGTGGTCAATTGGCAGCAAAACTCAGACACCAGTTAAGGAAAATTGCAGTCACAGTTTACAGGAAAAAATCGTGGTCTTTATTGAAAATTCAGTCATATTTTCAAGGGAAAATCGTGGTCAATTAAGGAAGAACATAGTCATCAGTTTTAACAGCAATTTCGTGGGCGAGTAACAGCAAAATCTGTCAAATGATTTAACCTCAATTCGTGGGCATCACAGGAAAAACAGAGGATCAACAAATTGGCAAAAATGAAATCTTTAAACAACAAACGCAGAGAAGAACATTTACAGTCATTACACCGCACCCTTATAGTCATTACACATTACAGAGGCAGATAAAAACATTATACATTCATTACACCATACCCTTATAGTCATTTCACATTGCAAAATGCAGACCCCGTCCTTATACAGTCATTACACAATGTAAACGCAGAGAAAAATGTTATACAGTCATTACACCATACTAAACGCAGAAGAAAATCGTGATTACAATCATTACATGAACTAAACGCATAAGTAAGGGTTAAATCAATCAATACACGGTTCAAATGCAGCCAAGGTTAAGGGTTTCGACTTTTTTCTTCGCCTGGGGTGCCCAACAAACACAGACAGAGATAAAAATAATCATTTTTTTTTAATTAAAGGCATGAGAAAAAAAAAATCACAGCCCAGAAAAAAACAGAGACATGGATCGATAATTTGTTTTTCAATGAATTTAAAAGCATAAAAAAATCAGAGGCCAAGCAAAAATTTGTAGACAGGAATAACAAAACATTTTTCATTTCCAGTATACAAATTATAAAGACGCAGATAGGGAAACGAAATCATTTTTGCATTGCTAGGATACCAATACAACGTAGAGGTATAATTTATCCAAGAATAAAAATGAAGGGATTAAAAATTGATCCATCGAGATTTAAAAACGGGGTAAGAATGAGATATGAACATGCCTAGTTTAAAGAAAAACTTCACCAACAACTAAATTTGCAGGGTTGAATAAACGCTTCAGGGTGCAAGGCGAACCTTCAGCCAAGGACAAACATCAAAGGTAGATGGATGACATGAACATCCTCCGCTCATCATCCTCACATAGAAAAGCAGGGCATTGAGATCCATAGGTCTATTAACGTTGAAGCGACGACCGTAGATCAGGATCCTGACCGACTTCTCAGGCGAGGACTGGTGAGCTAGGGACAAAGGAAAAACATATCGCAATCATCACAGTCAATCAACTACAGGATGGTCAAGACATACATGGAAATGAAAGCCATGGGAGCCAATCAATCATCGAGCTAAAGGCTAAGAAAAATTTAGTCAACAACTAGAACATAAGACAATCAATTTACTTACCCCATTAAACATGCAGGTCCAAAGCATAATACTACTACAATCTACCATACAAAATGAAGAAAGCGTACTATTGCCTGACCGCCTGCTCTGATTTGATGTCTCGCATGCTCCATGCAACACCCGCTTGCCGACCGATGAGACTTCACCGGTACCTCCCATCCAATGTTAGGGGTACTCTTCTTCTCCCATATCCCCTCGAGCCGCAAAGGGTCCATGCACGCTAACCAGAGAATCAACTAGCTCCTAGCTCGCCTCACAAGGCTGAGCTACCACTCCTCACCAAGCTGGGTATCCCAACTCCCACAAGCTAATTCATTCAAGTAGAGATTTCTACAGCGTAACGTTACGCAAAACAGAAGATGTCCTTCCTCCTTCTCCTCCCTCCATTATATAGAGTTTCGAACCCTTTACCTTCCCAAAATCCCATTTTATTTAATGTTTAATAAATTAATTCATAAAAATTTCTCCCCGTACAAGTGTCACCCATCCCCTTCATTCCTCCAAAAACTAATTTATTTAATTAATTATTTACCCTTATTTCCCTCACCCACCTAGAGTCATTCCTATAATCGTTCCTAGGTGTCCCCAAATTCCCTTACAAGTTTTAATGACTTTCCCCATTATTAATTTGCTAGTTCAGTTTTAAATTAGAAAGTTCTTAATGGTAGATACCTTACTAAGTTTGACTTTCTGCTTTTTCCCTTGTGTTTCATTTTTCTTTTTATGTTTCCCTCTTTTCCTAGTTTCCTAATTATTTTAGAATTCCCCTTTTTACCTTTTTCATTTAGAACTCAATTTGGCAGGTGTAGAAATTAAATTTTTCCCCTTTTTAATTAATAATTTTTTTTTTAAATTATCCTAATAAAATAAAACAATTATCCCCCCCCCCCATTTTTTTTTCAATTTTTATCCCAACAGATTTTTGTAAAACACTTTAATTGTTTATCCCTTCTTGTCACAAGGTTAATGAATCTTATCTATATTATTTATTTATTTATTATTATATTAAAAAAAAAAAAAAGGTTAAATTTTACCACCAGCAAAGATTAGACCTAGACCTTAATTTCCTAGGTGGGGCGACACTTTTTTTTTTTCCTTTTTTTTTTTTTAAGGGAAAGGTTTCAAATCTTCCTTAACACTTTATTGTCCTAAAGACATCTAGGTTTATTCATTTATTAAATAACCACGCGACGTGCCCTTCAGGACGCACTAGGTGCTCCAAGGGTGCCACTCGCCTCTTTTTGTTTCTCTTGTGTGATGTGGCCTTCAGGATGCAGCACGTGCTCCAAGGGTGCCACTCACCTCTTTCCATTTTTCTTGTGCCATGTTCCCTTGAGGATGCACCACGTGCTCCAAGGTTGCCACTCGCCTCTTGACTGACTTGGTAGATATCAAAAACCCCTGGAGTCAATACTCCGCCAGGTGAACTTGTGGGAGACTAAGGGCCTCTAAGGAATAAGGCCCCTACCTTATTGCGCGCCCCTTAGAATCGTCGTGAGAGACTATCGCAGTCTTCCCTCACGACATCGTGGATCCTCTCGAACTAAGTAAATGTTAACCTATAGTTCAAGCCACGGCGGGAGTGCTAATAGATTGTGGCAAGGCTATTGTCCACACCTCTCCCTCAACATCTCTGGTGGTCGTGCATGACCCCTCTACTCCACATGTGAGTCTGGTCGAGAAGCTATCATAAGCCTGCATCATCAATGAAACATGTCAGCAATATATCCATAATCATACCATCTAATCAGATGCACTAATATCACATATAAAACAGTCAAACCCCAATGGTTCACTCCCTGACTCGATCTGGAGTCCAAGGGGTTCCATCGACGCCTCTGCATCCTCGAGGTCCAAAATCCTGCACACTCAATAAAACTGAATCAATAGCACATGTCTATGTCAATGTAGTAAAACAACATTTCATCAACCCATAATGCCTCATAATCAAAATCAAAGTTTTAATAGCATAATAATCTGGATCACTTGCGAGCAAGTGTCCTCCAAGAACAAGTTCGCTCAGTGCGCAAGAGCGAGATGTTACACTGTTACAACTATCGAAAGTGTAGAGAGAATAACTATAATAACCATGGACAAATGCATGAAAGGTGTCCATGCACATGAAAAAACAATAGACAAAAACAACAGACAGATCATCGGTAGGGGCTGTAGTGTGGGGACGTGGGCATGCAAAAGGCAGAGAATGTTGTGTCCTCAGGAGGAGGAAGATCCTCCTTGAGTGGTGTCCAGTCCAGTTGCATGGCGTCCTTCGTTTGTGATGGCATGTGCTCTTCCTTTTGAAACTCCTCCGGGTGTGATGGAAATCTCTGTTGGTCGGGGTCTTCCTATGCGTGGACCAAAGTTTCCAGTGCCAACACTGGTATCGAGGTAGATGTTGGTTGGGTTATTGTTGCTTGGGTTGCCTCTGTTGGGAGGTGATGACCACCCTGTAATGTGAAGAGAAACTACAGGATTTGAGAGGCTTTGTCTTCCAGGGTCTCGATATGGAATCGGAGGTCGGCCATGTCTCGACATAGGTCGAATACCAAGCTCTACACTAGTGCAAGGGTTGTTTTTCACTCGCATTCTGGGTCAGCGTTGGAACCGCCTTGAGATTGGGGTTGTCGTCGGGAATTTTGACTGGCTTATGGACCATCGATCTTAAGTTGGGTGTGGTGATCCTAGTCCTTAATCGACTGGGTGGTTGGAGAGTTGGGAGGAGCCAAAGGGCCTAGATGTGAAACAGATGTCAAATTGCCTAAAGGTCCTAGGTTGCAGTCTAGTGATGCTCTTGAGCAGTCCAGCCCCTCCATTCTGTTGGCAAGAGACGCAGGAAGGGGCAAGAGAGAAGCGGGAATTTGAGTAGACTATGCTAGGGAGGAGGACGAGGTGGCTGAAGAGGAGGAGGATAACAGGGAGGGAGTAGGCAGGGGATGGAGGACCAAGCGGGGTCAGTTTGGCTAGTAGGGTGGCCCGCGTTTCGACTTCCCTCATAGTCGGGGCATCTCCGGGACAGTGGGAGAGAAAAAATGCACCAAGAACAGAGCAGGAGAGGACAAAAGAAGAGCAAGGAAAGGGTGGGTAGGAGGCCGAGGTCTGAGAAGAAAAACTAGGAAAGAATGAGCCATCTGGAGCCGCTGGAACAATTGAAATAGGTCAGGAAGCTAGTGAGGTTCCATAAATGGCCACACGCACAGAGTAAAGGCCTAGCGAGGGTGTTGGTCTGTTGAAGGGATGTGAAGGTAGAGCAGGGCGTACTGAGAGTAATGGTGGTCTGCCTTGAGAGAGCTGAATTTAAAGTCATGAGGCAGGTGGGAGGGAGTGGCACGCAATCATCACGTGGTCGGCGCCATGGAGGATCGCTCTTGGCTTCTCTGCTTGACGTGTGTGGTCAACTACGATCCCATCCATGGGAAAGGGAATAAAGGCGACAGAGTACAGACACGTGGGCAGGAAGTTGTAGTACATGAGTATGTGGGAAAAAAATGAAAAAAGTAGTGGTAATATCTATTCCATAGGTTTGTTCACAAAAAACAAGAAAAAAAGTGGTATTCCTGACATAGTTTTCTTTAAAAGAAGATCGTGGACACAATAGATATTGAAATTACATATGTTTTACATATGGTCGTGGACAAAAAACAAAAAAAAATAGTAGTAACGTCTGTTACATAGGTTTGTGGAGAGGAGCACCAAAAAAACTAGCATTCCTGAAATAGGTTTTCTTAAAACAAGAGTTTATGGACACAAGAACTTGAAATTTATGAAATCAAAGGTTCTGGATAGCATAAATTATACATACCAAAGATGGAATTTTAGAAAGCATATATTTAATTTTGTACATACGAAATATGTACTTTTATAGAGTACAGGGATGACATTCTATGGAGCATGAACGGAGCCTTGAATTCATACTTAGCTAGTTTTTTGCATCACGGGATCTCAAGCTGGCAGGAAGTTGTAGGACATGAGTATGTGGGAAAAAACATGAAAAAATAGTAGTAATATTTGTTACATAGGTTGGTTCACAAAAAACAGGAAAAAAAGTGGCATTCCTGACTTAGTTTTCTTTAAAAGAAGATCGTGGACACAATAGAAATTGAAATTACATATGTTTTACATATGCTCGTGGACAAAAAACACAAAAAAATAGTAGTAATGTCTGTTACATAGGTTCATGGAGAGGAGCACAAAAATAACTAGCATTCCTGAAATAGGTTTTCTTAAAATAAGGGTTCCTCGACACAAGAACTTGAAATTTATGAAATTAAAGGTTCCTGGACAGCATAAATTATGCATACCAAAGATGCAATTTTAGAAAGAAGATATTTACTTTTATACATACGAAATATGTACTTTTATAGAGTACAGGGATGACATTCTATGGAGCATGCACGAAGCCCTGAATTCATACTTAGCTAGTTTTTTGCATCGCGGGCTCTTGGGCTGGCGGGCTGAAAACTGGGCCTCTACTGTTCTGTGGCCTACAAAGAATACCCAGAGTTCCACGATATACAAATTGACAAGCGAAGTTGGGGATATTTGAATTGTAAAACACACTGGTAATGTCTGTTACATAGGTTTGTTGACAAAAAACAAAAAAAAAATAGCATTCTTGACTTGGTTTTCTTTAAAAGAAGGGATCGTGGACACTAGAAACTGAAATTTATGAAATGAAAGGTTCCTATACAACATAATTTATACATACAGAATGTAATTTTACAAAGAAAATCCCTCATTCCATACATAGCCAGTTTTTGGATGGCAGGTTCTCAGGATGTCAGGCTGAAAAGGGCTAAAAATTGGGCTTTTGTTCTTTTGTGCCCTACAAAAAGCACCGATAGTTCCACGATATACAAACTGCCAATTGGACTCCAGGACTATTAGAATTTTAAGGGCATTGTGTCCAACAAATTTAGCATTAGGCCTCTCCTGTTTCGTGGCCTACAAAGAATACCCAGAGTTCTGCGATATACAAATTGACTAGCGGAGATCGGAATATTTGAATTGTAAAAATCAGTGGCAATGTCTGTTACATAGCTTTGTTGATAGAAAACACAAACAAAATTTAGCATTCATGACTCAGTTTTCTTTAAAACAAGGGATCGTGGACAGAATAAAAATTGAAATTTATGAAATGAAAGGTTCCTGGACAGAATAATTTATACATACAGAATATGTAGTTTTATACAAAATAATTTGTACATACAAAGTTCTATGATATACAAATTGGCAAGTGGAGTTGGAGTTATTTGAATATTAAAACATACTGGTAATGTCTGTTACATAGGTTTGTTGACAAAAAACACAAAAAAATTAGCATTCCTAACTTGGTTTTCTTTAAAAGAAGGGATCATGGACACTAGAAACTGAAATTTATGAAATGAAAGGTTCCTGGACAGCATAATTTATACATACAGAATGTAATTTTACAAAGCGGAGCCCTCATTCCATACTTAGCCAGTTTTTAGATGGTGGGTTCTCAGGATGTCGGGCTGAAAATTGGGCTTTTGTTCTTCCGTGCCCTACAAAAAGCACCGATAGTTCTGCGATATACAAACTGACAATTGGACTCCCAGACTATTATAATTTTAAGGGAATTGTGTCCAACAAATTTGGCACTGGGCATCTGTTGTTCCATGGCCTACAAAGAATACCCAGAGTTCCGTGATATACAAATTGACTAGCGGAGATCGGACTATTTGAATTGTAAAAATTAGTGGCAATGTCTATTACATATGTTTGCTGACAGAAAACGCAAACAAAATTTAGCATTCCTAACTTATTTTTCTTTAAAACAAGGGATCATGGACAGAATAGAAATTGAAATTTATGAAATGAAAGGTTCCTGGACAAAATAATTTATACATAGAGAATATATAGTTTTACAAAGAGGAGTCGGCATTCCATACTTAGCCAATTTTGGATGGCGGGTTCTCGGGATGTCGGGCTGGAAATTGGGCTTTTGTTCTTCCGTGCCCTACAAAAATCACCAATAGTTCTGTGATATACAAAATGACAATTGGACTCCCGGACTATAAGAATTTTAAGTGCATCATGTCCAACAAATTTAGCATTGGGCCTCTCATGTTTCGTGGCCTACAAAGAATACCCAGAGTTTCGCGATATACAAATTGACTAGCGGAGATCGTACTATTTGAATTGTAAAAATCAGTGGCAATGTCTGTTACATAGGTTTTTTGACAGAAAACGCAAACAAAATTTAGCGTTCCTGACTTAGTTTTCTTTAAAACAAGGGATCGTGGACATAATAGAAATTGAAATTTATGAAATGAAAGGCTCCTGGATAGAATAATTTATACATATAGAACATGTATTTTTATACAGAATAATTTATACATACAAAGTTTCGTGATATACAAATTGACAAGAGGAGTTGGGGCTATTTGAATTGTAAACATACTGGTAATGTCTGTTACATAGGTTTGTTGACAAAAAACACAAAACAAATTAGCATTCTTGACTTGGTTTTCTTTAAAAGAAGGGATCGTGGACACTGGAAACTGAAATTTATGAAATGAAAGGTTCCTAGACAGCATAATTTATACATACATAATGTAATTTTACAAAGTGGAGCCCTCATTCCATACTTAGCTAGTTTTTGGACGGCGTGTTCTCGGGATGTCGGGCTGAAAATTGGGCTTCTGTTCTTCTGTTCCCTACAAAAAGCATCGATAGTTCCGCGATATACAAACTGAAAATTGGACTCCTGGACTATTATAATTTTAAGGGCATCGTGTCCAACAAATTTAGCATTGGGCCTCTGCTGTTACGTGGCCTACAAAGAATACCTAGAGTTTTGTGATATACAAATTGACTAGCAGAGATCGGACTATTTGAGTTGTAAAAATTAGTGGCAATGTCTGTTACATAGGTTTGTTGACAGAAAACGCAAACAAAGTTTAGCATTCCTGACTTAGTTTTCTTTAAAACAAGGGATCATGGACAGAATAGAAATTGAAATTTATGAAATGAAAGGTTCCTGGACAGAATAATTTATACATAGAGAATATGTAGTTTTACAAAGAGAAGTCGTCATTCCATACTTAGCCAGTTTTGGATGGCGGGTTTTCAGGATGTTGGGCTGGAAATTGGGCTTTTGTTCTTCTGTGCCTTACAAAGAGCACCAATAGTTCCGCGATATACAAACTAACAATCCAACTTGTGGAGTATTAGAATTTTAAGGGCATCCTGTCCAAAAAGTTAACCATTGCCGAAATAGTCTTCTTTACATATGTTTTACATACGGTCGTGGACAAAAAACACAAAAACAGTGGTAACGTCTGTTACATAGGTTCGTGGAGAAGAGAACAAAAAAAACTAGCATTGTCAAAATAGCTTTTCTTAAAACAAGGGTTCATGGACACAAGAAATTGAAATTTATGAAAGTAAAGGTTCCTGGACAGCATAAATTATACATACAAAAGATGCAATTTTATAAATAAGATATTTACTTTCATAGATATGAAATATGTACTTTATAGAGTATGGGGATGGCATTTTATAGAGCATGCACAGAGCCCTGGATTCATAGTTAGCCAGTTTTTTGCATCGCGGGTTCTCAGACTGTCGGGCTGAAAAATGGGTCTGTGTTGTTCTGTGGTCTACAAAGAATACCCAGAGTTCCATGATATACAAATTGACAAGTGGAGTTTAGACTAGTTCAATTGTAAAAAATAGTGGTAATGTCTGCTACATAGGTTTGTTGAGAAAAAACACAAAAAAAAATTACCATTCCTGACTTAGTTTTCTTTAAAAGAAGGGATCGTCGACACAATAGAAATTGAAATTTATGAAATGAAAGGTTCTTGTACAGCATAATTTATAGATACAAAATATGTAATTTTACAAAGCGGAGCCCTCATTCCATACTTAGCCAGTTTTTGGATGCTTCTTAAAACAAGGGTTCCTGGATAGAAGAAATTGAAATTTTTGAAATTAAAGGTTCCTGCATAGCATAAATTATACATACGAAAGATGCAATTTTATAAAGCATATTTTTACTTTCATAGATATGAAATATGTACTTTTATAGAGTATGGGGATGACATTTTATAGAGCATGCACAAAGCCCTGGATTCATACTTAGCCGTTTTTTTTCATCGCGGGTTCTCGGGCTGTCGGGATGAAAAATGGGCCTGTGTTGTTTTGTGGTCTACAAAGAATACCCAGAGTTCTGCAATATACAAATTGACAAGTGGAATATGTAATTTTACAAAGCAGAGCGCTCATTCCATACTTAGTCAGTTTTTGGATGTCGGGTTCTCGGGATGTCGAGCTGAAAATTGGGCTTTTTTTCTTCCCTGTCCTACAAAAATCACCGGTAGTTTTCACGATATACAAACTGACAATCGAACTTGCGGACTATTAGAATTTTAAGGGCATCGTATCCAAAAAAATGTAGCATTCCCAAAATAGTATTTTTTACATATGTTTTACATATGCTCGTGGACAAAAAACACAAAAAACAATAGTAGTAATGTCTGTCACATAGGTTCGTGGAGAAGAGCACAAAAAAACTAGCATTCCCGAAATAGTTTTTCTTAAAACAAGGGTTCCTAGACACAAGAAATTGAAATTTATGAAATTAAAGGTTCCTGGACAGCATAAACTATACATAGCAAAGATGCAATTTTATAAAGCAAATATTTACTTTTATACTTACGAAATATGTACTTTTATAAACTATGGGGATGACATTTCATAGAGCATGCATGGAGCCCTGAATTCATAGCTAGCCAATTTTTTTGGCATCATGGGTTCTCAGGCTGGCGGGCTAAAAAATGGGCCTCTGTTGTTCCGTGGCCTACAAAGAATACCCAGAGCTCCGCAATATACAAATTGAAAAGCGTAGTTCGGACTAATTCAATTGTAACAACCTCTATGGAAAGTAGTAAGCAGGACAGTTGGTAAAGATAAAATAGTGAACACAATTTTATGACATTTATGTAGAAAAAATAATAAAATGTCTTACATATTCTTCTAAATTTAAAGAAACACACACACACACACACACACACACACACACACACACACATATGTGTATGTGTGTGGGTGGGTGGGTGTGTGTGTGTGTGTGTGTGTGTGTGTGTGTGTGTGAAATATGATATGTGAAATTTGAGTGAGTGATTTACCGCATATGTAATTTTGAAAATGACCAGGCAGGGAAAAATACACATAATTTATACATACAAAATATGTAATTTTACAAAGTATATATTTATATTTATACATACAAAATATGTACTTTTATACAGTATGGGGATGAGATGTTAAAGAGCATGGACGGAGCCGTCATAGCATAATTTGCCAGTTTTTGGATAGCGGATTCTCGGGATGGGGGGCTGAAAATTGGGTTTTTTTGTTGTTCAGTGTCCTACAAAAAAGCATTGATAGTTCCGCAATATACAAATTGACAATCGGACTTGGGCACAATTTCAATTATAAGGGCCTCGTGTCAAAAAAATTTAGCATTACCGTACTTTTTTTACATAGGGTCATGGACAAGAAAACACAAAAAAAATAGCAGTGATGCTTGTTACATAGTTTAGTGGAGAAAAGCACAAAAAAAAACAGCATTACCGAATTAGCTTTCCTTAAAACAAGGGCTCCTGGAGAGAAGAAATTGAAATTTATAAAGTTAAAAGTCCCTGGAGACCATAAATTATACATACGAAAGATGTAATTTCAAAAAGCAGATATTTACTTTAATACATACGAAATATGTACTTTTATAAACTATGGGGATGAGATTTGATAGAGCATGGATGGAGCCCTGAATCCATAGTTATTCAGTTGTTGGATCATGGGTTATGGAGCTAGCGGGCTGAAAAATGGGCCTCTGTTGTTCTGTGGCCTACAGAGAACACCCAGAGTTCGGCGATATACAAATTCACAACCGGAGTTCGGACTATTTGAATTGTAAGGGCCTTTGTCAGAAACATTCTAAAGGATAGGTGGCATCAGAAAGGAAGATAATTGAAATAAAATAAATAGAATGTCTTCACATTCAACATAGTTGAAGAGAAAATGGTAGCAACACATAAATATATGAGAAGACAAAAGAATACTTTTATTTCGAAAATATGGAAAAAATAAGACTTTGTTACATATTCCTGGAAATTTAAATGTGTTTGTCATATAGACTGGGATTGGGGCTTGAATGTAGCAGCTCCCATCAGACTATTTTATGATAACTGAATCATTCTATGATATCAGTGGCACCTGTATCTCCACAGAAGAGTGTTTGAAAGTTCATTTCCTCAATGAATTTGTCCTTGAATTCCATGCACCAATGTCTCAACACGCATTTCATTCTCTGATTCATCACTTGTATCAAATTCAATAGGATTTTCTAAAGTGTCTGCAGAGTTTCTATTCTCTTCTGCAAGAATATTGTTCCAGTTGTCATTTATACAAATGTTATGTTCTTTGTACAGGGCCCTCGAACATAATTCCTTTAATGCTTTCATAACAGCATGCACAGGCACTTTGCTTGTCTGATATGCATTTTTGTATCTCAAGCGTATTTTCAGAGGCACGGCAATTGTCAGTGTATTGTTAATGAATTGTGGCAAGAGTCTTTTTACAACATCTACTTGAACAGGCACACTAATAATTGATCATGTTAAGCCCATCTAGAGTCGTTTATAGCCCCAAGGCCTGATTCCAGTAAATGCAATTCGAAGAGAGCCAACTCTCTCCTCAAGTTTCGTAAGCGCACTTACATCTGGTAGTGGTGCATTACATCTTATTTGGCCAGGCATTGGGAGCTGTGGCAGTTTTCCATGTTGAGGCGACTGTTTTCATGGAAGACAAATTTTTCCACTGGAAAATGTTTTATCGTGCGCTGTCAACTAGAAGTATTCTTCTTGCAAAGCAGTGGTGAAAGACTTGTTGTTTTTTGAGAAATTCAGTTGCTCACAAATTGCACATGCAATGGAAGGAGTATCTTTAATTTCTTTCATGTACGTCTGTGTTGCATTTTTCTTTCGCAGGGATGGTGTTGCTGCTAGCGCACAAAATGTGACGGTTGCATGACCATTCTTGGATATGTGAGTGCACATGTTTATGTTCTTTTCTGCATGGACAAGTTTCTTTAGATTCTCATATGTGGCTTTCTCTCTAATAGGAAGCGTAGAAATGTATTTCTTTCTCTCGCGCATGACCTTTTTCAAGTTGTGGTAACTTAGTCTATGTTTCTTGCCCAAGGGCACAATGAGCCGATGGCAATTGTGATGAATTTTTCTCTGACCCAGGTGTCGATAACGTAGCCTACGTTTTTTTTTTTAGGTCTGTGTGACCTCATCACAACTGGGACGAATTTGACGCATAGTTTTTTTCCAGTTCTGATAACTTACTCTAGGTTTTTTGTTTAAGACCTGTATGGGCTCATCACAACTGTAATGAATTTCACACATCGTTTTTTTGTTCAATCCCTCTATGGCCATATCAGACCCGGCAAGAGTTTCATTCTCACTAAAAATCATTCTACACGTATGCATATTCGATGTGGTTTTGGTGGCATGGACATCCAACCCTAAACCATGGATATGTCAAAGAAAAGGTTCATAATGGATATGTGTTGTATATGTTTTCAATGAGAGGATGTAAAATGTTCAATCGTAATTTGAATCAGTAAACCAAGAATGGACAGTGCCATCTAGCAACGTTGACCAAGCCTGGAAATTTACTCTGAATATCATAGACAGCCATTGGAAACAGAAACTGCAACCCTCCACATTCCCTTTTTCATATGGAAGCACCATGTTTACAAGGTATTCCTACCAAGTTCCAATTGTCGCCATATTTTCGAGGAGGTATGGCAAAAGGTGCTAATGCAAGCACCTAAAAGCCTGTTGGCTGCCGCCTACAATTGCATTGCAAAACGACTGCACGGTGTAAATCCGCAACGACTGCACATCAAACTCCGTTGCTACCAAACAGCAAATTGCATTAAACAGAATATCTCCATAGTTAGACACAACATTTGTTGCCACTTGTAAACCATGTCTATCTATGTGATGCATAATCTGTTCCCATTGCGATTCAAGGTCTTTGCAAAAGAAGGACAAGTAAATATGAGCTACTTCAACATTGTACATGGACATTTTTTTGTACAGGAGTGGTTCATAATGACCACTGAGACCATTGGCGTCATGGAACAAGATACAATATGGATTGTCAGAGGCACCTTTGTTGAATAGTAGATATCTTCTTTTTCTTGTCAATGACCATATTCTAACCGATATATTGAGCTAGTTAGACGGCCACCGTATACAAAATGTCTCTCCCCAGAGTCCCCTTTCATGTGCAGGCAGAGCTGCAGATGCAGGCAACCGCATCTTTGAAAAATACATAACGACATCATGTATTTCGTGCAATTGCTGAAGAAAATCAGATTCCAGTTCATATTCATAGGAGTTCAATGCTTCCGCATCGCCATTTTTGAAACAGGCCAAGAAATAATCTATCAATCCATTGTGCAGCTCGGTCGATGAATACCCAAAATGCAGCATAACCTGGAATGTATCGAAAAGGAAATCCCCTACAGTATACAAGAATGCATCGAATCTAAAGAGGCCATTGCTATGCAAATCCATGTCAATGCTACCATGTATAATGGACTATTTATCTATTTCATACGACTCAACATATATTACTTCTTCCATCCCCTCAACTCTGATTTTGAAGGTGTTTGTTAGATACTTTCAGTTTGTCTGAAAAAAGAGAAAAGGGTGAAAAAAATATAGCACCCAAAAAAAAAAAGGAAAGCAAAATAGGAAAACCACAAGCCCAAAACTGGGCACAAAATAGAAGAAAGAACACAAATAAATAACACCATAAATTTACTGGGAAGAAACACAATAGGTGGGCGCAGTTTTCCAACCCACATAATAAAATATTTCCCTGTGTCTACAACTATTTTTCGAGAACCCCTTCACATTGCAATTTTCCAAACATCTATGAACGTCGTTGTCGGCATATGAAGATGCATGGTTTCCAGGAATGGAAATTAAGAGCACAGACAAAGATGATCTGCAACATAATTTGGAGCCAGGGACCCCCACCATTGAAAAACAGCAATAGGGAAACTTACCCATCAATGAGGAATGACAAGAGGCCAGCCCCAAAAACTGGAAACCGCAATAACAGGTCGAACAGCTTGGAAAGTTGAAGAACAAAAAACCAGTGAACAATGACGAAGATGTCCAACTGCAGTTGCAGGACATCAACTTTGCAAAGTTGAATCAAAGAAGAACAACAGTCCTGGAACGAAGCAGCGAAGAAGCATCAACCACTGGAGTAGCGATGTCGACCATAAAAAAAATAGAACATAATTGTATCCCAAGGCATTTGCACAATAAACATTCAAACTGTCAGGTAAACACTTAAGACTTCCAAGACCACCCAAGGGCCTAGCCCTATACAAACATTCAAGAAAAAATGAAGTGTGGCAGATCTGTTCTCTCGAAACCCACAACAATAAAACAAAAAACAGACATACTAATATGGTAGACAATGTATTTTATCTAGCAGAAATTGCTAAAGGAAACATTCAAACTAATGTTAGCATTAATCCACCTTCGACCATTGCATAAAAAAATATGATTCTAAAAGACCATATATGATGAAATACTTTGGATATGCCAACATATATAACATTGGGAATAGTGAAGCTGTGAAAAAGACCTCCAATCCATTGTCCAATCACATATTTACAAAGATGGTAATTTTTATTATATAGAAATCAACGGAAGATGTCCGACTGCCATAAAAAACATGGAACGAAATTGTATTCCAACGCACTTGTACAATAAACATTTAAGACTTCCAGAGTTGTTAGGTAAACACTTAAGACTATCAGCACCGTCTAAGGGCCTAGCCCTGTTCAAACATTTAAGAAAAAATGCAGCGTGGAAAGCCTCCTCTCTTGAAGCACGCAACAATAAAGAAAAAATCAGACATAGTAATATGGTAGACAATGTATTCAAGCCAGCAGGAAATGCTTAAGGAAACATTTGAACTAATGTTAGCATTAATCCAGCTTCCACCAATGCATAAGAAAATATATGGTTCGAAAATACCTTATACAATTCAAATACTTTGGATATGCCAACAAATATAACATTGGGAATAGAGAAGCTCACAATAAGACCTCCAATCTGTTGTCCAATCAGATCTTGACAAACATGGTACTTTATATTATATAAAAATCGATGTTTTCACTTCCCTTGTTCCAACAATAGATAATATACAAATATTTCTGGTCAATGCACAATTTAATACTAGGTCAACGATTTATCAATCGTTATAGTCCCCCTTTGCCTACGGCAAGGACTAATAATGGATCCCTTAGAAACGTTTGGTCTTTTTTTTACAATGATTCTATTTTTCTTTTATTGATTTTTGGAATTTTGGCTTATTAAATTTCATAGAATTTGAGTATTAGAATTTTGAATTTTAATTAAAATTATTTTTTATCTAAAGAAAACCCAAGTTTTATTCATCTACATTGGTTTCCTAGTGTCCCAGTTGACCGGTGGTGTGATGGTTAGATAGAGTTATTCATTATAACTTCTAGTGGTGGCTCGATCACCCAATTTTCCAGTGGTCTGTTATCTTGACCGGGTTATACAAAATAAAGTGTAATCAACAGAGGGAATCTAGTTATTTGGTGTCCCAGTAGTCCAGTGTATTGATGGTTAGATTAATAGAAATAATTACAACAATGGTTGCACCGGCCGGATCATCATCGTGAAGTTTTTGTTGTGCGTTTTTAATAATTGTTCGGTGGTTCGGTTCCTGGTTAACAAAATGAGATTTTCCCACCTTATTTTCAAATGCGTAAACTATAATTTCCTTTATTAATGATTCTAATGATCACTAGTTAATACAGTGTACATGAATTAAATTCCTTAATGCAACAATAATCAAGCCTAAAAAATGTCTATGACACGCATATCATACATTTCAACTCCATTTTTTTCCCTACACGTTCATATAAGTTTTCTATAAGGAAAAATTGCATTTTCCAATTGAATATCAAGAGTAAAGCTACAATATTCTATAGAGTTTTCATTTCTGGTTAGTTTTTTTGTTGATTCAAATTTAAAGAATTTCAATTTCTCCTTAATAAGAACCAATTTTGTATTGAATTGTTTCCTTTGAAAGCATGATTTTCTTTACAGGCGAAAAATGACCAAGAAAGGGAAAGGAAAACAATAGAAGTTTGAAGAGGAGGAGGAAGTAGACACAAACTCTAATTTTGCTTTCTACTTGGACACTTCTTATAAAATTGGAGTCAGAAATTGCATGGAATGGAGTGAATTTTTCAATTTCATTGAAGGAGAAAACTTTGAGAATGAATATGATGTTGATGATTTTGAAGACATTAAAAAATATAATCCGCATAGAATAGTTGACAGAAAGGCCATTTTTCCCTACAATGACATGGTATTGTGGATTTTTTCCCTCACTGATATTAAAACATGTACAATTGTCAATTATTATCATCAATTCATAAGGTCTTTTAAGCTTAAATATATTTTAAACATCTAGAAATTAAAATGAGTAGATGTTAGCTTGAATGAAAAATTATAGAGAAATTTATAGAAAAAGAACTAAAGTGGGAAGAAATTCAGATGGCTGATTTAATTAGGGAATGGTGGCATGATCCTTCGTCTTTAATCAAGATTATCTCAAACAAAGTATACCCCAATAAAAACCTAAAATAAACCCACATTTTGGTAGATACAATGTTATTGTATTGTGTAAAGTATTCTCTAAAATTCAAACTAGAATGGGTTCCTCTTATTCACCAAATTGTGGAAGGGAAAATTTTCAATTGGGCACACATACTTTCATCCAACCTTTAAAAGGAAGTTAGGAAATCACAGGACACACCATTAGGTTATTTTCTAATGTTTTTCATTTCCTTTTATTTAATATATGTAGTTCGTGCTGTAACCCCTTTTCCATTGACGTCTCGGAATTGGTCAATCTCTCAATATCCAAATCATGTTTATTGGTCAAAATTATGGGTTATAAATGGTAAAAAATATTTTTATGAAATTTGTGACAATTTCATGATCCCTCTGTACATTATGTTGAAAAAACAAACAACTCCTAGATTTTCTCAAGAATCTCTAAAGGGTATTAAAGAAATACGAGATAGGTTTATAGATGAAGAATTATCTTATATTAGGATATATGAATGTGAAGGAGCATTACATATTTTACCAAAATATGTCCCAGATAGGTTTGTGCTAATGGAAATAGCACACCAAATAGTGATTGTTGGTATTGTTTCTTCTTTATCCAAAAGTAAAAAAAAAAAACAATGGTCTTATTTTCCTATTCCACTCGAAATTTAGTCTTTATTTAATTCCAAGTGTCCATTCAAAGAAGAAGAACAACTTGGGGATATTCGGTTTTCTTATGGAAATTTCAAAAGACATGACCCAATAGGTTTGGTTAAGAAACATTGTAACATGGTAAGGAATGTTAAGGCCTATATTCATGAAGATTCTCCAAGTGATGTTATTTTTCAAAGAGCTCAAACTTATAAGTGTTATTCCAAAAGATTGAAGAGATAACAGAAAGTTCAAAAGCACAAGAATTCTCAACAATTAAGATAAAGAGGAAAATTGTTTTTCTAAAGGAGAAAAATGAAATACAAGGTATCCCACAAGGAAGTATTGATAATCTTTAATCAATGGTTGGGGATAGGAATGGATACCTCTATGATAGCATCCATCCCCTCTATCTTGGCCTGACCTTCACTCGAGGAGTAAATCTTAGTTCTAGGAGCTGAGTTGAGTTAGAGTTCTAGTTAAGTAGAAGATCCTTTATTCCTATAAATATAGGAGTAGTAGAGTGCTCCTTATGTATGTTGCTCGGCAAGGCACGAAATTTGTCAAGAACAGAAACCTTATGAGATCTATCTTAGTATGGAGGCACTTTTCACTTTGCTATTTCCCTTTTTTTCCACCAACACGACAGTATAGAGTAAGGAAAGTGCACCTCAAAATATGCACATTGATCAGCAAGTCACTAATGGTCAGCCACAAAATCAAGTATTGATAAAGAAATAGAAAATACATCTCATGATGTTCAAGAAAACATAAGATTTCAAACTCCTTCAAAGTCTATTTATGGAATCAAAGAAAATAAGCTTGATCAAAATATTGAGCATACAAAAGTTGTTACAGTTTCTTCAACAATTGATACTACACCAATCACCACTCTTCCTGGTCAAGAAATATCTACAACATTAATTTTGGATAGTTTTGAACTAGTGGAAGAAACTTTTCTGCATTTATACTTTTGATATCTCAAAGAGGACCATTGCGAAGAGGAAAGCAAAGAAAAGGAAAATATAACTATTTGAAAAATATCCATAGGAATAGGTGCTAGTTTGGGATAAATCCCATTTGAATGATGAGGAATTTGTAGAAGAAACATCTGATTTTTTAGGAGCATTTGTTGATGCAAATAAATGGTTAGTTGGAAATCTCACCACAAAATTCAGAAAAAAAGAAGGAAAAAGTTGCAGAGCTACAAGAGAAGTTGAAGACTTAGGAATATTTGTTGGTTAATGAACACCAACATCAACTCAGTGAGCTCATTGAAGAAAATAAAGTATCTATTGTAGCAAGAAGTGACCTCCATAAAACTAAAGTAGCTCTCATCAAGGAAGAGCATTCCAAGCAATTAATTGCTCTTCAAGAAGAAAAAAAAAGGATTTCTTCCAAATATCAAGAACGAAACAATTCCTTAGAGTCATAAATTTAGGAATCAAAGGAGAAACAAGGTAATCCAAAATCCCTTAAAGCATATGTTGTTGCTATTAATGTCAAGCTTGTTGATCTTCAATATTTATTTTATGATAAGTTGAATGAATATAAGCAACAACATGATGAGTTTCTTAAATTTACTCACAGAGTTTAAATGCAAACAAAGGAGTAGAAGAATGTTGAAAAGACTTTTGATAAAATTAAAATGTGGGAAGAAAAGAATCAAAAGTGTGCCTAGAAATGTTTCAAGAATGACTAATAAGGAAAAGATTCAAATTCAAGCTTAATTAGATGCATGCTTTAGCAATTGTGGTTTTTCACAAGATTTAATCAAAGAGACCAATAATATTTGTTCAAATATTTGGGATTCAGTTGTAGATATTATTGAAGATCAAAATATGCCTCATGTTCAATTTCATAGTACAATAGTTCCATTGTTATTGTCTTACAAATGTTAATCATCAAAAGAAATCATGTGCAGATAGAATCACTCAGTTTGATTTATGGAATGTTGATGTAGTCAAAGAATTTATCTTCGGGCCTATAGAGTGTTCAAATTCAATTGACTTGTTCCTATCAAGGTTCAATATAGAACATAAAGAAATTGCTAAGAAACTTTATCGTTGTGAATTGAATGAGGATATTCCATGTCCATGTGTAATTTCACAAATTATGGAAAAGTTTACTTTATGGAAAGCATTGGTTAAAGAGAAAGAGGGTAAAGCCGTAAAAATGTCAACTTCCAACGAAGAAGATGAATCTTCTTAAAAAATAAAATGAGAAAGTGATTTTATATTTTATTGAAATTAGTTGAAAGAAAGGAGGAAATTGTTCTTAGTTTTAGAATCTCCATATTATTTAATGTAATCTCATATGAGGAGAAAGGGGTTCGAAACTTTATACTTAGACTTCTTTTTTTTTTGTAAGTAAAAGAAAATATATTACCTTAAAGAAGCATCATGCGAATACAATATTCAAAGTCTGCCACCTGTTCTGCCACAAGCAAGGAAACCAGAACTTGTGGCTTGCGGGAAAACTTAAGAAACATGACTAAAGCTAGAAAACAAGACATGGCTAGTGCCATACACCAGAAAACATGGCTAATGCCAGAAAACATAACATGGTTGTTAACATGCACCAGAGATTTTAGAAAAAACAAAATTAACTATAGTTGGTTCTTGTTGAACAAAATGAGAGAGAAGCTAGAGGTAAGGCGAACCTGGGCGTCCTTCATTGTTGTAGGTGAAGAAGAACATTTGGATGCAAGTTGGGCAATGCTTCTTATCTGGTGAGCTCAACAGGGAGTCGAACAAGAGGTCCATGCGTTGGGTGAGGATGCTATGATTGTGAAGTTGGTCCTCCAGGTTCCGCCGCATCTCGAAGATCAACTGAGGGTGGTCGTCTGAGAAACGGTGTGAGTTGAGGAGAGGTTTCTCAATTTTCCCAACAATTTCCTCATGAGGAACTACATCTACATCAAAAGATGTCGGTGGAGGTTCTTCCATGGCTAGTCCATGGGTAGTGTTTTTGGCTATACAATCTATCAGCCAACTGGGGGGGATTTCTTCCTCAACCACACATCCTAGATCCATATTTGGGTGAACCTGGTTACTAGTGATGATGCAAGACTCTGGAGGAGCTTCCGAAGTTTTCATCTTGAGAGGATTAATTTCTTCATCAATTGGGCAGCTCCCAGAATCAAACATGGTATCGAAAAGGAGAGGAGGTGAATTTAGAGCACTAATGGGAGGCGAAGGAATCTCAAGCCAATTCTAGTTAGTGTTAGGAGAGTTTGTGGGTGGAATAGAGGGATATGAGGGATCAGGGTGGTTGTTCCGAGATATAAATTTGTAATACGTCGGACCTCTTTTGGGCTTACCCCGCTCTCTGGGCATACTAGAAGAGTTACAATAGAGGAAGGGGTGGGGAGGCAATTTAGAGTTCTAGTTCAGAGAAGAGTAGGCTAGAGGCACAACATTGGTGAGGTAAATGCCGATGAAGGTTACCAACAGAGGTATGGAAGCCACTAGATGGAGAGGAAAGTGCCCATAGCAAGGAGGATTGGAATACCAGAAGAGCATGAGAGCTAATGGAAAAAGATGAATGGGAGAGTGTCTATGGGTGCTTACCTTCATAGAAGTCAATGAAGTGACTGAGAGGAGCTCCATGAAGACAGAGGTGATTCCAACCCAATTCCTTGTACTTGTTGCAGTGCTCCCTAGTTGGTTTGCATGGAGAGCCATTAAATTTCATGTGGCATACCAATGCACTAGCATTACTGCAGCATGAATCCCAGTCATTTGAGTGAATTAGATATGGGGCTAGTGTCTGGGGGTATTAACTCTCTACGTTTCATGAGTGTCATGTTTCTCTGGCTGGCCAGTTGTCACCTCATCTGTGGTTATACTTAGACTTGTTACTATTATCAGTTTGATATAATATTGAAGACCCAATCTTTTGGCTTATTTGTGTTTGAATAGATAGATGGTTGTATGCACTTTTGTGAATTATGCAATTTCTTTTATTAGAGTTAATGCAAAACTTATTTCCTTAACTCAGTTCAATTTTTAAATTGATTGCTTATTGGGTATGAGAAACAACTTTTGTTATCAAAATAACTCTTTATATTGTTAGCAATTGGTGTATTTACTTTTACAAGTTATATAATATTTATGAACTTCTTCTATCTATTTGTATAACTTATAATTCTATCTTATATCAACTTTTTTTTATATATTTCAATCCTAATTAGTGATTAATGAAAAAACATTCCTAATTATGGTGAATATACTATTCTTTTACCACTTTGTGAATGGTTTATGGTAGTTTGAATTTGGTATTTGAAACTATTTTCTTTTACTTGGATTCATTAATGAAAAAACATTCCTAATTATGGTGAATATACTATTTTTTTACCACTTTGTGAATGGTTTATGGTAGTTTGAATTTGGTATTTGAAACTATTTTCTTTTACTTGGATTTATATATATATATATATATATATATATATATATATATATATATATATATTAATTAATTAATTGTGATTGAATGTAGAAATATATTTTGTGATATTATATAAGTTAAATCATTTATATGTGCTTAATAATTATTGAGAATAATGAATTTTTCATTTCCTTAGTAATTAATTGTTTAATTATACACCTCTCACCTTAAGGGTTTCTCTCAGTTGGGCTAAGATAGATAGATAGATTTTATTTATGTATATTATATTATGAATGCATATAGAGAGTTACATATTTTAAGTGATTAAGTCTCCAAATCATGAGCAATTTTATTGAGTGGAAAATCGAGCCCACATATTAGTTGGAAGTTACCATTCCAAATGAAAGTAGGTATAATTGGGACTTGCGATTGAGTAGCTATCCCTAGGTTTATAAAGGGATTTTTCTCACATATCAACACAAAGCATGATTCATCAACAACTAACTACCCAGGGAGAACTAAACCAATATCCATGAAGGATGATACTTGTAAGTGATGGCTAGCAATAATTAGTGAGGAATCAATTATTCATAAACAATATTAACATCTACCCTCATCAACAATTAAAAATCTTCCCTCGTAAAAAAGGCTATGTTGTTGTAGTCCAAGGAATCAAAAGGATGAATTCAAGAAGAGAGAACTTTACATTATAGGAGGAATATTAGGGACACACACATATTAAAGGACACAGAGAGAGAGAGAGAGAGAGATTTGTGGGAAGGATATCCATCTGATTTTGTATTCCATATTCATGAGTACCTATACAATAGAGATATGGTTGGAGTGGTTGTACCCGCTCGAACTAATCCTTCGTTAGGTTTCATTTATCCTCTACGTGCATTTACATACCTTATTACATGTATTCATACATTATTATGCTAGTGTATAATGTATGATGGCTTATTACAAGGGCTTAAAAGGCCTCCCAACATCTCCCTCACACTCAAATTCTTTCTCATCTTGAGCAAGTATGCAGATAATTGATGACATATTACTGTTGTAGCCTTCATATTCAATTTGGTAAATGTTTGTGCAGTCAGCGAGTCTCAAGTACTCAACTACCCCACCCAAAAATGGTCCTCGTGTCTCTCTTGTTACATCATCATGTCTTCGAAGAAGTGCTTGTCCTAACTTGTGCTCATCCTTCCCCTACACACACCCTATGATGGAACACTATGCTTCATTTAACCTACCATTTCTCTGCTTTATGGCTTCTTAGGTCATGATCAATAACTATTCTGCAACATTTTGTACCATGGGGTTCAATCAATTTAGTATTTCTTGTGACATCATATTATATTTTAAGTTCTTATGTGTGTGATTATCATATGGTGTCATTTTCTTGAATTCCTTTAACTGCTACCAACATCAATGCTTTAATGTTTCACTTCTTTACTGCTCATCAAACTTGGATGTGCTTCTTTATATTTTTCTGGTCTCTGAGAATATATGGAGTCTGCATTTGATATTACATGAAAGAGAGCACTTGAATACAACTTTTCATGATCATGACTTGACTCAACGACTCAATGGAAAAATAAAGATGCATTTTTTCTAGAACGAGACTTTTACAAAATCAACTAAATGTTGTCGATTTGGTATTGACTCATCGGCAAGGAACCGATCTCATCAACTAATGAATTACTTACATTACATAGGTGGAGAGGATTTTCTGCCTTTGAAGATGCACATTTAACGATCTCCCTTCATTTGACTCAATTAACTCAATTGTAGAGTTGAATCAATCAAG
Source organism: Picea engelmannii (assembly GCA_009831015.1). Classification (NCBI taxonomy): domain Eukaryota; kingdom Viridiplantae; phylum Streptophyta; class Pinopsida; order Pinales; family Pinaceae; genus Picea; species Picea engelmannii. The sequence continues at coordinate 204,455 of ML778417.1, forward strand.
TCATTAAGTCATAGAAATGTTCCAACATTTTTATCCCAAATATTAACATTGAACTCTACTAACATTCTTCATATAATCATTTATTTCGTGTTTGACTCCATATACCTTTGTGACTTCTTTAGAACATCACTTTTCTCGTGTTTGAATATTATATCATTCTTTGCATGTTATATCAATTGCTTGATTCAATGTACCCTATATACTTTTGCACCCATGATACATTTTATAATTGTCTTTAACACCCACAAAATTTTGTATCATATTTGCACAAAAATAATTAAGCTCATAGTCATAAAAAAAAAATCCATAATTACTAGGATAGGGTATGAGTAATTATTTTGTGTGCATGATTATAGCCTTCTAATAACGCCTACCAAATATATTATTAGTCCATGTCGTAGGCATAGAGGGACTATAGCGATCGATAATTTATTGACTACATATTAGTTTGTTCTTTGACCAGAAATATTTGCATAATACCCATTGTTGGAGTTAGGGAATTAAAAACATATATTTTTATATAATAAAAAGTACCATATATGTACTGATCTGATTGGATAAGAGATTGGAGGTCTTATTTCCGACTTCGCTATTCCCAATGTTTTATATGGCAACATATCTAAACTTTTTATCGTATACAGTCTTTTTGAATAATATATTTTTCTTATGCATTGCTTGAAGGTGGATTAATGCTAGCATTAGTTCGAATGTTTGTATTAGCATTTTCTGCTAGCTGAATATATCCCTAAGTTTTTATTTGTACTAATCATATTGAAATGTTTTGATATCCAAGCTTTATAGTGATTGAGAATTCCAAAGTTTATAACGTCCTTGCCGCATGTATTTGTATTGAAATTTATTAACACTTTTTTCGATATGCTTCAATAGGCCTCACAGCTTAAATGTTTACATGACGCGAGGTCCTCCAACAGTCCTGAAAGCTTAAATTTTTGCATACCACGAGGTCCTTAGACAACCTAGCAGCCTTAAATGCTTATCTAAATGCGCTTCTCGGAGTACATTTTTCCTCGAAATTTTCCATATAATGTTGCAGCGATTTTGCACAGTGTTGTTCTCCACCGCCAGTTGAATAGGAATTGTATGTTTCATCCTTTTTTTGGCTTTGCAATGCAATTTCGTCATCATTGAAGCTACATAAATTGTTTACTAGTTCGGTGAGTGCTTCTTCTTCGTTGGTTTGTCGGTTGTTGCTTGTTGTTTCGTTCATGATTCGACCTGCACTTCTACATTTCATCGTTTCGAAGTAAGTTTCCATGCCATAGTTTGATTTTCTATTCCTTGTTTGTTGTTCAGTGTTTTCAGTTTGCAAGTAAGAATGTTTGCTTATTTGTAGTGGCATGGTCGTCGTATGTTTTTGGTTTCTTCTATGCTTCAGCTGCAGTTTCGTAATTGTTGGAGATACATATGTTGTTTACTATTTCGGTGGTTCTTGCTAGTTCATTGGTTCGTGGGTTGTTGGTTGTGTTTGTTTGGCTCAGGTTTACGCTTTGGGGCCCTGGAGGTGCAATTAGGCATGTTCGTGCTTTCTCGTTGGTTTGGTGCTTGTTGTTTTCTTTTGTTTGATTCGGCCTTGCAGGATTGGGGTCCAGCGCCGATGGTTGGAGCTGGTTTTTTTTTTTTTTGGATTGTTATTGTTTTTGGGGGCGCTTTACGGTGTTCATCCCCTGCACCCACGAGTCGACATGCAGTTGTGTTGTTTTCCCTGTCTATCGAGGTCGATATCTATTATTCTATGAGATTTTGTTGGTGCTTTAGTACTGGCATGAAAGAAAATAGTTGCATGCAAAATTGTTCGAGAATTACATGTGAAATTGCAATATCCATTGTTTTTTGTTAGAATAAAGCATATGCGGGATACATTTATAAACCATCTATGGTCAGATGTGTCCATATGACATTACATGTTCTTTGTCCTCTACACAGACTGGTGTGCACACGATACAATTTCTGTTGTACTTGAGATATGATATGTACAACAAAGATTCTGTAAGATTATATTTCGATGTCTGGAAGCATGTTTGGGTAGTTTGCCACGGAAAACCAAAAATCTTGTATTGTGGGCACAACAGTCTGTGTAGAGGATAAAGAACATGTATTTCCATCGGTGGAAGCATATATGGATAATTTGCCACGGAAAACCAGAAATTGTTTAGCTACGGCCATGCAATTTCGTGATATTTTGTGGCTTGTAATATATTTTGGGCAGGGAAAAAAAATCACACATTTATAGCTATCGATGGAGAAGTGCAAAGGTTCATGTTTCTGCCTATATTTTAGAATGTTCGTTGAGTCTCTTTTACTGTATGTACATATTGCTTGTTCTCCGGTACATACCAACTTCCATTCATGTTCATTGTATTTTGTGCATTCCCACATTCAATAAAACAGAACAGCTGAAGAAAACGATGGAGTCTTGACTGCATCGATTGAAGAGGATATAGAAAGGTGCATGCTTGTACTATTATTTCATATTGCGTTGATTTTTATTTCATTTATTGTCTGTATATGTGTTCACCTAGTTTATTATTTGTACATGTTGTGTGCCTTCCTACATGGTAACTTATCTTCATTACATGCCTTCCTGCATACTAACCTGCTTCATGTCCGTTGTATTATCGTTGCATTGCTACATTTAAACAAACAGAATGGTTGGAGATGACGATGGGCTCTTTCACGAGTAAATAGCCTTGTTTCTATTTCTTTTACATGTATGTTTTCATTATAAGTTATCTTGATTACATGTCTTCCTGCATACTAACCTACTTCATGTCTGTTTTGTTTTCACTGCATTGTTGCATTTAAAAAAACAGAATGGTTGGAGAGGACGATGGACTCTTTGGCGGGTAAATAGACTTGTTTCTCTTTCTTTTAGATGTATGTATTCATACTAATTTGCCTTCATGTCCATTTCATATTCAGCATTTCTACCTTGGAAAAAACAGGTTGGTTGGAAAGGAAGATGAATTGTTTTGTGCAACAGCAGAGGGTTTTGTGGTACAATCTTCTAAAAGGTATACCAACTGTGCTGGTAAATTAAATATACAAACTGGGTGGGGGCATATAATATTAGACTTGAAAATAAATGGGCCTTTCTTCCCTCTCTATTTCTACTTTTTTCATTTTCTATTATCCCTTTTGTTTTCTAATTCATTTGCTTAGTGTTCTTTCCAAAAATGCCTTGATGTGTCGGTTGGTAGACTAACAGTTTCAAATATATGGTCGAGATTCTACCTTATTCCATAGTTACCCACTTTGTTGATTGTGGGTGCCGGGTTGGCAGGTTCAATATTTCTCCCCTGGCTTTCGGGGGTCCACGATATACAGATTGTCCATGGTGCCCCGCCTTCACGACCTATTTACTATTGAACATTTTTCCAGTTAAAAAACTCATATGCATACAATTTTACGGTTATTTATTCCTTCTGATGGAAAGTATACAATGCATATGTGTGTTTAGTCCTAATGTTCATCTGCACATTCTTGCATCAGAAAAAGTTGGACTAGTGACATGGGCATGAGCAGTCAGTCATCTGAGACATCAGCAGACCGACAAGGCCAAAGGTAAAGATGCATACGCTCTGCTCTTACTATGTTTACCAAACAAATATCCTCGGCTATATATTCATCTATGGCATGGTGAATATGTTGATGTCATCTGCAATACATGGTTTGCAGTTCACAAGAAGTATCAACAAGTACAAGCAAGACGTCGAACGTGTTGCATGTTCCACAGACTAAGAGGTGTGGTTGAAAAACTCTAGCTCCATAGTTCATCAAATATATGCATGTACTTATAGATTTATGCCAGTGAAAGAAGAATACAAAAAAAAAAAATGTACACTAACATTCACTTTAGTTTTCCTATTAAAAAATTTTCACTGGGTCTAGAGTTGTAACATCCAAAGTACTATCAATAGAGGGCTTGAACAGCCGTCGAACTGGACAAGTGTTTGTCGGGGACATAATGGTCGTCTATAGCACCTACTTGGACAAGGAAAACAAAACTAGATTCATTATGTGTTCTGACATGGCAGACAAGGAGACCATGATGACAGTGACACTGACTATTCCTCCACAACTTGTCCAAAAACATGCAGAAAAGATATTATCGGGTAATGGGATATCCATTAAAAATTTTAATATATTTCCTAAAATAGCATATGACTGTGGTGATTTTCATCGAATTATTTCGCTCAACGAAACAAGTATTGTGGAAAAAATTTCCGTTGTTTTTTCAGAATATTGTTTTGTCTCGGACTCGACTATCAGTCAGCTTGCACATAACACTGATATTTACCCAATCAGAACGATTGGCGCAACTGTCACACTGGAGAGAAAAAATGGCTCGCAACACATTCTTTGTATAAAGGATGGAAAGCCGGACAGCGACAAAGCAATGGTACCACTTTTCATATCCAGTTATGTCCTTTACTTTCGCATGTGCATGTACCTCAGGTAAGTTACATAAATATTGCATTGTTCCATGTTGCATCTGCAATTGTTCGTTACATATTCAAATTTGTTTTCATCAATGGAGCAGCAATTTCATAAAGGGTAGATTCCACTTATGCTCTTCAAAAATATAACAAAGAAAAGGAATGTTAGAGAAAGGATCTTTCTGACAACCCAGGCAACGTTTGTAACAAAGTTGCAAGAAGATATAGTAT
>ML778417.1:251969-268816 GCA_009831015.1 Picea engelmannii
TGGTTGAGGTACATGTTGATTACATGGTTGAGACAAGTAGTTGATGAGTTGGCACATACATGAGGTGTATAGTTGATGATGTTGGTACATATTGATGACTCATAGTTGATGAGTAGTCGACACATTATTGGTACATACTTGGTACATGGTTGGATGCACTTGTTTATGGTACAGTTTGATTACAGGTTATTTGGTACAGGTTGGTGCATGGTCGATGCACTTGTTTATGGTACAGGTTCATTACAGGTTGAGGTACAAGTTGATGCATGGTTGATGTATGGTTTAGATTTATTGGTACAATTTTAAAATAGTATATCTCACAATGACAGGTTGACAGTGGTTCCATCATTCTACTTCTACTTCAGGGTGGCAGGACGGGGCAAGGACAAGGTGGTTGTAGCCACCTTCCAGTTGTAGCCAGAGAACATAGGGGGTTGTAGCCTCCTTCTAGTTGTAGCCAGAGAATTGGGGAGTTGGAGCTTCCATCAGGTTGTAGCCTGAGAAACTAGGGGATTGGAGCCTCATTCCAGTTGCAGTTGGAAAACAAAGGAAGTTGGTGCTTCCAATGAATGTAATTCTTCAAGACATATAAGAAAAAACATTCTATGGTTTTCTCCCGATTTGGGTTTCCACGTAAAACACCGGTGTACTATGTATGTGTATGTTTGTTCATTTGTTCATTGCTTATTTACTCTGTAGTTATTGGATGATAATGCTTCATTGATATAACACTTGGATTATATGGTTAAAAAGGATTAAATTGCTCTATTACTGATTCACCCCCCCTCTCAATAATCCAACATCTTTAACATGAAACAAGTAAAATTTACCACAAGCATTCATTAGCATAAAAAAATTGCATATTTTCTACTTACTTCACTAAGAATAATCAATCCAAACCCTAGTTGAAGATCTTCCACCATGAAAATAGCCAAGATACACCAAATAAAGCCTCTCCAAGAAGTTGTGCACTAGTTATTTAAGCCAATATCCCTTAAAGAGGGCACAAATTTCAGTCCACACTAAGTGTGTGATGAGTGATGATAAAAAATGAGAGTACTTTCTCTCTATTTATATAGTATCAATGACCTGTAATTAATTTTAGGTCATAAAAAGTCGACCTGGACAAATTACATTAAAAATCTAGTTTTTACATAAATGAAAGTAATTAACCCCTGAAAGCATCTCCAAGGGTGACATCATTCCTTTCTAGGGTGACGTTGAGCTCATAGGGTGGAACGTTGGGCCCCATATGCAGAACGGTTGGCATCCAAAGGCTCTAGATGATGCCACACATGCCAACCAGCATAAAACTTCCCTCATAAATGCAAACCCTAGCTCTAGATGACATCCAAGGTCATAATGATGACATCATGGGCTCTCAAGTGTCAACGTACAGGTAGAAGAGAAAGATCCTCTTGGGTTGAGTTATTTCGGAGTATCTCTAAGGGTAAAGTCCTTCTTTCTTTATGGTGCAATTCTATGATGTTTCTCTACCTCTGGTTGGGGTCACAACATCCATCTGTGGGCTTTCATCCCTATGGAGGTCCGAGCTAATCATTCCCCCACATGTACCTGTCCACCAGGAAAAGTCCTGCAGCAACAACAATCATGCCCTCTAGGGGTTCATAAGTCACAGGTATCATAGCATGTAAATCACATCTAATAATCAAATTACCCAAACATGCATCAAACCCCCCTTTACCGAGTCAAATGCTCAAAGATGTTATGCAGTTTAACAAGTCGGGTTTGGAGAAGGTCTCAGGGTGTCCTATTGGGCTAATCCTCCTTAAGTTTGGGGTGTTTTGCAAGTGAGAACCAATCTAGTCCATGCAAGTGTGTGTGAGGTGGCATGGGCTAAGTGTTTGGGCATGGGGTGCAGTGATAATAGGGAAATGTAGATCTTACCTATGGGTTCCTTTGTAGAGGGAGAGTTGCACCTTGTCATAGATTCCATTCTTTCATATCCCATTCAATGCCTTTTATTCTTATCTTTATTTCTTTTGATATTTTTTCTTTTATGCTTCAAGGGAAGAGTTGAGGGACATTGTCTTGGCTTGGTGACGAGAGGTGACATTGTTACCCACGGGCATTTCATGGAGATGATAAGGTTTGCTTGTGATGAGACCCCCTTTCTCTTGGCTATGCCACCAAGAGCCACTACCCTGGTTTGGTAACTAGATAGATTGTAGTGTCATACCACTACATGCCCATGGTAATAATAGGTAGGCTCATGATGAGACCTCACATCCACCAACTAATACCTTGAATGTTTATTTATCTTACGGGTTCCCTTTTCTTACTAAGAATATTTTTACTGCTTTCTAGAGAATCCCTAGGAAAAGCATATCAAAGGTTTCATTTTGGATTTTAACTCTTTCCAGCTACTTTTACCCTTTGAGCCTTTATCCCCTTCTTCCCACAATACAAGGTACAAGCCTTCCTAATGTGGCAAACCCAATGCATGAACAAAGGTAGGGGAAAATGAGAGGAGTAAGGATGGAAAGTGGTAAGTATGGAGGGAATGAACGATGACCTTTCATAGACCCACCCAGTGGAAACCCATCCTAAAGGGAGATCAACTTACTAGGGCATCATGTCACCCTTCCAAGTATGAACAAGTTAAAGACCATAATTTCCAAGAAAATCTTATGAAATGAAGGATAATTCAGTGAAATATATTCAAGTGCTTCAATAATCAGAGTGACACATACCATGATACCTAGACTCATTACCTCATGGAGCAAGAGTAACTACTACTTTAGGACAAGGCTGGTGGGATGGATATTATTGTTGTTGATAGATGGGTTGCACTGAAGAAAAGAGGGGACCTCCAGGGCCATGATCAAGTCATCCGGCTCTCGACACTCCATGTCTAGGACCCGTGGGCCTTGAGACATGATCTTCTTAGTTATCCCTAGGATAGGGGATAACATCTGGCTCCAACTCGGGGACATGTTCTCACCATAGAGCGCATGAGAACCTCAGCATCTTTGGTATGACCTGTGCCTGCTAGATCTCAACAAAATACATCAGTAATCCGCAAAGTGGTAATATCACCCCTCACTCATATATGATATAATAAAATAAATATAAGCATGCATATATATACATAATGAAGGAATACAACATGAAAATGAAACTGCAACTATACTAGCATGATATGCAGATGGTATATACAAAGAATGAAAATTTCTACCTAATCTAACTTACTTGTATTTACCTGTCATGTTGGTGGTGGGAAGTAATTCTTGATGTGTATGGAACTCACAGACAGTTTCAAAGCTTCTCCTTCAAGTGTTGTTAAGTTAAAAGATTTGTTGCCTGCTTGACTCATAATTTTGTGGGGACCTGTCCATAACCCATCCAACTTCTTGTGCATACCAAGTTTCTTCCTTCTTTTATCCCATAACAACACTAAGTCCCCTTCTATTAAATCCCTTTATTTTTCTTTGTGATCAAAGGTGTTCTTAAATTTCTCTTGACTTTTCGCCATCTGACTTAAGGAAACTCTCTTGGATTCATCCAAATCCACCAATTGATCGATTCGTCTCTATATTTCTTCCTCTTCTGTGGTGTATTGCTGAGTGAAATAGAGGATAGGGATTTGGCGATTCACAGGTAGTTTAGCCTCCAACCCATATAGTAGCTCAAACAAGGTTTTTCATGTTGAGGTCTTTATTGTTATTTGATCTTCCCACAGGGAATACTTGATATTACTGTCCCAAGCCCTCTTGTTCTCTCCCACAACCTTCTTGATGATATTCATGAGGTTTTTATTGCTTGATTATGTAATGTTCCTGACTTGGCTAATTTAGGAAATGTTGCTAATGTGTGTGTAGGATTAATCATTTACACCATATAAATGATCATACAAATAACAAATGTGACAATGGACTGCAAAGTTTATATTATGATATCTCTGTGGAGTACAAAGGCCGAATGCAGTTGAATAAAATGAATCACTCGACTAGATCAAAAGAAAAAAGGATCTTAGCCAAAATACAATAAGCAAACTAAATGATAATACCCAATAATAGATGAGCACTGCGGGATCAATGGATGAGTTGGAACTATGGCAGCTCATACGGTAACTGCTGGAAGTTTGGAAAGTTCACCCTGGCGGATATACCTCTCGGAATGGCCTGGAAACTGTCCCAAATGGTGTGCCCTTCTCTAGCTCACAGGCTTGGTAACTGACCGAAACCTCTGTTGGTGGGTCTGGAGCCTGGATCGATCCCCCTGGGGGAATGCGCACCTCTCTCACTGGAAAAATGCGTCCTAGTGATTCCACAGTTGAAATCGGTTGAGATGTATCTCAAAATGATCGCCTTGGTCTACTGGGAAATGGGTCGTAAGGGTTTCCCTGAATCTGATCTGATGCTCGCTCGGGAACCCCGAATGTGTCTGTCAAAAGTGTCGCACTTCCAAGTCTAGAAAATGTGCCCCAGATGATTCCTCCGTCAGAATTTGAAGAGGAACTAGGAAAAATATGTCCCTTGCCTTCCTCTCAACTAGGTTGGAGGGGAATCTCTGAACTCTTCCTGGATGGGACAAGTTGATCCACTAAACCTCCTCAGGAGTTGCGCCCTCGCCCTGGATAAGTGCGCCCTTGTTGTTGGACCCTGCGTAACTGTTGTTGAAGAATAATGGGAGACCTGTATGATCTTCCTGGTGACTAGGGTGTGTCTCTCAACACTGAAATCAGCCAACTGGTGTCTTCCTCCTGGAATCCACTGAACTATCTCTCCTGATATGTGCCTCTCTCCTCAATGACAAGTCATAATCTGCATAAAAATCAATTAAGTCGTTGACCCTTCTCTTATAGATTTTCCAAACCCTAATTCATTGTTGAAACCCTAATTCATTGTTGACCTTTTCCCTCCAAGTGACTTTTACTTTATTTTATTATTCCTTGATTAAATCACTTAATTAATTAATTAATTAATCATTTTACCTCTAAAAAGTGATTTATCCATCATTATGGCTTCTCCGACCACTGAAATTCACTTCTCATCATCTTATCCTATAGTGCTCTTCTTCCCGATTCCGATGAGATATTACACTAAGAGGATTCTCCAAGTAATATGCCCATTATGACCTTCTTAGTGAAATTAATGAAGATATGACCCATAATAACTCAAAATTATGGAAATCGTCGGAATGCAACAAAACTAAAACCAAGCTGTGAAGAATGGATCCTGATGATGAACGATGCAAGTCGGGCCCAATAAAACCCCTCAATATCTCATGAACTCTCTGTCACCCCTATCTGGCTACTCTGGTAGGCATATCACTCTGTAAAGTTATAATGTCCCAAAATGGGGACATTACAGTCCTCCCTGCCAAAATATTGCTTGTCCTCAAGCAATAATTGAATCCAACTACATATGATATCGGGGTCCCATATCCACATGTGTGACACAAGGTAGACTCCCCTCAAGATGTGGTCTCTCCAAGTGCTCACCACTCATGACACCCACATGCTTCTGATGAGTAGAATGATCAATGGCTGAGGAATCTCAATCAAGTCCCTGAGTAACCACTCTACTCGAAACTCAACTCCATCAAACAATGAACTAACAATCACTCCAATCCCTGGATCCCATATCAGAATGTCAACTACAATGCCCTGTGGAGTATAGTTTTGTAACATATCAACACCATGAGTCTCTTGCAAATAACACATGGCCTCAACCTGAAATGGGTCTATCCTACCAAACTCCACACGACCCCCATCGACTGAACATGTTGCTGCCATAGTGAGGTGCTACAAGGCCTCAACGAATCACCAATCAGTGACGTGCTCTCCCCGATACTGAAACTCAATGGAAAATCAAAGTGACTCCCCCATGCAAACGTTCGCTCTTCTCCATCGGTCAATGAAATGTCTGGTCCTATAATCCTAGGGTCCCATGCTAGTCTCTGACAGGGACCATCATGTCGATGCTACTCTACTCTTATCATGACTGTTTGCTCAAAGTATCCATACTAGACCCTCCACTCCTAGATCCTCATAAGATGAAACAAACTATTGACCAAATGGACTCCCAGATCCCATGTCAAATTTGGAAGTTCATCACTTCCAATCCCCACTAACTGTTGGTGTGCCCTATTGGTAACTATCAAAAGCACTCCACCCTCATCCCAATGAGAGTATGAATATGTAGCAATCTCTTAGATATCCTCTATCCCATGGCCTAGGATACTCCCCATCACGCCCATGGCCTCAATTGTTTGCCCCTGATGATCCACCCATATCCTGATGAATGAAATCAAGACACTCTTGTCAAGTGGTCTCGGCCTACCAACTCTCCATGTCCCCTTCCACTGTCTAGCTCCCCCTGTGTTGTTGTCAATGATGAAAGTATCGAGAAAGGCTATCATAAATATCTGCAACCAACTGTAGGACTTGAAAGTATCATATGCTTTGGTCAATCCAAAGGACTTAACCAAAATCTCATCCCTCGGCACCCATGGTAAATAATCGTCTATACTCATCACTGAACACCAATTATCAAGTACAACGGTAGGTACCTCCACCAACTGCAGGTCAATCATTCACCATCCATTATCACTCATGCAATTGTTGCTATGGTGAAGGTGATCTCCCAGATTTGTATAATGCTACAAGGGAGAGGAATCTTTATGCTCTACTAAGTACATCTCCTCCTTACAATCCAGTGCATCCCCTTGAATCCCACTGTACAACTCTATATGTCTTTGTGAACTACCACTCATCACTGTGTGCCCCTGCATACTCATGTGATCTCCTGTATACACCTGCAACATCCTGGATCTTGGTTGTACTACGGGGTCATCCTCTACATGAAGGTCAACCAATCTTGGAACACAAATGGAAGTGTCCTCATAACTGCCCCTGGCTCTGGAATCCCCATGTGTACGTATGTACTCAACACCCCTCGTGAAGGGTGGTCCCTGTGACCTATGGACATCCTCATGTATCTCTGGATCATATCTCTCCATACTCATCAGTGATCTTGGGTACTCCTCATGCTCCTCCCTCAACTGGTGCTCCACTTTTAAAATACCAACATCCTCTCGCAATGTGGATGAGGGATATATCTGACTCTCTACTGAAATAGATGTAGTGGATCTTTGTCTAATTTCCTCAAGGAGCTCCTTTGATCTGGACTCTGATTCTTGAAGAGTTGTCTGTGTGCCTTCCTAGAATCTCTGTGTGCTCACCAACTCATGAGTGAGTCGGTCCACCTCAACCTCCTTCTCCCTCAGTGCCCTGTGATACATCTCGCCAACATCCAATAGGTAATCCCTATCCCTCAACAATTATTGGTAGTCGACCCTCATCACAATCACTCTCTCCCTGAGTGTATGGAATTCATCAATGACAATTCCCCCATCTGAACTATATTGTGTCATCGAGGCCCTCTAGAAATAACCTACCACCAATGCATCTGTATCATCAATGCATCTAGTAGCTGCCATGATCATGTCCTCATTGACTTTCAATTGTCCTGCCAAGTGTCGTGACTCCTGGTCACAATCTCGTTGAGGTGTTATCTCATGCCTCTCACTGCTAGTGTCAGCAATGGAATCCCCAACAACACACTCCTCAAAATATAAGGCATTGAACTGCCCATTGTCCCCTGTGCTACTAAGTCCTCCTATATGCCACTACAAGCCATCACCAACTGCAACCCCTATCTGAATCGCACCATATCCTGTATGGGCAGTTGTATCCTCCTGTGCACTCACCCTACTAATATCATTTGCACCTGGATCCCATACAGATGTGTCCAGACACATGCTATGGTTATCTCGACCAATAAGGAGTGCATCCTCATCACTATAGATCGATCCTGGGAGTAAGTGTCCCAACAAGATGTCGGTCTCCACAACCCGTTCCATCAATGGAATCTCCAAGAGTGGTGATTCACTCTCCTCATACTAATAGGTATTTGTAAGGTCAACTATCTCCAAGCCATACCTCTCCTCCTGGGTCTGCAAATCCATATGTTCCTTGTGTAAAATCCCCACACGAGGTTCCTCTACCATATCAGGAATGTCATTGATATCCTCATGTGTCGTGGCTAGCAAAGGTGACTGAGAAGATGAAAAATGTGGCTCGCTCATCATAGGAAGCTCATCATTCTGGATACATGACTTCCTGGAAGACATGTCTACACCCACCGGTAGGTCATCCAACCTCCTAATCTTGTCATGTCTAAGTTTCAACACATATGAATCCTCATAAGTGTCACCACTATGTTGAAGTGTTGAATCCTCAACATTACCTGATAGGGAAGATGAAGGATATGCGTTATCATCATGTCCATACAACTATCCCTTAGATGTGCAAGAGTCACTAGACTTATCTGACTTCTCCAAATAGGCATCTATGGTTGCATTCACATGCATCTCCTCATCCTCATTGTCATAGTGCACCTCAACAATGTGCACCTTCCCTTTACCCCTACATCTGTGATTTGGCTTCCAAGGCACTTTGCAATTGTAGCAACGCTCTCTGCATCTAATGGGTGTAGGCTCCATCTGTCCTCCTATCAATCCACTTGTTGGTAATGATGTATCTAGATCCTTATCTGATTTTCCCCTTAGGCTGGCAGGAAAACCAGCTCTGGTACCACTGTGATGTTCCTTACTTGGCTAGTCTAGGAAACGTTGCTAATGTGTGTGTAGGATTAATCGTTTACAGCATATAAATGATCATGCAAATAACAAATGCGACAAAGGACTACAAAGTTTATATTATGATATCTCTGCGGAGTAGAGAGGCTGAATGTGGCTAAAAAAAATGAATCACTCGGCTATATCAAAAGACGAAAGGATCTTAGTCAGAATACAATAATAAAAATAAATGATAATACCCGATAATAGATGAGCATTGTGAGATAAATGGATGAGTTGGAACTATGGCAGCATGTACGGTAACTGCTGGAAGTTTGGAAAGTTCGCCCTGGCGGATATACCTCTCGGAATGGCCTGGAAACTATCCCAAATGGTGCTCCCTTCTCTAGCTCATAGGCCTGGTAACTGACCGGCCCCTCTGCTGGTGGGTCTGGACCCCGGATGGATCCCCCTGGGGGACTGTGCCCCTCTCTCATTGGAAAAATGCATCCTAGTGATTCCACTGTCAGAATCGGTCGAGATGTATCTCAAAATGATCGCCTTGGTCTACTGGGAAATGGGTCAGAAGGGTTTCCCTGAATCTGATTTGATGTTCACTCGAGAACCTCGAATGTGTCCACCAAAAGTGTCACACTCCCAAGTCTAGAAAATGCACCCCAGATGATTCCTCCATCGGAATCTGACAAGGAACCAGGCAAAATATGCACCTTGCCTTCCTCTCAACTGGGTCGGAGGGGAATCTCTGAACTCTCTCTGGATGGGACAAGTCGATCCACTGAACCTCCTCAGGAGTTGCGCCCTCACCCTGGTTAAGTCTTCCCTTGTTGTTGGAACCTGCGTAACTGTTGTTGAAGAATGATGGAAGACATATATGATCTTCCTGGTGACTAGGGTGTGTCTCTCAACACCAAAATCAGCCAACTGGTGTCTTCCTCCTAGAATCCACTGAACTATCTCTCCTAAGAGACGCCTCTCTCCTCAATGACAAGTCAAAATCTGCATAATAATCAATTAGGTTGTTGACCCTTCTCTTATAGCTTTTCTGAACCCTAATTCACTGTTGAAACCCTAATTCATTGTTGACCTTTTCCCTCCAAGTGACTTTTACTTTATTTTATTATTCCTTGATTAAATCACTTAATTAATTAATTAATTAATCATTTTACCTCTAAAAAGTGATTTATCCATCCTTATGGCTTCTCCGACCACTGAAAGTCACTTCTCATCATCTTATCCTGTAGTGCTCTTCTTCTCGATTCTGATGAGCTATTACACTAAGAGGTTTCTCCAAGTAATATGCCCATTATGACCTTCTTAATGAAATTAATTAACATATGATCCATAATAACTCAAAATTACGAAAATCGTCGGAATGCAACGAAACCAAAACCAAGTTGTGCATAATGGATCCTGATGATGAATGATGCAAGTCGGGCCGAAAAAAACCCCTCAATATCTCATGAACTCTCTGTCACCCCTATCTGGCTACTCTGGTAGGCATAGCACTCTGTAAAGTTATAATGTCCCAAAATGGGGACATTACAGATTATGCCAAACCATTCCCCTGCAGGTAGTAGTTTGATGAATGAGATAGAGTGATGTTGTACTTAAAACAAAATTTTGCTAAGGCAAGGGAGCTAAAATCTTTGGCATTGTCAATGGTGATTTTGGACGGTACCCCAAATCTTGTTATGATCCTTTCTTCCAAAAAGTTCATGACCACTTCCTCAGTAACCTTCTTTGTGGGAATAGATTCTACGCACATGGTAAAGTAATTTGTGGAGGTCAAAATCCATCGGTAACCATTACTTGAATTGTCCTTAAACTCACCAATAAATTCCAAACCCCACTGTTGAAAAGGGGCTTCTACCACCACAGGTTTTAAAGGTTGTGCAGGGATTTTTTGTTTACCCACAAAGTATTGACAAGGTTGGCATGAGCGGACATACCGGTAAGTATCAACAAGCAATTTTGGCCAATAATATATGTCTCTCAATATTTTGTGAGCGATAGTAAGGGCAACGAAGTTTCCCCCACAATACCCAGAGTGTAACTCCTTTAGTAATTTGTTATCCTCATCTTTTTTCACACATCTAAAGAGAACTTCGTCTGGGTCTTTCCAACCAATACCATCCTCAGTTAAGCAATATTTAATAGCTTTGAGTCTCAGAGCTCTTCTTTTATAATCCACTAGATGGTCCAGGCATGATAAGTTCTTAATGTAATGTATTATGTCGGAATACCATTCATCATTTTCTAACTCACTCACCACCACATTCATGTGTTTGCTTTCACCCATTTGTATAGCTTCTTCGTTGCTCTTAGTCATCATTTGAGCTAACCCTTGTCCCTTTACAATCCTAGTGGGTTTTGTTTATAGGTCATATTCTTGGATCTTGGAAACCCACTTGCCCCTAGTACCCATACAATCTTGTTGTGACAAGACATACTTCATTGTTGGGTAAGGGACATAAGCCTTAATCTTGATATAGCCCACATAATTTCTAAAATACTTGAGGGATTTCACCAGGCCATAGGCTTTCTTTTCAGTAATCGAATAATTCAATTTTTAATCCCTAAGGACTTTGCTCATAAATGCAATAGGGTGTTCATGGTCATCAACATCCTTTTGCAACAAGACACCCGCAATGGTATCTTGAGAAGAAAAAGAGAATATCATGAAATCTCGTGAGTAATCAGGGCTAACCAAAACTGGGGCTTGGGAGATGGCGTCTTTTATATATTCAAAAGATTGAAGATCTTTGTCATCCCACCTAAAATTTATGTCCTTTTTAGGTAAGGCACTCATGGGATTTATTCTTTCGGCAAAATTTGGAACAAATCTTTGAATGAAATTTATTTTCCCGAAGAATGATTGTAGGGCCTTTTTGTTAGTAGGGGGGCGTACACTTTTGATAGATTGGATTATTTATGGGTATACATAAATTCCCCCTTCTGAAACTATGTGTCCCAGTAACTTTCCCTTATCTATCCCGAAAATAGACTTTTGGGGGTTCAAGGAAATACCATATTTCCTACTCCTTTCAAAAACAATTATGAGGTGTGAGATGTGGTATTTTCTTTCCTTTGACACAACTATGAGATCATCTTGGTAAATTTCTATAATTTTCTAGATAAGATCCCTAAAATAAAATTCCATTTCTCTTTGAAAGTTTGAACCTACATTCATAAGACCAAACGACATTCTTTAAGTACATGAATGTTCCCCATGGTGTGGTAAATGTTGTTTTGAGTTGATATTACCTTTTGAGTAACACTTGATGGTATCCCGAAAATCCATCTAGAATGGACATCATCCCTGCCCCAGTAACCCTTTGTAGTAAATGTTCTATATTTGGGAGAGGGTAATTGTCTTTCAAAGATAACTAGTTAAGGTTTCGTAAATCAACACACATGCAAACGGAATCACTCTTCTTTCAGACCACTGTCAAATTAGACATCCATGATCAATATATAATGGGGGCTATGATACCAGCATCTACCATTTTTTGAAGTTCCTTTTGTATATGGGTTTCCAACTTAGGATTAATATGCCTTAGTTTTTGTCGGAAATGTTTGGCTCCTTCTGTCAAGGGTATAGCATGTTAGATGACATCACTCCTATAAGCCCTTAAGTCATCATAAGTCCAAGCAAATTTCTCCTTAAACTCTCTAATGAGGTCAGGTATTTTTTTTCTCTCTTATTCAGTGGTGCCCTCCCCTATATTTACCATCCTTGGATCCATCTCGGTGCCAATGTTGAATTTCATGACCTTATATGTTTGTTGTTTGGGGTTTTTTGTTTTCTAAACATCGTGTCTATCAAAGAGTTGTTCTAAAGGAATGCACCCTTTTGGCAGAGTGTTATTTTGGAAATTTAGTACCTAAAGGTCCATGGACTCAACTAGAAATTTTACTTGCGAATTGGTGAATTCTCTACTATTTTCCATGAATCTAAGGATTTTACTATCATCTTCAAAAACTTGCCATTGTTCTAGGTTATCAGGGATCGATGGTCTAAACAGAACCTCCATTTTGCACAAATTATGAAGGGGACCTTCACAAGGTTGACAGGTAGATGTTGATATGACCAAAGCATATGCTACTTAATTTTACTCTCTGGGATCTTCTTTGATTGACACTACTTCAAAGGATTTTGCAACAAACCTTGCAAAGTCTTGGTACTTTTTAAGTATCTCATTCTTTATGGAAAATTTTAGCAAAACGTGTGATACTATTAGGTTTGAATCTCTTGTAACCCTCAGGTGATTTATACCCCTATCAATAGCTAGGTTAAGACCTATAATCAAAGCTTCGTACTCGGCGACATTGTTTGTGCAATGGTATTCAATTATATAGGAGTAGTAGAAAGTTTCCTTAGAAGTGGTAGTTAGGACAATGCATGCCCCAGAGCCAGAACTTGAATGAGCACCATCAAATTATAAGGTACATATTCCTTAAGGTGTTTTTCAAAGTTCATCCTTGGATTCCCCTCCCTGAACAAACCAACTTTCTACGCCATTGTTTACACAGAAGAGTTGATCGTCTAGTTATTTGAAAGCTTCAATGAGGCATCCAGTGGTAGGTTCCTTGTGAAGTGTAAAAAATCCTCCCTCGGGATGGGGTATAATATCCTTAGATCCTTAGTCTTGGAATTTTCCTCACAGTTTTTCTACCAAGTCTTTGAAGAGTAAGATCCCCCAACTACTTGATTAGATGAAAAAGTACCCATAATGTCAATGCATTATATGCATCATTACATGTTCAGCAATATAATGTACATCTAATGTAATCAGGTGCATGTATTATGAAAAAGTGCGGAGCGGAAAAATTGTGAGCAAAACTCGTGCGTCCTGGTGCGTTAGGGTTTGAGAGCCGCCATGGCAGGACAGGGAGGGGAGCCGCCGCCCCCTCCTTCCCCAGCCTCCTCCTTTCGACATCTGGTAGAGGCGTGTAGCAAACAAACGACCACCGTAGAAGCTCCCAGCTTCGTCAAGAAATTGAAGGATATTCCAGAAATCGATCTTCCCCCTGATCAACCGATGAAAGTCGCCCTATCTCTCTCTGAACGAGGTCTCATCGGCCAATTCATGGGCCTCTGGCCCTCCTCCAGATCCACAGACAACTGGGTCCAACGAAATTGGAGACCATTGATTACAAACAGTGTGACCAGCTACGCGGTTGGACGAGGATATTTCATCTTTGAATTTATTTCCCAGGAGGACAGAGACCTGATCTTCAGAAACGGCCCTTACTTCATGGGCACTCAAGGGCTTTATCTAAATAGATGGACCCCGAGCTTTGACCCGGACTCAGAAATCCCCAAAGACGTCTCGGTCTGGGTAAGACTTCCCAATCTACCGATCCACTGCTGGAACCCCTCTTCCCTTCAAGCAATCGACAATGGTCTTGGGCGCTACATAGATCGAGCAGAGCCAAAGGACCAGTACTCATGTGCGCGCATTTGCGTAGAGGTAGATCTAGAAGTTGGTCTCCCAGAAGCAATCAAGCTCAAGGTCGGAACCTGGCACCACATTCAAAAGTTGGATAACGAACAGCTTCTGTTCAAGTGCAGAGGCTGCCACGAATATGGTCACTTCCTCGGAAATTGCCCAAAAGCTCCCCCCACCACCACAGAAAAAGAGGGAGAGGAAGGTTGGCAGCAAGCCCGGAAAGGGAGATCAAGAGCAAGAGGCCAAAGACGAGAGCAGGCTGAACCACAGAAAACCAAATCCACGGAAGCCCCAGGCAAGGAGAACAGCTTTCGAATCTTAGGCCAAAACACGGAGGAAAGTGTTCAAGATCCAAACGAGGCGACCCCTGAGGAAGGGAAGGAAGACCATCATTCGGACAAAGGAAACCCGCCAATAGAAGAAGAGGGGGCACAAAGCAATCCCCCCCCCAGCAGCAGGACGGCCGTCAGATTGCAGAGGATGGGGAGATCCAAATAGGAAGTGAGTCAGAGGAAGCAAATGAAATTTGGACCTCCCCAAAGAAAAAAGGAAGAGGTTGGAAATCAAAAATTGATGAAAGGAACCAAGAAGCCCACATCGCAGTGCTGAATGGGTCTCAATCCACTATCAAATCGGCATTCACTGGCCATCAAACGCGGAAGCAGCTCAAAGCCTCCCAAGGAGGCCCCCCCCCYTAGGTTCCCAATGATCATAACCTCCTGGAACAACAGAGGAATGGGCAGCAAAAAAAAGGAAGAAGCTCTGAAAGATATCCTCAAATCTTCGAAAGCAAGTATCCTTCTGCTCCAGGAGACCAAAATGAGCCAGCAAGATGTGCTCAAAACCTTATCGCATGTTTGGAAAGGAAGTCAAGGAGTCGCCGGGAATGCACGGGGAGCTTCAGGAGGGATTTGCACTCTGTGGGACGCCTCCAGAATCGACATGATCAGCTCCCATATTTGCATGCACTGGATTCATACCAAAGTCCACCACAAAAGCACGGGATGTCAGGTAAACATATTTAATATTTATGCTCCACAGATTTTAGGGGAAAAAAATCACTGTTGGGATTCCCTGCAGACCTATTTACAGCAACACAATCTCTCCAATATTATTCTTGGAGGAGATTTCAATGTAACGTTGGCCCAGGAAGAGAAGAGGGGAGGCTCGATTGTGAGAGACCTGGCCCGAGAATGGGTAGAAGACATAGCTGCCGCATGGGACCTCCTCGACATAAAACCCACCAAGGGTCGCTACACATGGACAAATAAGAGAATTGGTCCAGGTCACATCGCTGCCAGATTAGACAGGTTCCTTGTACAAAGCTCCTTCCTGGTGCTAGGACTCGAGGCAAAATCAGAAATTCTGACCCACAGTGCCTCAGACCATAAACCAATACGTCTAGAAATCAAGAAAAACCAAGTCAAAGGGCCCATTCCTTTCAGATTCAGCCCAAATTGGATCTCTGAAAAAGGATTTGTTGATATTGTCACAAAAGTTTGGGCTACTACAGTCCAAGGTTCAGCGTCCCATGTTTGGGAAGAAAAAATAAAAAAGCTGAAATATGCACTAAAATCATGGGCAAAAACCCATCCAAGCCCAGCAGCAGCTCGACTAGAATCCCAAGGCCTTCTTGAAACACATCAGCGGATAATGGAACAAAAGGAGATCACTCAAGAAATTTTGAAAAAAGAGGACAGCCTTCAAAGGCAATGGCACCAAGCTTGCAGACTGGAGGAGAATTATTGGAGGCAGAAATCAAGAAGTTTATGGCTGAAAGAAGGAGACCAAAATACAGCCTACTTCCATAAACAATCAGAGGCAAGGAAACATTACAATGCATTTACAGAAGTGCAGGTCCGAGACACAATAATAGCAGACCCGGATGGAATCAAACATGCAGCTTATGAGACTTTCGAGAAATTATATACAGCCCCAAAGGAAGCGGAGTTAGATCAGTAAACATACCCCCTCCCCTTGATTCCAAAATTAATAAATGCAGACACCAACAGAAATCTCACAAGTGAGATCACAGAGCAAGAAATAAAGGAGGCTCTTGATCAGATGAATCCCGACAAAGCTCCGGGCCTGGACGGATTCACTGCCAGATTCTACCAATACTGTTGGGAAATAATCAAAAAGGACTTAACCAAAATGATCCATAAATCGCAAAAGGTTAGCAAGTTGGGAGGAAGCACCAACTCCTCCTTTCTAGCCCTCATTCTGAAGGAAAAAGGAGCGATCTCTTTCAACAGATTCAGGCCAATCTCCTTATGCAACACAAGCTATAAAATCATTGCCAAAGTTATTGCTACTCGCCTCAAGACAACGCTTCCTCTTATTGTTCCGGAAAACCAAGGAGGCTTTGTCCAGGGGAGACACATCGCCGACAACATCATCCTGGTGCAAGAAGCAATCCACTCCAGCGTGCTAAGGAAAGAAAAAGGTATGGTCATCAAACTGGATCTTGCTAATGCTTTCGATCGAGTCAGACACGATTTTTTGTTTGAAGTTATGAAAAAGTTTGGGTTTGATTTGCACTTCATAAGTTGGATTAAAGCATGCATTGGCTCTCCCTGGATAGCCCCCTTTGTGAATGGGAAGGTCTCTGGCTTCTTCAAATCCTCCAGAGGGCTAAGGCAGGGCTGCCCTCTTTCGCCCCTGCTATATGCTCTTCAAGCTTCAGCTCTAAGCTACCAGCTGGAAAACGCCCAAATAAATAAAGACCTCCTGGGATTAAGCATAACACAAGGCGTGAAAGACATC
>ML778417.1:278899-292037 GCA_009831015.1 Picea engelmannii
ATATACCGGCACATGATATGTCGACATATATGTCGGTTTATATACCAATTGATATATATACTATACCTGTCATAGTTAGTATGTAAAATCTTAGTGATGTTTAACATGGTTGAGTTATGTCAACCATGGTTTTCTTTACTTGGCTATGGTTCACTATGGACATGGATAACTATGGCCGATTATGGTTCAATTTTGACACATTGTGATGTTGGGTTATGTTCATCATATTGTGGCGTTCGTCAATGGTTATGTTGGATTGCATCACATTGCAACATTCATGAAGGTTTATGTTGGATTATGACATCAAGGGATTATGGTTGAAGTTCATCACGTTACGATGTTAAGGGTTATGTTAGATTGTGATATTCATCGAGGGATTATGGTTGATGCACATCACATTGTGATGATTGTCAAGGGTTATGTCACATTGTGATGTACATCAAGGTCATTACCAAAAAATGGTGAAATTTTTTATTTCTGAAAGAATATGTTCAACGCTATGATATTACAATAATAAAATATTCACAACTCAATTCCATATCTTTGTGATATTACAAGTAACATTTTTTTCTATTTGAAAATTGACACTATCAGACAAATATGATTCTACTCCAATTCAACCAGGTGTAAGCAACAACCTTGCAGAGAAATTCAATCATTGTCCTTGTCCACCTCATTTTCCCAACCCAACTCTCATGAAATCATTGAATATGCTTCATAATCATGACAACACCACAACCAAACATACAACAAAATAATGAGGCACATTAGAACGTCAATATTTTTTCAAGAGCTTCTCGTCCTTTGTATGCCTTCACGTGATTGAATGCATGAATGACATCGAACATCTAATGCAGTCTCATGACTGAGCTCTAGTTTCCATTTCCAAATAATTGTGTTGTGTGATATTTAACAATAAATTTTAGAGTCCCCCAATGAGTTACATACAAATGTTTATACCACCATGTCTTGTATTCATGAAGTGTTAAGGTGTTTTTTCACTAAATTCCCGTGTTTTTGTACACACAAGTTACTTAATGTCACTTTAGTTTTCAGCATGTGACTATGTTTATTTTGGTTGGCTTTGTACACATAAGTTACGTACTGTTTCTTCAATTTTTAGCATGTGACTACATCGAGTAGATATATATGCAAGGTATTACCGTATGAATTATAACTATGTATTCATTTTATGGTTTAATGATAATATTTTAATGGTGTGTATGTGAATTAGTTACAAGAAAAAATACAATTCTATACATACAATAAAGTTTTTTTTTTCTTTTATAAAATATACATTTTGGAAATCTACTTAATATTATTTTAAATACAAAAAATATCTTTAAATTATGTGTAGCAAAAAAAATTAAATATTCTACTAATAATATAATATATTAATTTCCCATAACACTTTTACGATAACTATAAAATACTTGTTAATCCAATGCATAATTTAATATTCAATCAATCAACCTTTCATTCAAGTCCATATTTTAATAAGCACTAAATAAGCATGCAATGTTATATATGAAGGATATATATTGAAAAACATACTCATATTTTATAACTATTTAACTTTATATATGCATATATCGATTTTAAAAATTGTACAAATCTTTTATTTTTATATATATTTGGAAAAATATTTTATAACATTTACTTTTCAACCTTTTTTTTTATTCCATTGGCTATTCTCTCTATAAAATATGATGGTCAAATAATAAATTTTCACTATTGTGGCTAATTTTCCACATTGCAATTATGTTATCCAATTATGTTATGCATTGGCTATTTTCTAAAGCATGTGTATTCTTCTTTAATTTTTATCATAAATTATAATATATGAAAAAATACGTTATTTTCTTTTGCAACATGTTTAACTTGTATTATCTTCAGCGTTCCCTTTCCCTTGATTTAGAGGTATCTTACTTATTGTACTGCCGAAGGTAGTATATAGCAATGAGTTAGCATTGACTTTCATATTAGTTTTGTGTTGACTTGAAAAATTTATATCAATTTAAATGTTCAACATAACAATTAAAAAAAATTATTTTTTTTAAAAACAAAAATAGTATTTTTTTAACTTTTCATTGGTCAATAACTTGATAGTGTTATTGTAGCCTTCACGTATTTCGAAACCTTAAATTAATGAGAAAAGACAAGACCACAAAAAAATTAATATAATGTAATGCAATATAATGTAATATTGTATTATAATATATGTTAAAATCTAATATTGTATTGTTTTTTCAAATGAGGTAAAAATTTAAATTTTAAATGTAACTTTTTTACACTTATTAAAATTTCAATAATTTTACATTTTTTAATATTTTTTTAATTTTTTAATTTCAATAATTTTACATTTATTAATATTTTTTTAATCTTTCAATTTCAATAATTTTACATTTATTAACATTTTTTAATCTTTTAGTATAATTTTATAGAAATTTGTATGTAGTAATTTTTAAACTTTTAAGTCATATTTTAAAATATAAGAAACATCGAGATGTTTTTATTTTTTTAATTATTATAAAGATCATGGGAAGTACATATCTGCATTCTTTTCGAATGACTAAGGAAATGTCTGAATATTATTTATATAAGTCGTGCAGACACTAACAAGTAAAGTTTTCGGAGGCAGTACATGCAGCGTGTTGCCCTTGTTCTCACCACAATGATACAACGTACTAGATGTTGTGCAAGACGATTGTCAAGGTGGTACTCATGTGTGAAAGTACATGGTATTCAAAAGTTTTATTGAATTCGTAATTACAATGCTCTTGGTGCACCACCCAATTTTGATTTTTGGACTCTAATAATTTTGACGCCAATATAGTGTAAAGTGAGGATATTTATGGACAAAAATGCAATCAAGTGTTGGGTAGGTGGATGAGATCATGCAAGCATTGAATAATGTATGGAAGGTCACTCCATGCGTCATTGATTATGGGACACTTTGATCGTCCCATTTCCAACGAGCTTTGTTTTTCTGGTAATTCAAAGTGTTTCAAAAAATCAATGATCTGGGTCATCTTAAAGTTGGCCAAAACTCTCGGGACCAAGTTTTATGGACATAGCTCCCCTCACAAAAGTGGAACTTGGACTTTCGACATAATTTCAACAAGATTTAGAGCCAAATTTAACTAGAAACAAAGAACGGTTTGAGTACCCTTTATCCCACACTTTCACTCCATATATAGGCTATGTTAAGGCTTAAATCCCATTGGAATATCGGATGTTTCATTGAAATGGGAGGAGATAATAGAAATTCTAACCCTTCTCTTGGTACAATGCTATTGCTTAATACCCCTTACTTTGGGTTTCTTTGGACATTTGTAATCCAATAATAATCCATTCCCTTTTTAAGATTGCGTAAGTTATAATCAAGGAATCAAAAGACAAGTTTGACTAATTATTTATGCTCATTTAATCACTTATATGAATACAGATAAATACAACTCCTTAATTCTCACAAAGAAGTGAATATGGACTATATATTACTTAATTTTAAAATTACTTTGGATTATAGTATATATAATCTATTACAAGATGTTAATAGTGAAGCCAAATTCGCCTCCAGTTTCTAGAATCTATTGCTAACTACTATGGATAGCAAAGTAAAAGGGAGTAGAACTTTCTTGCTTAATCTGAAATTAATCTGAAATTGAGATATTTTCATGCCAAAAACTTCGCTTCGGAACTAGAAATTTCTAGATTGATTTGTATTTTGTATCTTTCTCTATCTTCAAAGGATCTAGATGCCCAAAATTGTATGTATAAATACATGTAAACACTTTCCATCAACATGTTGTGTAATGAGAAAATTGAATATAAATAAAATTATTTTCTCCTATGTTTTAATTCCTCTTCTTTATTCTTTTATCTTTCTCATAAATCATGTTCCCTTTGTTACTTTATTTTAGCTTAAAATTGAGTTAAGTATTGGGAGATTTCAAAACCTGATTTCAAATTTGGTGTCTCCGTGTCTGAGTTATAGAGCCATGGGTTATTGATTGTGTTGAGGTTTGAACCAAACCCAGATAGGAGAATCTTTAACCATTTAAGAAGCCCTAACAACTGGTATCAGAGCGGGTCGAGGAGAGATTTGTTGTCAAGCGAGTTGATTGGTAAAAGCCAGGTTAAGTTGTACATTGATTCGCAGAGTTCAAACATATTGATCTAAAAGACTATTTTATGGTCTCAAGATCAACCTCATGAGAATATGAATCCTCCTACGTTTTTAGAGGGGAAATAATCCTCTTTTTCTTATGAAATTATAAACAAAAATTGTAAAGGACCAGACTCTTTCGAAAGCAAATATTCACATTCAAAATATTACTTGAGATTGGGACTAGGTATATTTTAAGGAAAATATATACAATATGTTATAGATTTCATAAACCAAATGAGTATGAAAAATAAAAATATAACATTCCCATCACAACATTCATCAAGACAGTAAACAATATCCACGATAGAGAGACAGGAAAAATGGACCGCAAATAGAAGAGAACTTTAAATGATAATTTCATTGAACACCAAAAATATTATGATGGATAAAACATTTGGAAACTCAAGCTTTAAATCAAGGTCTTTGAGAATACAATAATATAGTATCCCAAGTAGTTCTCTCAGAGTCTCAAAAAAATAATATAAGTATTTAAATAAAAATTAAGTGTCTTTAAAGAAAACATTTTCATTCTCCCTTGAAAAAGGACCGGGATTAGGCTCCCATGGAATGAAAAATGAAAAGACCTGGAATATAAGAAAAAAAATCAAGGATCAGACTGATTTTCATAGAGTACTAGAAATAGAAGGTAGTGAAACAATTGACTGTAGACGAAAATATACTAAAGAGAGGAACATAGTTTTTTCTCGACTCATTGTGATCGAAAGTTATCGTAACCCTTTACTTGCTTGCGATTGTTTATTTTATAGGTGCATGTTGTGGTTGAGGTAGCATAACCGCTACAACTATTTCTTTATTTTCCAATTCAGTAATTATGATTAATGCCTTTTTCAACCACTCCTCGATATACTCCCTTAAAGGTGATACAATGATCTCATGCTTAGTTTTGATTTCAAATAACTGATTTTCAAATTCTCTCAAATCCATCTTCGATTGATGCAACATGTCATCAACTTCATCGTTCTTGTTGATATATTGAACTAGCCATTTTCCAGCTTGTTCTTCAGAAAAGTCTATCGTTTCGATAAACTCATTTTCCCAAGCAACTTTTAATGCACTAAGTTTTCAATTAAAATTTCCTTTGATAAAATCATGTTATCCATCAATAATTTGGGACCATCAAGCTCCTTTGTGACATCCACAAGCTTAAGAAACAAATCAATTTTTATTTTTATTTTTATCTTTCAAAACATCAGTCTCACTTATCATTTCTTTCAACTCTTTAATTCTTCTTAGTCAACATGCATTGACCTACTTCATCCAATAAGTCGAAGGAAGTTTTTGTCCTTTTCTGTGAGCTTCTCTTAAGCTAGAGACTTTAGCTGAGAACGTATTCATAGCTTCTTTGTAAAATCCTTCATCATTTTCTAAGGTATTCCTTGAAATTTTGTATTCTTGATGAAAAGCTAGCAATACTTTGAGAAAGCTCCCAAATTTATTGAATTATATCGATTCTCTTATGTATGGAATCACCAACATATTTTCTTATTTCTTATAATAAAATTTATGAACCTTTATATTTTGTGTTGCTTGTTGGGACATTCTCTAATAGAAATGCAACTTGGATTGAATTCAAAGGTTTGAGAAACAATGGTCCTGGTATCAAGGCGATTGCTAACTCTTTTATCCTCCTCTTCAACTCTGAATTTTTCTTGTCCATATTATCAATAGATTGCTTCAAATCCTCTCTAGTTACTCTATGGAAGTCTATATTTTTTTACGATGCAACTCCATCAAGGTCAATTGAAGATTTCCATTTTTTTGTTGACCTTTTATTTTTGGTATTAACTTTTTCCAATAACAATTTCTTAGTCTCACAATTGTAGGCCGCGTGATGCAAAGTAACATATTTCTCCTCGAATATTTTGGGATCCTGGGTAATCATGGCATCCACAATTTCCCTAGTTTCCAGTAGTCTTTGTGCATACCAACTAGGTTCTTTAATGAGCTTGTCTATGTCCATTTCACATAGGCTCTCCTGGGCTTTAGGTATGCTTAACCCTATTGTTGATGTATTATTTTTTCTCTTGACAAAAGTGTATGCAATATGAGTTTTTTCAAGACTTTTTCTAGTTGGGTATTTGATTTCGATTTATGAGCGAAATGAAATGAAACACAAATCTATAACATTAACATAGATATACAGAGAACAATAACAGAGATACAGTAAAACTTAACTTCTATTCAATAAATAAATCTATTGAAATTGTAAAATGCATAATGAAATAATATTGCTCGAATGGTAGTAGCTAATCTCTGAGAAGAGATGTGGCAGTGATGTGCATTTGTCTAAGCACATTACAATGAGGCCTACATTCCTTTTTAGCATCAATAAGTAATCAGGAAACCCTAGACATCCAAAAACCTAACCCTAGGAGATGAAGCGCCAAACGTCATGTGGGCCCCAATGGGGTAAGTTGGTACATCAACTTCCCGAGGTCATAATTGTTGCATATGATCCTCTTTTTAGGTGCATGATAGCCCATTGGAAATGTATATCCAAGGAATACACATTATGCCGTCACACTATGGCTTTGTTTATAGTGTGACTATGGCGGGCCCAAAAAACGTTGTTTGGGGCCTCAAAACAACCCTAGAAGTTTAGGACCCGAAAAGCTAGAAACAAACTACTAAGATGAAAAATGTATGTGATCCAGTTGGAAGAGGTGGGTGGCGAATGATATCCACCTAGATCAATCCTCCATCCTTAGTAATCAATGGTCTCCATTGCGTTGAGTTCCCTCATCATATGAGGAAATTTCTGCTGAATTTTTCCCTAGGTGAGCCACTTTCCTTGGTGGAGGAGTTTCCCTACTTTGACAACACGATAAAGTTGAAGTTTTTGTTGGTGAGCTCCCTTAACCTACATGT
Source organism: Picea engelmannii (assembly GCA_009831015.1). NCBI lineage: Eukaryota > Viridiplantae > Streptophyta > Pinopsida > Pinales > Pinaceae > Picea > Picea engelmannii. The sequence goes on from ML778417.1 coordinate 285,960, forward strand.
CCATGATATGATCATTGGATGCATTTTTCATGCATTCAGGGTTGATCTCTATCAGTTTCAATTGTTCTGTTATCTCTGAGGTGTCCAATAAGGTTGGAAAGTATGGTCGAAGGAGGTCCACATTAAACACTGGGTGCAAGCCAAGGAAGGGGGGAATGTTGAGCTCAAAAGAATTGTCACTCAAAACCTTGGTGATGGTGTAAGGTCCATTTCAGAGCGACCAAAGCTTCTAATGGGGTCCTATTAGGCGTTCTTTCTGCAAGTGCAACCAAACCTTATCTCCCACCTGAAACTTGTGTGGCACCTAGTGTTGATCATGGCGTTGCTTGTACTTGGCATTGAACTTCTACAAAATATCCCAAACCTGTTGGCGGATGTGATGGATTCATTCAATGAACCATGTGGCTTTGTTGGCTTCGGCTTGAGCACAGGACAATTATGCATGTGTGGACACAAGGGGTAGTGCAACATCCATGGGACCCAATGGTTGAAATACCAACCCCACCTAAAATGGGTTGTGGTCGGTTGAGACATGTATGGCTCTATTGTAACTGCGATGAACATAGGGAAGACTCTCATACCATGTGTGTGGATGCTTCTAATTATACATGTGCAAGATATGCATGATCATTATGTTGACGACCTTGGTTTGGCCATCCGTTTAGGAATGGAAGGTCATGTATTTGGTGAGCTTGGTGTCCAGCCGTGACCAAATGTTCGACCAAAAAGTGATGAGGAACCGATTTTCCCAATATGAGACAATGGTTTATGGTATCCCAAAATGTACCCACACTCGTTCGAAGAATAGCTTGGCAATGGCCTCCATTGTGATGGTCTTCTTATAGGCATCCATAATCTCCATCTTGGAAAAGCGATTAACAACAAAAAAAACACAGTCATTTTCCTGCTTGGTTGAAGGAAGGCCTGACATGCAGTCCATTGAGATGGATTTATAGGGCCTTCTAGGAGTAGGTAGATGGGTGTACATGCCTTGTTTCTTAATGGTCAGTTTTTCAATGGTGCAGGTTGTGCAGGACCTGATATAATTGATGACATCATGTCAAAGTTTCGACCAATAGAAATTTTGTTGCAGCACTGTCATTGTATTTTCTACACAGAAATGTCATGCCACCTAACTGTAGTGAGCTTCCCAAATCTACTTCGCTTTCTTGCTTGATGGGACACAGAGATGGCCCAGATGGCACAGTAACTTGTCTTGAAGATGGAAATTAGTGACAGTTGTGTTTGTGCCCAACATATGGTAGGCAGTGGTGAAGTCAGGATCTTTCTCGTAGAGTTTGAGCCATCTGGAGGTCTCATGTTCGCATGAGTTTAGCACCCTGGTTAGTGTTGCAACTGGAGGTCGACTAAGGTTGTTAGTGACGTGATTGGCGCTCTTTGTATTATACTTGATGTTGAGATGGAACTGTTACAAGTATGTGGACCAATTTTGATGGCAATCATTCTTCAATTTTCCTTGTGTCTGCATGAACTGCAGAGGATTATGATCAGTATGGATGATTGTCTCCTCCCCGAGAATGTAATTCCTCCATTAGAGGTAGGCTTATACAATGGAGTACATTTATTTTCCATAATTGCGGTACTTATGGAAGGTATCTGATAGCATCTCATTATGATAGGCCACGAGATGTCCATTTTGAGTGAGAAATTCCCCCACAACATAGTCTGAAGCATGTTTCTCAATATCAAAAGGTTGTTGTAGGTTAGGTAATGAGAGCATCAAGGTTGAGCACAAGCGTTGCTTCAAATCATCAAACATTTTTTGTTGTGACTATCCCCACATGAATTTTTCCTTTCCACCACCCATGTTCATTTGGCTTAGGGCCCATGAAATGTGGATGAATCCCAACATGAACCTGTGATAGAAATTGACAAGGCCCAAGACGCTCTGAAGCTCAATGAGTGTGGTCAGGATTGACCAGTAATGGATAACCCAGATCTTGGTTGGATCGACATGGACCCCATGCTCATAAACAATGTAGCCAAGGTATTGAACCTTGTTCATGTAGAAGGAGAATTTATCCAAATTTTCATATAGCTTGTGTTGTCGCAGAGTGTGCACAACCTAATGAATATGATGCAAGTGTTCCTCCCAACTCTTACTGAAGATGAGGATGTCATCCAAACACACCAAAGTATCCTCTTATTCCCCAAGATGTATCCCTACTCCTATAAGAGCCTTACAATAGCACTGCCATTCAATAGCCAAGTCACCTGAAAGATCCAAGTCTGAGCAATTTTTCTAACTAGAAATATAATTCTCGTGGTCTGTAAGACCCTTGGCTTGGAAGAGATAAAAAACATGTTTTTCATGTAATTTGTTCAAGAGCCATGGAGATAGAAAAGAAGATGTCCCCAATCCCATAATAGCATCCCGACCAACATGAATAGCATGGCCCGATCCTGGTTTCCATCATAACCAGTGTTGAATAATATGAATATATTTTAGTAGTGATCTCCAGATCAGAGAAGCATTTGTCGAGCTTGTAGTAGTATGTCTAAGCCAATTTGGGATTGTAATATGTGTGATATATTTACCAGTAATAACTCGGTGCCAAATCCCATATTGTGACAGCACATGCCAGAGTGATTTGGACGCCAATGCTTTATTAAAAAGGGAAAATGTTTCTTAGCCCCCAACCACCCACCAATTTGGGTTTTGCAATGGAATCCAAGTGACAAATATGTAGATGCGTATTTGCACTACCACCTGTCCAAAGAAAAGAAAATATCATTTGTCGAATCCTTTTTAAAATGGTACCAGTGATAGCAGCCAGCGCCATCCAATAAATTGCCTGGCTCTCCAGAACTGATTTAATAAGAACAAATCTCCCTCCAAGCGATAGCCACCTATTGCACCAATGCGCGATCCTTTTCTCAAATTTTATGAGAATCCAATGCCAATCAACCACTTTGTAACAATCTAGTTTGAACTTGAACTTGAGCAATGCCATAACTTCTAGAAATGGTATAGAAAAATATAAATACTAGACTAGGATAACCCAACTAGGCACCCTCTACTCAAGGAAGAGGAACCACACGACACAAAACGCATCTAATTTTTTCTAACCCCCGTGTGTTGCATTGTCAACTCCCACAAGGCCATCCTAAACCCCAATACTATAGGGAAACAATAATAGTTTTGTAAGAATCAAAGAAACCTAGGGTTGAACATGGGTATCTACCTAATCCATGTTGCATGACAAGCACAGACCACCAAATCCTGACAACAACAAAAACACATGCTAAACCATATTGCATGATAAACCTATGGAATTAAATAAGGACTTAAGGGTGGCAAGGGAAGTGGTGGTAAGATAGGGTATCTACCTAATTCATGTTGCATGATAAGTGACACATATTCCACATGCATTTGGCTGCATGGATCATTCATGAAGATGTTATGATGAATTTTTTTTGCATTTAGTATAAAAAATAAGGTGAAACACATTCCCTTAAACCATACCTCCCCATCATCTCAACAATTGACCCAACCATTACATACTTAAAAAAATTCTCACTTGAACTTGAGCAATGCCATAACTTCTAGAAATGGTATAGAAAAATATAAATACTAGACTAGGATAACCCAACTAGGCACCCTCTACTCAAGGAAGAGGAACCACACGACACAAAACGCATCTAATTTTTTCTAACCCCCATGTGTTGCATTGTAAACTCCCACAAGGCCATCCTAAAGCCCTTAAACCATACCTCCCCATCATCTTAACAATTGACCCAACCATTACATACTTAGCACCTTAGGACCTCCATCTCAGATATTGACAATACAAATGGATGTCACGACTAGGGATTTTATGGCAGACCTAAACGTTATTCATAAGGATATTATGATGAAATTGTTTGTTTGTACGATGAGAGGAATTGCAACACATTAATGGTTTCGTAAATATTGTCCAAGGGTTGTGTCTTCAATTTCAAGTTTCATCAAAGCAATTTGCAGGATTTTGAGATTGTGAGTAGGCTCTTGAAGAATTCTACGATGAGGATTTTTTTCTTCAACGTTGCATGGAAATAAGGAAGAAACTTGATGACACTTTGCAAGCCTATCAAATGATCCCATGGATATGTTTTTCAATAAGTTGGTTGTGTTGGTCAGTTTTCATAGGCACTGTGTTGTTGGCATATTTATTACGGGCAGACAGAAGGCAGAGTATTTGTTTGTCATTGATGGCAAGCTCAGCCTGACGATGACGAACAAGAGAAAGTCGCAAGACCAATAGCACAACGATGATCACACGGCAAGATCAGAAGTGTAAACTCCATTTCGGAATTTCGGATACCAAGAGTTGGAGGAGTCAAGGAAGAAACTCACGACAGAAAATCGCGAAATGTGAAACCACGAGTTAATCTCCATTTCAGAGTTTCGGATACCGGGAGTTGGAGGTGTCAAGGACACTCATGACAAGAATGATGAAATTTCGAAATGTGAAAGATCAGAGCATGTCAAAGACTCCATTTCAGAGTTTCGCATACCGGGAAATCAAAGATCAAACTTTAACCTTTGAAGTAGCGAACCTCAAAATCCCAAAATAGACACATCAACAAACCATGTCAGCAAACCACTTCAACTAAGGACACATGGCATAATCAGGCACTGACAAGTGTCAAGCTGATTCAACATTTCAGGCACATGTAAGTCACGAATCAGAGTGACACGTGGCACACGTGGTAGTTATTCGGCACGTGTCAATCCACGTGTGACGTCAGCGGGTTTACGTCACATCGGAACTTTCTATTTCGGGGTTTTACATAGCAAGCAGAAACTCCACCATCACGAAGTCTCGAACTCCAAAATACCGAAAGGGACTGTTGTGAGTCTCGAAAACTCGAAAGGCAAAACTCTGAAATACTGTCAAACGTCCATCTCAGTGGGTTATGTGAACTGTCCAATCACTTCGGAGATTTTGTGATCATGAATTTTATAATGTTGGAGTCACGATGACTCGAAGGGAAAAACGTTGAAATCCCGTCAGTCGTTCGATTAAGAAAACAAGGGATCGGATTATGAAGTTTTGTGGACCGTTGATCTGGCTCCATTTCGGGGATTGTGACTTGGAGTGTCGAGACTCCTCACCACAGGAATGTCGAAATGCCAAAATACCGAAATGCGAAATGGCAAAATCAACGCGAGACCATGTGCTTGTAATCCAACGGTGTTGGATACTTGGAAATCTGATCGAAGGGCTATTGTTGCTCTTTATGATTAATTGTTCAGCTACAATTCAGTTAGTAGAACTGAATCATGGTTCTTGGACGGTTGGCATTTCAGTTGCTGAAGCGTTGTTCTAGGGATTTGAGGGATAACTGAAGGGTTGTAATGTATAAAAGAAACACGCAGTGACTGTGTGTGGTTGGTGCGTATGGAATTAATGGTACAACCATAGCTCTAAGGTAAAATTCATTTATGTAAATGAATATAAAATCGAAATAAAATCATACAGGGACAGTGAGAAGAAATGATGAAGATATAGCATAGATCAAGGGGAGAAGAATGGATTTTGATATGATTATATAAACGGAGAGGACTTGAATGATGAATCCTTTGCCAGAGAAGATAAAGAGTTGGTTTGCAGGTTCTTAGTGACAGAGAAGGATTCCAGGGTGGTAGGGAGGAGCAAGGGGAGACTGTAAAAGTCTCTTGTACAAGTTGGTGCTTGTACATCTGGGAGTTGTAGCTTCCATTCAGTAGGTACTGAAGAAACAGAGGTAGCAGCCTCATCTAGGTTGTAGCTTAGATAAAATAAGAATGTAAAGAGGAGTTGGAGCTTGCCTTTCATTCATAAGAAGAAGAGGTTTTTCTCTTTTGGGTTTCCTCATGAAAAATCATTGTGTCATTGTTTCATTTATGTGATTGTATTTTTATTGGCTAAATGTATTACTGCAAGTTAAATGTTAAAGGCATGATTTATTGACTAATAAGCAATCTTCTTATAAAATGAAAGAAAATTTATACAACTGATTCACCCCCCCCCCCTCAGTTGACTTATCATGTTCAACAATTGGTATAAGAGCAGGTTACTTCAAGATATCAGT
>ML778417.1:349133-359643 GCA_009831015.1 Picea engelmannii
ATATATATATATATATATATATATATATATATATATATATATATATATATATATATATATATATATAGTGAGTGTGAGTTTCTGTATTACTAAAAGAGGTTATGATACAAAAAGGGGGAGATCCCTTGATCTGCCAAAAAGGAAACCAGATCAGGGATTCCTGAGATGCGTTGTCTAAGATAGCAGGGGGTGGGGCTGGGCCGCCACCTTGGGAAACCGATCCAATCCTCTGAAATCCAGTTTGAAAAGCTAAACAAAATCATATACATAAAAGACATAATCATAAAAAGGTTTGTGCCTACACTTCATGATTAGGGGTTGAACCAACGCTAGTCCAGGATGATGGGGTGTCTTTCATCTCTGTCCTTTCTTGCCTCGTTCTCCTTCCTCTGGACCACCATGTGCGCCTTTCTGATACAAGCTGGTGTCCCACTCTGGTCTGTTGGCGTGATTTCCATGTGGTGGACATAGCATAGGTAAAGGTGGAATTGGCCTTCCATTCGTTCCATTTTCTCCTTCTGGCTCCTCTGGTCTTTCGCTAGTCATTTTTCATTGGTCTCCAGGTTGCTGAGGCGATTTAGGATTTCTGTGAGCACCTTTTTGTGGTCCCTGATAGCCTCCCTGTTGGTCTCTTTCTAGTCAGTGCTCATCTTGCCTATCAATATCTTTGTTCGCCAGGCTTCCTCCATCGTTTTGTGGTAGAGGGTTGTCTTGGGTTGTGTAGCCCCTGGGTCTCTTATCCTGTCTACTTCCTGAATTAGGTCCTTCCAGGCTTTGCCCTTGTGTGTGGTGTTGATTTCTCTCTCCCACCTGGTGATGATCGCCTTGCCCTTTGGATCGACTTGTGTAAGAAATGTACCCTTGGCTTCTCTGGCCGCTTGCTCCATCCTTGTAATCCTCCGAGAGCATGTTAGAGGTTCTTTCCCCTGAGGGCCTCTCTTACTATGGGTTTTCTTCATTTGTACCATCTCGGTTTGTTTGTGGTGGTTTTTGCCTTGGGTTCTTCTCATGTTCCTATTCGCCCCTTCCTTGTGTTTAAGATGGCCTCTATAATTGCTTCTCTGCGGTCTGTGGCTATTCCTGGTGTTTCTTCTCTTATGGGATTTCCCCAGCTACGGGCTCGTCCTAGCAATCATAGGCCGCCCGTAAAGGTGTACCTTCTGGTTGTTATTCAATGTCTCGGTATGTGTGCTCTTGGGAGCCCTATCGTAATCCCTGCGCCAATCCTTTGCTCTACACGTTGTGCGGATTTAATTGCCACTCCCTGTATCTGTACTTGGGTGAGGTGTACCCATACTTGACCATGGGAACTCCTTTTGTCCTTCATCCTTTGTCGCTTGCTGATTATCTTCTCTGCTTTCCCACGAACAATCCTTGTACTTCTTCCTATTGACAGGATCGTGGTGTCATACCTCCTTTTGTTGTGTGACCTGGGGCTGCATTGTAACTCGTGTTTAAGTGATGGGCTATCGGATTCTTCCCAGTTCCTACGTGCCCTTTCGTTATCCCTGCACCTCCATCCTCGATGTGGTCGTCCGTACTTTGGTTGTCGTCACGGTCTTTTGTCACTAGTTAGATGCAATGTGTTTTGAACTGACCATTCGGGATGTTACTCCAAATAGTGTCAAGTTCGGGTCCTTCCTTGTCAACCCCCTCGTTAGCGATTATGTTCACTAGTCCATTTGCTGACCTACGTACCTAGCGCAAATCCACTGTCATCCCCGTCTGCAAGTGTTCCTGAATTTTTTTCATGGAATGTGCCAAGCGCCAGTGCCTCTAAATTTTGCCCATTCTAGTGCCATTTTGGAGTCTCTTTACTGTCTTGATAACCAGCATGGAATCTCCTTCTACTATGGTGTTTGTCATCCTTTCACGGCTTAGAATATCGAGGCCAGTCTCCAGGGCTCTGAATTCTGTGGCATTGTTATTTGAGTTTCCCAGACTCCCAACGTACAGTCGGATTATATTTCCCTCATTGTCCTTGATTACTCCTCCCAGTCATGTCCGTCCTGGGTTACCTTTTGACGCCCCGTCAAAATTCAACTTGATGGATCCTGTTGGTGGTGGTTTCCAGCTGCGCTCACCTACTTAGAGTTGCGGTAGACGGCTTGCTTGATTGGGGTTGCATCTGTCTTTCAAGTGGAAGGATTCTAGGATTCGGGAGTCATGGTCTGTGAGTTGCGCTCTTCCTGTCTGGCAATTGCGTCTCTGCACCGTTTCTCTTGTCATGGAGATTATTGTTTCCTTGATCTTTCCTTCTGGCCAGCTTTCCTTCTTGAAGATGCGTCGGTTCCTTTCCTTCCATATTGCCCATATGATCATTCCCGAAATGAGGGTCCAACAGAGATTCACCTCTTCGTTTGCACTGTAGTTTTCTTTCCAGATATTGATAGTTGCAGAGATGTTACCTCAGATCCTATTGGACTGGCAGAAGATACCCGTCACCCAGTCCCAGATCTCGACTGTGTATATGCATTCATCGAGGAGGTGGTTCGTTGTTTCTTCCTTGGCTTGAAGAGGTGACATCTAGATGGGCCTATGAATCCCCTTTTCCTTAGGTTTTCCCAAGTTAGAATTCGGTTATGGAGTATTAACCATTGGAAGATTTTTATTTTTGGCTAGTGGGGGTTGTTCCAAAGCTTGTCCCATTGTTGCGCTGGGTCTTCTTGGTCATGGTCCGCGATATAATGTCAGACTTCTTTTAGGTTGAATTCCCCGCCATCCTTTTGTCCCCATCTCAGGTGGTCATTTCCTTCCATGACTGCAATTTTCTGTTTCCCCAATTCCTCCTCCACCTATTTTACTGTTGTTGCGGTTTGGTCTCTATTTTGTGGAGTGAGAGTGTTCCAGATTCTCCATTTGTTGCGATTTGTTTCTTGTTTCTAGTAATGGTAGACTCTGGTTTTACCTTGCTCGATCATCTCCTATTGGAGTTCCTCCCTGTCCAGTTTCTCCATTCTAGGTTCTTATTGCCAGGTGTCCTCCCAGAATCTGGTTGTTCTACCATTCCCGACTTCCCAGAAGTTATGTGTCTGGATCCAGGCTTTGTTGCGCCAAGCTAGGTTCTAGATGGTTGAACCTTCCCTGGTGCCTCTGAAGCAGAGTTTGTCCTGGTCTCTTATTTCTGAGGCATACTTTGTCTTCCATAGGTTTACCCATGGTGTAGTAGTTTCTTTGACCCAGGGCCACCAAAGTTTCGCCCCATAGGCGTCATTGGTCACCTGCGGGTCTTGTAGCCCCAGGCCTTCTTTACTTTTAGGTTTACACACCTTCTCCCAAGCCACCAGGGCCCAGTTTTTCTTTGTTTCCGCTCCTCGCCACAGGAAGTCCCTTTGGATAGTTCTTATTTTTTGTAGTATCCCCTTGGGGATGGGGAAAACATACATCGTAAAGGTTGGAATTGCCTGCAAAACAGACTTGGTCAGAATAAGTCTTCCTGCTAGGTTGAGGGATCTGTACGTCCAATCTTTTACCCGCTCCTGTAACATGTTGATTATTCCTTCCCAAGTTGACATTTTGTAAGCTTTGTCTGTCAGGGGAATGCCCAAGTACTTAGTTGGGAGTGCTTTGCATTCAAAGCCCAAAATATTGGCCAAATTTCTTTGGATTGTGGGGTTGGTGTTGAAGAAGAAGATCATGGATTTGGAATGGTTGATCTTTGCACCCGATGCTTCCCCAAACTCTTCTAGTATTTGTTTGTAGGATTTTGCTTCCTTGACCATGGGTATGCCATGAAGTAAAGTGTCATCCACAAACTGTTGGTGTGTGGAAGTGGGGCAATTTTCATAAGGTTTGATGCCTGTTATTTCACATGTTGTTGTTGCGCTTTTTATGCTTCGACTGAGACCTTCCATAATCAGAATGAATAGGAAGGGGGACAATGGGTCTCCTTGTCTAATGCCTCTCGTGGGCCACAAAGGTTTGGCTTGGGATCCATTGATTAGTAGCGAGTAGCTTGTTGTGGACACTAGGCTAACTATCCAGTTGATCCATTGCTGGGTGAAACCAAAGGCTTCCAAAGTCTTGACCATATAGTGCCAGCTAATTTTGTCATAAGATTTTGCTAGGTCCAGTTGGATTATCATTCCCCCTCTCTTCTGAAGCTTCAGGCTGTAGATAAGCTCATGGGCATGGATGATATTGTCCATTATTTGTCTTCCTTCCACGAAGCATGCCTGCTCTTGTGAGACCAGTGAGGGTAGGAGGGGTTTCAATCTATTTTCAATAACTTTGGATATTATCTTATACACTACATTGCAAAGCGCTATAGGTCTGTATCGATCACGGGTTTTGGCTTCATTTTCTTTGGGGATGAGGGTAATCAGAGTAGAATTTAACGCTTTTAGGATGGAGGCTGATCTTTGAGAGTCTTCCACTACCCTATAAACGTCATGTTTGACAATGTCCCAACGGGATTTGAAGAACTCCATTATGAAGCCATCTAGACCTGTGGCTTTCCCATTGGGCATTTCTTGGAGCACTTGGTTAATTTCCTCCTCAACAATGGGTTTGTTTAGGTTTTTATTGTGTTCCTCTGTAACCAGGCGGGGGATATGTTGGGTTATCCTTTGGACGGCCTCCGTTCTGCCTTGGTTGGGTTCCTAGGCTATCCCATGGAAGTGATTAACCAGAGTAGTTTCAATCTCCTTATGTGACTCTCGCTCCACTCCATCTTGGTCCTTAATCTTCAGGATTTTGTTGTGGGCTCTTCTGGCCATGGTTGTTCTATGGAAAAACTTGGTGTTCCGCTCTCCTTCCCTTATCCATTTGATATGGGACTTTTGTCTCCAAAGTATTTCTTCTTGCTGGCATCTTGCTTCCCATTCCTGGGTCATCTAGATCTCTTCCTTTTTTCGATCCTCCATATAGCCCTTCGTTATGCAGGTTCCCTGGAGTTTTCTCATTTTGTCTTCTATGTTTTTTTTTTCTCTTGGTTTATATTTCCAAAAGTGTCCTTATTCCACTCCTTGAGCTTATATTTGATGTACTTTATTTTTTTGCAGAGTTTGAACATCCTTATCCCTTGCTCTGGTTGCTCCTCCCACCACCATTGTTTGATTCTTTCCTTGAAAGTCGGGTGTGTGATCCAAAAAATTTCAAATCTAAAGGGTCTATTCTTTGGTGTGGTTTGGAAGCCTGCTTCCAGTTGGACTAGCCAGTGATCAAATCCTCCCCAGGGCAGGATGTTGCATTCTAAGGCTGGCCCTTGCATAATGATTAACTCTGATACTAGGAATCTGTCGAGTCTTGTTGCTACCTAATACCGGTTCATCCTTTTATTGTTCTAGGTGAACTGGCCATTATTAGTTTTGAGATCCGCCATCTCTGTTGTGTCTATGAACTTTGAGAATTCTTCCGCATCCCTATCCAATCTTCTTGTACCTCCTTTTTTCTCTGCAAGTGACGTGATGATGTTGAAGTCCCCTGCCAAGATCCTTTGGAGGTTGTTGGATCGGGTTTTAAGGTCTTCTAGGTCTCGTATCATTCTTCTCTTTTCCTCTGACACCTGGGGTCCATACACATTAGTGCATAGAATCTCCTCTATGTTCCCAATGATTTGCATGCGTACCGTAAGTGTGTGCCTAGTTTATCAGTAGCGCTCCAAGCTCCTGTAGGGCTACATTGTTTGATTTCCTGCCTTTTTTCCTCCTCGTCTGCTTGGGTGAGAGCTGTGGTTGTCCCTCACCGACTTTGAATCCTAGGTGTCCTATCTCCCCATGTGTGCGCTTTAGTCCTCTAGCTTTGGCTTCCTCCCTTAGGAGAAATAGGTACTGGATGCGGTCTAGTTGCTCTGTTGGTACATTGTCTACTCCCTGTCTTTTTCATTACTCCAATATGTTTGGGATATCTATCCCTTCCCTTTCCACAAGGTCTTTGAGATCCAGATCTTCTGTACCTACTTCGCTTGGGGTCATTTCTGCATCTCCCTCTGCTTCTTGCATGAGGGTGTTGTCGTCTCTGGTTTCTCCCTCCATCGGGGTTGCACTACTCCCCTGTACGTTCTTGTTATTTGGTTGATCAGTGGGCTCGTTTGTTGCTTGTTCTCTAGCTTCTTGAGCTTTTGTCGATTCCTTTTCACCTTCTACCCCTTTATTGGTTTTGTCCCGTCCTTCTATTCTATTTCGGGTCTCCTAGTTATTTCATGTTGGGGTTTTACTCTGCTTTTTGTTTTCTCTGCTTCTGGGGTTCGGTTTTATGAATCCTTCCTCATCTTGTTGTGGTTTGGGGCTTTCTGCTTCCTGTTTTTTATTAAGAGGGCATTCTCTTATCAAGTGTCCATGTTCATGACACCTTCTGCATCTGAAGGGGATCTGTTCGTAACCTATGTTTTGGATCCATTCCTCATCCCTGAATTCCAGACTTATGGCTTCTGGGAGTGCTCCCAACACATCCATCTCTATGCAGATTCTTGCATAAGATGTGTATCTCCCTTTTAGGGTGGCTTCTGAGGTCTTCATGTATTTGTCCAGTTTGTTTTCTATTGCTTCGAATGTAGAGGTCAACCAGTAGTCTAATGGTAAGGAATAAAATCTCAGCCAGACCGGCACCTTTTTGAAAGTCTCTTTTTTGGGGGAGAAATTTTCCTTCCATGGCCGCATGTATAGTCCTGCTGAAGCGTGGAAATAAGGCCCCCCCTCAAAGACTCTATCTTTGTCTTCCAGGTTCATGAATATTGTTGTGAAGAAACCTTTCGAGCCCAAGTGGAGCTCCACTTCTCTGCTTGGCTTCTAGTGATATTTAATCTAGTTGCACAATGTTCTTTCTATGGGCCACAAACCCATAAACTTGCAAATTAGCGTATGCATCTTCATCTGGTCCCTGTAGAGTTGCATTTGCGGATCCTCCAGTATCACCTTGGGTATCATTGTTGATTTGGGTTTACACGGGTTGCACCCTTCTGTCCCATTTGTCTTCATTGTGTCTTGCGCCTCACCTTGAGTTTCTCTGGCCTCTTCCTCCATGCACTCGCTTTTGCCCTGGTTCCTTTCCAAACCTTTTTCTGGGTTTGATCCCAAGGTGCCTGTCATTGGTACCTAGAAACCTACGCCTCTCGGCCCTTTCCCCCTATCCACCACTATTTGTTTGTATGAGGGGGTTCCCTTCCCCCCCCCCTTGGTGCTCATGTTGTCCTCTGTTATGGTCGCGACTGCCAAACCCTAGCTTGCAGTTGCTCCAAACCCTAACAGTCTCTATATCAGTCAATTTTTCCTAAAAAACACCGTGGATATGAAAATATTATCTATAAGGATATTTTAATACATTTCACTTATATTTTTAACATAGAGAGTGGCTAGAGTAGTATTTTTCCTACATGTTTGCTCATGAAACTATGATCCTAGATACGAACCGTGTAGATATTCAATCTATGATGCACACTCATAGAATGATACACAACAAATTGTTCAAAACAGTAGGCATTTATGAGATGACAGTAAACACTGGGTTCAAATGTGTATTGTAAAATGATTTATAAAAGAAATATGAAAATTATAAATTGTAAAATGATTTATAATGTTTTCACTAATTCTTATTACTATGCGAATATAAATAAATTGTCTTAATAATTTAAGAGATAGTCCAAATAAAATAATAAATAATATTTAATAATTATTTCAAAATAATTTTAAAATATATTAATCTTTATTCTGGAAATATAAGAAAGTATAGATAAAAAGAAAGTAATGAACCATACATAATAAACTAAAATAATATTATAACATTAAAAATATTTTAAAATTAAAATTAAATATTTATATATTTGCCTAAATTTATATAATTAGTCATTTCTCTTTTGTAGTTTTCTTTGGAAAATTAAATATATATTCTATGAAGGTTCCACACATAAGACATAAGGTTTGCACGGTGCTTATAATTAAATATCTATTCTATGAAGGTTCCACACATAAGACATAAGGTTTGCACGGTGCTTATAATTTGCAATATCTCTGTACAAGGTGGTAAACTAAGTTATTTGAGATTTTCGAAATTATTTGTTATTGTCTGAGGGTATATAAATTTTAGTTGTGAAATTTAATACAAATCCGATCCGTGATAGCGAGTGCAACGCTGAGCTCCGTGAAGTTGACGTAAGGAGATGATAAAAGAGAATATTGGTTTCACTCCTTTACGCGTCCACCATACCGCATGGGTTCCATAGTGAGACCATAAAAGAAAAAAAGGACAACATTACACATATTAATGGCAATATAGAGACGGTATGTTTACATTTATGTAACGCTTTAATAAGAGGTTCGTTTCAATAGTGAATAAGATCTTGCCAAAAAAGATTTTAAATAATTGAAACAAATAAAAAAAATTCATTACTAAAGTGTGATATTAGAAAATCATATAAATTTTTTATCAATGCATGAATTAATATGTAGTCAAGAACGAACTCATCGCTATATACCAACCTATCGACAATTATAATAATAAGAATAGCTTTGTAAAAACCACATTAATATATATACATAAACTATATATACATGAACTTTTTAGTATATATATTATTAGTCCCTGCCAAAGGCTTGGGACTATAGCGATGAGTTGCTCATTGACTCTCTATTAGTTTATAGTTAACTTTAGATTTTTGTTTTATATCAAATGTATAACATAGGAAATCAAAAAATGTATTTTTTTAAATAATAAAATAATATATTTTTCTCAAATTTGATTGGCTGATATGTTTGATGTGTTATTGCAGGCTTCACGTCTTTCAATGTAAACACAATTAATATATTTGACAATTTCACACAGCAGAGCAAGAGGGAAGGGCCAATTGTACTGTGGTCATAACAATACGCAGAGTATGCCTGCAGTGTGCCTGCAGTTGTTGTTCGCAATGGTTTCTTTGCTATTATCCCAACTAAAAACAACCGATCTGTAACTCTTCATGTACAAAGACCAGTTGGGCACTATCATTTCTCTAAGGAAACATATTTTGCATTAGTTTTTGAGGTGCTTCTCAGGGAAAAAGGCGTCGTTTCGGTATAGACAAAGATTTTGAATCAGTAGTTAAGAGGTCCTTCATTAGCTGGTAAGTTGCAGTTTGAATGAGACTTTTAAGCTGGGCATGCTTAGATTATTATTTAGAAAAATGGGTTGGCAACCCTATTTGTATCTATGCGTTTTATCCCTGCATTCTATGGAATTACCAATGTGTTTTACTGGGTTTTTAGCTTATTTCCTGTCAATAACTTCATCTTCTTATGTTCGTTTGTTTACAATTGGATGTTGCCTTTTGGAGCTTGTCATTCAATGCTTCAGTGGATAGTTTTCAAGTTTACGATTCAAGGTCTGTACTGAGTGCAGTGGAAAACATGTAAACCAAGCCTCCTGATGATTTAGGCTCACTGTACAGATGTAGTGCTGTTAGTAAATAGATCTCGTTGTCTCTTGAAATGGTGTCTCCATGTGGATTGGCCTCCTATCTCCTGACTGGAAAATACCGCCTGCCAACTATTCATTTGTTTGGAAGTTCTGGTTATGGGAGTATGTATGTCGTCAGCTTCTTTATCTGCAAAAAAAATAATAGAAGCTTAACCTTTGAGAGGTTTTGGGGCCTTGCCACTTATACAGTTAGAGGAAACGGCTGGCATGGACTGGTCCATACTGGTGTACGTGATTCAACTGTATCCCTCTGAAATGCTTCAAGAAACATAGCCCGGGTGATGCTCTGCAAACAACGGACTTCCTTCAGCCTAGGTGCCAGGTCTTAGGGGTATCTATTCTGATAAAATCAACAAGGAATTGCACCCAGCCTCGTCCCTTTGAAACTAACGCCGTACAGGTGGGGCAGACCATGGTGGGAACGGAACCCCGGTGGAAGACATAACACACTGTCAGCCTCACCAATAACCCATCACCCTGTTGGTCCAACTGCCCATAGTTGGGATTTCTTTTTAGAGCATACTAAGGATGCTTGAACTTTGATGTTTAGTTTCAATTTTCAAATGCACAGGCAATAATGCAGCTGGAGGACGAGTGACTGTAGAGTTGGACTTCCAAATGTTTGCTTTTCACTGCAGTTGGGTTAGCATGCAGAGTTTTTCTGCAACAGGTTTCTCTATCGGATATATGTTTGAATGTGCACACTGATTTTCTTAAACGGTTTTCCCCAACTTTGATGATTTAGAAGGGGCGTTAACTCTGTAAATTGTGTGCTCTATAAGATAGCATAGGAAAATTGAAACTTACATGATCTATAAGCAATAGGAGATACTATGTGGAGCAATAGGTGCCAAATTAATATTAGGACCTGGGATTTTGCTTAGGAATCTTTCATGTTGATGTAACAAGGAGCTATTTGAAATTACAGATATTTCCATTTCAATAATCTCTGGCAAAATTGGTTGGAAGGACCTGCGTATATTTACTTTTTGGAGTTCTAGATATCAGCAATGTAAATTGATGGCTTCTAACTATTGTAGGAGTTCTGTAAACCTAATTAGTAGTATAAGGAAGGGTAGCTTTAGGTTTCTAGTTCGGAATCTCCATCTGAGATGAAGGA
>ML778417.1:382921-401568 GCA_009831015.1 Picea engelmannii
TGTGATGAGACACTCAATTTTGTATTTACTATTACCCTTTTTATATGAGATGATGCATCATGATTTCAGTCTACATAATTACAAATTATTTAATGATATCAGTTCTAATGTTGTGATTCATGAATGTTTTTTATTCTTAACTTAAAATATATTTAAAAAAAAAATTAAAAAATTATTATATTTTTTGTACGTGGCGTTTCCCCGCCGTATCCGGATCCTGGCTTTTCAAAAATCTTGCGGATCCGTATCCGTATCCGTTTCCTGGTAACCTATATATATATACACACACACACTGAAATATGAGTATTCAACATGGCCACAACGACCTGGATTACATGATAATGATACAAATTCAATCGCACAACGACACGGAGGACATGTTATATATATATTATTTATATATGAAAGTTTTAAATTATGAATTACACATACAAAAATAAAATAATTAAAATTGTAAACATTTACATTATAATGATACAAATTCAATCATACAACCAACACTAACTTAGTAACTACTAACTTACTAACATAAATGACACATTGCCAGCTCAACACTGTTGTCCAAACCCATATCATCAGGAAACACATCCCACATTTTTTTTCCCTTCAACCCCTCTTTTCACATTTTTTTTCCCCTTAAACCACTCTTCTCTCTGCCTAGTGCCTGCACATAAGACAGAGGTTGGTGTGCACATACACGGTACACCACTAATTCACTTGACACGATGACAAAGAGAAGAGTTCAAAGAAGAGTTTATACTTAAGTGAAGGGTATATTACTGGGGTCGTGATAGAAGAGTTCAACAATCAATGCCACCAACATTGAGGTACAGAAAGAGCTTGGTGCCTTGATTGAATGCATGTTCCACACCCTCATACATGATAGAATCCAGTAGGAACATTGCAATCCTGCCAATCTTGAAATTCTGAAAATCGTTAAGTCTGCTGAATTTTGAATGAGACCTAAAATTCTACTTTCTCCATATGAAGTCCAATGAGGTTGGAACCACTCTCAAACATCCTGAAACAATTAATTGTAATGTTAAAAATTTAAGTAAAATGATGAAAATGAAAGATAAAGGAGAATGTCACTTTTACTTACTAGGGTGGGTGAAATGGAGGGGTTGGGGACCTCTTTAAATAGCATTAGTAAGGACAAATAACCCTTAGCTGCACACCGAAACACCTCACAACTGCAACTTACATGAAAAAACATGAGTTAGGGTCCTTTTCTGAGTAGGACACGTGTCTTGTTTTCAGCACATGCATGTCCTGTGAATATGACATGTTCTAAACAAGTGTCGGACATGAATTAGGTCGAATTGTGTCCAACATGGTGGGGGGTTTGGACGTGTCATGTGACTTAGTATATATATATATATATATATTCACATATCACTTGTGGGAATTGAGCCTGGTTGGGGGAGGATAACAATCATTCCTCCCAACCACCTGACCTAGCCCCAATTGACAATATATATATATATATAACTGAAACAGGTATATTTTGTTTTAAAGGGAAGCTGCACCAGCCAACACGTTATTTCAAAACAGAAATAGATAGTCAGCGTCCTGGGGTTCAAGAAATCCCCAAATTATCAAAAAATTACATACTTGCTTAGCTAAGCTTGCAGTCCTCTTTGCAAAGCCGTAAATCCTACTACTATATGTTGTTGTGAACTGACCTAACAACAAAACACATTTACAGTGCATGTAAAATTGAGGATCCAGGATGGTTCTCTTCCTTTACTGATGCTTAGGCTGATGCAATTGAAGTCTTGGGAACGTGACTATGGATTGAGAATTGGTATTGCGTTTTGTTGTTTGCTGTCAACTACTAAATTTATATTTCTTAATTTTCCACTTTAACTACTAGCTCTGCATTTTTTATATTCTGAGACTGTAACTGAGAGGCCAACATTTTGTTGGAATGTTCCAGAACAGCCTGAACAAACCATTTGGTGGATTATTCTTCTTTGGATCCCTCTAAGGTCTCTTATTGCATAGGGGATGCATCTCCTTGAATGCCTTTGCCTATCCATTTTTCACATTAACAAACCTCCTATGCCTAGATAATTTATAATCTCATTCTCTGTAGAGAAAAGTCGGAGAAGCAAACTCTATTGCCCCTGTCTCAAGTATTGGAAGCTGCAACAGCCAAAAGTTAGCACCGACACCCGACGAAGAGAAGATACAGGAGTATCCAAGAATGAAATCCAACATGTATTAAACCTGTTGATTAATCTTATCCTACCTCCATCAAATGCTTCCATCTTTTCAGGTATAAATGATGTCCTGCTGCCATTTTTGGAGTATGATGTATTGGGTATGGTGCAATGATCCCAAATTATCTCCTAAGGCAACATCTTTATAATATTTTGCCACTTATCCGTACCATTGAAGTGCATGCTAATTCCTGAGTTCACTAACATGATATCGAGGTAAATACTCCAAGGTGGGATTACCCCCACTTTTTGACATTAAATCTGCATTCCAGCAGGGCCCCTTTATTGGCTGTTACTTCTGTGTGGGAGTTTTGAGACCTAAGGACATGAACGAATTCCCAAGTGGTTAAAGAAATTGCCACACATTGGATTCTGAGAATCAATCTGCAGAGAGGACAGAATCATATGAGATTGAGGTGCTTTGAACTTGGCAAATGATAATAGACGAGTCTTCTATTATGATAGTGTTATTGATCTCCATTGCCTTTAAAATGAGCAATCCTTAATAAAGAGCCAGCACAGCAGCTTGGTTATTAGAGGATATGCCTAATCCCCAAGTGTAGTTCAATTCGCAATTTCCTTTGGTAACCCCTCTGCACCTGCCACCCCTCCCAAGTCAATGTTTTGTTATCTAAAGCTAAACGCAAAAAAAAATAGCTTTTAATGAACATTCTAGCTTCCAGACAACTTGCCACCACCAATCCAGGGGTCTTCCCCTATTCCCCTGTTCCCTTTTCCAATCTTCCAGGCTGACCACTTTCCATTTAGTGGATAAGCCCTTACCAGGGCTTTCCAAACAATAGAGCCTCCTTGGGAGGTTTTCCTTTCCTGCCTGAAGCCATCATCAATACACAAGACTAGCCTCCATAAACTCTTAGCAGCTAGGGCTAAACTGAAAAAGTAAATATTCTTTAAACCCCAACCTCCAGCTTCTTTTTGGTCTGCCACTTTAGTCCATTTTACTAATGGTATTCCTTTCTTCTCCCTCTTTCTTGTCCAAAGGATTCTGCTTCTGAAGAACTAAGGATGCCTTTTGGAAAATGAGCAATAGATATCCAATACACAAGAATGCTTCCCAGAAGAGCCTTGATCAGAACTAATCTACCTCCCCTCAACAGTCAATCTGTTATGCCAGATTGAAATTCTAGCTTCTATTTAATTGTACAGCCATATCCACTCTTCGCACCTGTAATCTTTTTGCTTTGAATTGAAACCTAATATTTAATTCCATGAGCTAGATCCAAATGATTCATAGGAAGGATATTTTGAATTTGAACTTTTTTTCTTCATCCACAGTATTGAACAACATTGTTGACTTTCTCAGATTGATCTCCATGCCTGCCTTGCAATGAAAATATCCAAAAGCTCTTTTATTTTTCTGATCTCCCTAAGCAATCCTGACTAAAGATCATTATGTCATTGACGAATAGTAAATGGGAAATATCCACAGCATCAGAGATTTTTATTCCTTAAACAGATCCACTTTTCCTAGCATCTTTGATCAGCATATTTAAGCTTTCAGCCACTAATAGAAAGAGAAATGGTACTTCCCTCGACCAACTTGCCAAGCATTAATTATTGTATGATTCCCAGTAACAAAATTAGGTTTACAATAGGCATGAAAGTGCACAGTTACTCTATGTCAAGGCATAGTCAATAGGAAAATCCACAATGGAAGATTAAAGAGGAAATTATACACAACAAATAAATTTCATTTTGAAGTTAGGTACCATTTATTGCCATTGGCATGGCCAAAACGAAAATTCATGATGGAAGATTAAAGAAATGATGATGACAATGATATGATGTCATCGTCCATTGATATCAACATTGGTCCATCAGAAAACCTTTGTTTGATCAACTAACTGAGACTTGTTGGTGAAGAAAAACAATTAACCAAGCCCCTCTTTACCCCAACCAACCAAGACTTGTGTTCAAAAACAACAAAGAAAGACTGTTGGTGATCATTTTAGATCTCTTGGAATAAAGTATCTTGGAGAAGAATATATTGTGAATTGTTTTTTATCTTTATGTTTAATAGGTCTGTATGCCAGATAGTCTGAGAGGACTCTAATCTTGATGATTAATTTTGAGCCTTTTTGAAAAGGACTCAACTTTTTGGATAACAAAAACTATAAAAAATGTACTTAGGACTGTCAGTTTTCAAGTGTGTAGGAGTCTAGGACAATCGGTGCCACTGAAAAGAGCAAGTTGCATATTAGCTGCTTACTTATGTAGAGGACGTAGAGGAAGCATTCATAGAGGAAATTCTAATGTGGAATGAAATATAAATGTTTAATTTCCAAGGAAAAAAATCGCATATTTTATTCCAGTAGAGAATGATATGTTGCACATGCTCCAGGCACAATAAAAAATATAACTATGGATTGCACCCTAAAATGCACCCCTAGTTATACATTTACAGATCATATTGTTGAAATTAGTGCAGCTGCAAGAGCCATTCTCCGGGAGGATGGCATAAGACCCTAGCTGAGGACTAGGGCTCCTAGTGCACTCCTGGGTTTCTTGGTTTGGGACAAAGCAGTGAGATCCATGGTCTAGGACCAAGCAGTAAGTCCCTAGATGTGTTCTAGGGCCCTTTGATGTGTTCCAAGGAATCCTTGCCCGGTGCTTGGATTAATCTTTGGATGTGTTCCTTGGTGGTTGATGTAAGTCCCTAGATATGTTCTAGGGCCCTTGTATGTGTTTCAGGGAACCCTTTCTTAATGCATGGGTTGATCCTTGGTCTTGTACCTTGGTGGATAAGACCCTAGATGTGTTCCAGGGAACCCTTGCTTAATGCATGGGTTGATCCTTGGTCTTGTACCTTGGTGGATAAGACCCTAGATGTGTTCTAGGGCCCTCACTTGTTTGAGGTTCTTCTTCTTTGAGGTTCTTTGAGCACTCAATTGTAAGAGATTATGCCCTTTCAGCTAAAGCCAAGAGATGAAAAAAGTTTCCTTAGCCCAAAGGCAAAGGTAAGAAACCACAAGGTAAGTTATCTATCTTCATCCTCATTTGTTTAAAGTAAGATGCTTTAACTGTAATAAGCTAGGACATTATGCAAAAGATTGCAGGAATCCTCCCTCACAACAGAGAAGAAAAAGTAGGTTCCATGCCTCAGTTGCCACTGAAGAAGAAGAGCCTCAAAAGGAACCTCAAAGAAGAAGAACCAGGGCTGCCACCAAAGAACAACAACAACATCGAGAATATTATCTCATCTCAGCCCTCTCTGGCACTATAATCAAGTCGGAGGATGTTTGGTTAATGGACAACATATGACACGCTTCAAACAAAATCTTGTAAACTATCAGGATAAGAAGTTCAATGTAGAGGTAGAATTGGGTGATGATGGCACATATGACATCAAAGGGTTTGGATCTGCATCATTTCAACTTCAATCAGGTAATGTATTTCATAGTGAAGAAATTCTTTATGTTCCTGGATTAAAGAAAAATCTCATCTCAGTTGCAGTATTAGAAAGCAAAGGATACTCTATAACCTTCACCAAAGGGAAGGTTCTCATGTGGCCCTCAAATGGAGATTTGAGCTTTGCCATGACTATCGGAACTCGTGAGAGTGGACTCTACAAAATCATAGGTCAAGTTGTTCAAGCATTAGCTCACGAGATGATAAACCCCTATGAGTTCTAGCACAAAAGGCTTGGACATCTCAACTACAACGCGTTCCCAGGTTTGCAAAATATGGTAATAGGTATGCCAGTGTTTTCATTTGAGCATGATAGTGTTTGTAGAGGTTGTGCTTTCAGTAAAATACAAAGAAAGCTTACCCTCGCAACAATAGAAAAACTAAGGGCATTTTAGATCTTATTCACTCTGATCTTTGTGGACCTATGACTGCTCTGTTTATGAATGATTGTCTTCACTATATCATTTTTATTGAATATTGTTCTCGTAAAACTTAGATTTATTTTTTGAAGACTAAAGATGAATCTTTCAACAGATTTCAAGAATTCAAGAACCTTGTTGAGAATCAGACAGTCCGTGTTTTTAGAACGGACAATGGAAAATAATTTGACTCCTACAAGTATGATGAACTCTGTCGGGCTTCCGGGATTAAGAGGGAGCTGACTGTGCCTTATAATCCTTAGCAGAATGGGGTTGTAGAAAGAAAGAATAGAACGATCTGTGAAGTAGCCAAAGCAATGATGTATGATCAGAATCTACCATTATCACTTTGGGTCGAAGCTGCAAGCACTGCAGTCTACATTCAAAATATGTGTCCTCATAAAGCCCTTGAAGAGAAAACTCTAGAAGAAGTCTTCTCCGGTATAAAACCCTCAATTGATCATTTGAGAATCTTTGGCAGTCTAGTCTATATTCATATTCCAAAAGAAAAGAGGACTAAGTTAGAGCCCTTCGAAAAGAAAGAAACTTTTGTGGGATACAGTGAAACCTCAAAGGCTTACAAAATTTATGTAACAGGTCAAAAGTTCATTGAGGTCAGCAGAGACGTGACTTTTCATGACGAAGCAACTTTTCGTCGTTTCAGAGAACTTCCATGTGATATAGAGGAGCAAGAAGCTCCATCTCTAGAACCTTCAGATTCTCCTCTTCTAGATGTGCAGAGGGAGGAGACCTTAGAGCCTTTAGTGGATCCCTCAAGGGATACTATCGAGTTTCCCTTAGAGAAACCTCCTATTAAAAGGAAACTAGCGTGGTGCCGGGAAATTCTAAAAGAAGCAAAAAAACATGCAGCACTTAAAGGCACCTTCAGAGAAAGCAAGAAACCAGATGAGTACTTCGCCCTAATAGCCCAATTGAATCTTGTGATTGACTAAGAACCTTCCACCTTTGAAGAAGCCTCCAAACATAAAGTGTGGAAAGATGCAATTATATAAGAGTGATTCGATTCTAAAGAATGATGTATGGGCAGTGGTCCCAAGACTTCATGGCAAATCAGTGGTAACCTCCAAATGGCTTTACAAAATAAAACATGCAGCAGATGGTAGTGTTGAAAAATTCAAGGCTAGATTTGTGGCTCGTGGCTTCTCTCAGAAAGAAGGAATTGACTATGACAAGATCTTTGCTCCCGTTGCCAGATATACTTCCATCAGAATCATTATCTCTCTTGCTGCAGTTTTTGGTTGGAAACTTCACCAGATGGATGCTAAGATTGCGTTTCTCAACGGTGAAGTTGAGCAAGAGGTTTATATCGAACAATCTGAGGGGTTCGTGATCCATGGGAAAGAATCCCATGTTTGCAAACTCAAGAAAGCCTTGTATGGATTGAAGCAAGCTCTGAAAGCTTGGTATGGAAGAATTGACAGTTTTCTACATAGTCTTGGGTTCACTCATCTTGTTATATTAGTATTATATGTGGATGATCTGTTCCTTACAAGAGAGGAAAATTTGATAGCTCAGACTAAGAGGGAGCTTTCAACAGAATTTGAAATGAAAGACTTGGGTCTTATGCATTATTTTCTGGGCTTAGAGGTTTGGCAAAAACCAGGTGAGATCTTTCTCTCAAAAAATATGCAGTTGATGTGCTCTGCAGATTTGACATGTTGGACTATAAGTCGATGTCCACACCTATGATTTCTATCCTGAAGAAGTTACAAGATCAAGCTATAGGTTCAGATCTAGAAGACCCCACCATATATCGTCAGATCATTGGTTCCTTGATGTATTTTGTACATACCAGATCAGACATTTGTTATGCAGTAAATGCCCTCAACCAATTCATGTGTGAACTGAAACATATTCATATGGTTGCTGTTAAACATATTCTTAGATATGTTCGGGGGACTATAGCGTATGGGCTTAGATACACTTCCAGTGGAGGTGTAATGCTTCATGGATATACAGATCTAGATTGGATGGGTAGTACAGTGGATTGAAAGAGTACTTCCGGATATTGTTTCAGTTTGGGTTCAGCTATGATCTCCTTGTCTAGCAGGAAACAGGGCTCCATAGCTCAGAGCACTGCAGAAACATAATCCATTGCTGCAAGTGCTGCTAGCAGAGAAGCAGTGTGGCTCAAAAAGCTACTTTTAGATTTGTTCAGTGCTGAGCTGGAACCCACAGTCATCGATTGTGATAACCAAAGCTATATAAAGCTCTCCGAGAATCTGGTGTTTCATGACAGATCGAAACACATTGAGATGAGATACCACTATGTTCGGGACATGGTGCAAAAGAACATTCTCAGTATTCAGTATGTTCCGACGGCAGAACAAACCGCAGATATTTTGACCAAGCCACTGTCCTTGACAAAGTTTGTGTACTTTCGAGACAAGCTTGGTGTTGCTGAGAATGCCTCTCTTGCTGAGAGGGAGTGTTGAAATTAGTGCATCTGCAAGAGCCATTCTCCGGGAGGATGGCATAAGAACTTAGCTAAGGACTAGGGCCCCCAGTGCACTCCTGGGGTTTCTTGGTTTGGGACCGAGCAGTGAGAGCCATGGCAAAAGACCCTAGTGAGGGCCCCTAATATATGACCGTGGTTCTTGGTCTAGGACCAATCAGTAAGTCCCTAGATGTGTTCTAGGGCCCCTGGATGTGTTCCAGGGAATCCTTGTCCAATGCTTGGATTGATCATTGGATGTGTTCCTTTGTGGTTGATGTAAGTCCCTAGATATGTTCTAGGGCCCCTGAATGTGTTTCAGGGAACCCTTGCTTAATGCATGGGTTGGTCCTTGGTGGATAAGACCCTAGATGTGTTCTAGGGCCCCCAGATGTGTTCTGGGGCAACCTGGTCTTGGACCAAGTAGATCTTGATGAAATACCAAGATGTGAGGATGTGTGATCCTCTTCCTCTCTCCTAGGATGGTGCATGAGACCTTGGAGTGGCTAAGAAGATGGACATGACCACATTGTTGGTGTGCCCTCTTATGCATTGATGATAAAAGTTTATAAGTCATTATGAGACTTATGTGGACATGTTTTGCCATTGTGAACCCCCCTTGATTTTGTCTTAAAGTTCCCCCTTTGCTTGTTGTCTTACTTTCCCTCTTGTTTTATGTGGTGAGGGGTTTTTATAATTTACTTTGATTTAATTGACAGTTAATTAATATTTATATTAATTAAATTGTCATTAATTAATTAATTTTATTTTAGCCCTAACCCTTCTCCTTAGCTATAAAAGAAACCCTCCCCTCTAGCATTTTCACACTCACTCACTCGTCACTCTCCTATTTGCTATGACTACCTCAGTTGCTCTCTCTTGGTGATGGTGCGACCTCTTCTTTGGACTATCTGTTTCAGATCTGAGGTAATTTACTTGGACACCGATTTGGCTGGGAGCCACCTCTGGTAATTTTGTTTGCTGGCGATGAGGGCCGGACCTCCTCCTGACTGTTTAGGCTTTTTGTTTGTCCTCTCCCTTAGCTGCCGGTCTGCTTAAGTAAGCCACGGACCTAAAGGGAAGGTGCTGTGACCTCTCCTATTGGCTGTCGTTACCTGTGTTCAAGTTCCTGTGGGGGTTTTTCTTCTTGCTGAGGCTTCTGTGGGTGTTTTCTACTTGCTGTCCCTCTTGTGGGAGTTTATCCTTGTGCTATCTATCTTTTCTGTGAAGTTTTTGCTGTCCCTGTTGTGGAGGGTCTTTCTGTTTCATTTGTGGAGGTTTTGCTGTTCCTATTGTGGTGTTTTGTTGTCTCATCTTGTGGAGTATTTGCTGCTGCCGAGTTCTACAGTCTCAGCTGTGGACAACATCCTTCTTCAGCCTTGCTTGTGGTCTATCCTTTGGCAAACTGTCCACTAGTCCATATGATAGAGATCAAACCCTAGAGGTTTGATCCATGAACCTTAAACTAATTTTTTGAGCATATTAAAGAGGTCTACATCGACACATGTGACAGGTACATTCTTCATTGGCCAGGAGGTAAGCTAAGGTTTGTTTTTGCACTCAGATTTTTTTTTTATGTTCAGAATTTTATTCAGATCTGTTTGTCTTTTCTTAAATGTGCTGATCTAGTGAACACAATTTAAAAGCATTATTGTTTTCTCTATTTTTCCCTAAATCTAACATATATGTCTGCCTCCAACCATCAAAAGATAGGGAAAACTCTGTATCATGACCTCACATAGGACCAAGATTTGTCCATTTAGGATCCAATATTACATAAGTCAAAAAACAGTTCAAGATAGTACATAATTGACATAAGCTGGATAACTAAAGTATTTGGCTTGACTCAGTCAAGGAGCCTTCAATTGATTCCACCAGCAAGAGATTACCAGGAGTTATGTGCAATCCTTCTTTAGATAAAGTATCAGCCTGTGAAAGTTCAGCTCCCTAAATATACGAGTGAAAGAGATACAAGCAAATAAATGTAAATTTTCATTCAGTTGAGCAGCTCATGCCGGAAGGGCAACATAGTGAATGCCTTGCTCATGGTTCATCCATTTAATAACTAGCAGTGAGTATCCAAATACCTGCAAATGAAGAATATCTTTATCCAGCGCCAGCTTCAGTAATGTTTCAAGCAGTGTTGCAAACATCGGCATTGGAAAAATATCGCCGAGGGTCAAAAAACAAAAATATCGGCAACATCGGGGAAATTATTGGAAAATGGCGTAAGAATGAAAAACAACGTTGTAAAAACGAAAATATCGGAAAATATCGCTGACCCTGATTTTGAAAATAATATCGCCAACATTGCGATATTATGTTGTAAAAACAAAAATATCGGAAAATATTGCCGACCTTGATTTTGAAGATAATATCGCCAACATTGTGATATTATCGCGATCTTGGTAACACTGGTTCCAAGTGCCATCATTCTGTTAGATTATTAGTGCCACCACTAAGACTTGCTTTAAAACTTATAAAATGCAAATCTAACATATGGACACGCCATTGTGTGAAAAGTTTGTAATTATGGATATTACATAGATAACAGTGGCAAGCTAATTAAGACTAACTGTCAGTTTTCAAGTGTGTAGGACAATCAGGGCCATTGAAAAGAGCAAGTTGCATATTAGTTGCTTGTCTCTTTGCAGAAGAAGTAAAGAAGTATTAATTTGGAATGAAATCCAACATATGGACATGCCATTGTGCTAATAGCTTGTAATCATGGACATTATGTGGATAACAATGACAAGCTATTTAAGATTTACAAGACCATTGAAATTGCCAACAATATTAGTACTACATCAAATGTAGATGTCACCACATCGACTAGGAATCTTGCACTACAAAGCCAATGTCTAAATTGACAACTTTTTGGTGTCGTTAATGTATCATAAACCACCCTCTTGTTATCCATGTCAAATGATTCACGACACATGATGACAAGTATTAATGTGGAATGGAATTCCACCATAGAAAAATCCTTCTCATTCGGTAAACTTTGTTACCCCCCATTCTAGGGGTAACTAAGGAGATGATGTGTTGAAGCCCGCGGGTTGCAGACATGGAGTGTTGAGAGCCAGATGAACATATAGAGTCCCTCCCCTTATCACACATCACCACTGATCGACAACAACAACGTCCACCACACCAGCTTGGCCCACAGAGGACAACAAGCCTTGCTTCATGAGGTAATAAGTTCGGTCTTGTGGTAAGTGTCATTTTAATAATTGAAGCATTTGAACATGTTGGAAAGGGTCCTTTCTTGATTTTGAAAATGTTTGTTTGGAAATTATGCCATTTGCCTCATTTCACCTTGGTGGTTGACATGTTGTCCTAATAAGTGGGTCACCCTCGGGAAAAGGGTTGCTACTAGGAGATCTCCTCGAAGGGTCATAGTACCACTCCCGCACATACTTATCATTTTCCACACTTCTTCCCTTTTGTTTCCTTGCCTTTTGGATTTTTGGGCATATTGATCCAAGAAGGGCTTGTACCTCATTTCATGGGAAGAAGGGGCTAAAGGCCCCAAGGTTTGTAGCTGGCAAAAGATAAAAGCCAATAAATTATCCCCCAGATGCTCGCCCTAAGGTCCTGAGAGCAATGAAATGCTTCTCCACAAAATTCAAGGGCCTATAAAATAAAACACATAACTAATAAATGTCTCGCTTGTTGAGGGAATGCATTTGGGGTGTTTTTTACTTTCCTTGCACATGGCACTCAATGTGTTCCTAGCTTCAAGTGGCATCGCGGTACTCTTTACTTTCCCTTGCATATGGTACTCATTGTTCGGATCTTAATCAATTAGTGGCAAATAAAGGGCTTGGAAAAAGGTTGCATTGAAAACGAGGATGCAACACACCCTCTACAAAGGCACCCATAAATGAGACAATATGAGCCCTTGTATGTCAAGAAACCCCATGCCCAAAAGTCACACCCCCATCCACCTCATACTCTTTTACATGACTTAGAGAGTGTCCTCTTGGGAAATACTCCTTGACTTGGGGATTGATCTACCCAATAGGACACCATGACAACCCTCCCATACTTAAATTTGGCAAGTTGTATAAGGTCATTGAACATTTGTTTATTTTGAAAAGGGGGGATTTGATGCACATGTTTGAGTGGTTCTTTTATTAGATATGGCTTACTTGGTGTTAGCACAAATTCTTGCAAGGGGGGCGTTTTCTCTCCAAGATTCGAGCCCGTGGCGTAAACGCAAAGAAACGGGGCTTAAAGAACCCATCAAATGCATTTTATTCATCTGCAGGCATGAGCGGCAAGCGCAGCACACAAAAGACGTCCATTTCAGACTTAAGTGTTAGGAGATGAGCAATCCTTGATTCAACGGCGAGGATCGATCGATGGAGCAGATCGTCGGTCATCGGGTAAGCCAGAGCCACGGGGTTGCACGAGTTTTAGCGCTTGAGAGGGACACGTGGTGCGCGATTTGGCTCTATCGCCACCTTGCCTTTCGTAGCTTTGAAGCACAAGGAGCAGCCTCCTCCCAGCCGTGAGACGCGAAGTGCCGAAGGCATCCAGGACCCGGGCCCACAATATTGTCGAGATGATCAGGACCGTCCATCCAGAGGGACGCGTGGCGCGCAATTAGGCTATGTCGCCACCTCGCCTTTCGTAGCTTTGAAGCACAAGGAGTAGCCTCCTCCCAGCCGCGAGACGCGAAGTGCCGAAGGCGTCCAGGACCCGGGCCCACAATATTGCCGAGATGATCAGGACCGTCCATCCAGAGGGACATGTGGTGCGCGATTAGGCTATGTCGCCACCTCACCTTTCGTAGCTTTGAAGCACAAGGAGCAGCCTCCTCCCAGTCGCGAGACGCGAAGTGCCGAAGGTGTCCAGGACCCGGGCCCACAATAGTGCCGAGATGATCAGGACCGTCCATCCAGAGGACGCGTGGCGCGCGATTAGGCTGTGTCGCCACCTCGCCTTTTGTAGCTTTGAAGCACAAGGAGCAGCCTACTCCCAGCCGCGAGACGTGAAGTGCCGAAGGCATCCATGAAGATAGGCACAGGGTCACAACCCGTGGTCACTTGGGGGCGATAGAAAGAACTGCGCAAAGGGCTGAAGCGCCGGGTTTAGCTGCAGAAGGGATCATCGCGTTCTCCAGAGACCAGTTCAGCTCGACCTCGATAAAAATAAATGAAGGTGGATGGAGGTAGTTGAAACCTCGGCTCACTCATTAAATGCAAATCATGGAGGTTCCGGCAGGTAGCCTGCCCGAGATGGTTCTGTACGCTGGTTTTCTCCAAAGAAGTCATGCCGAGTTCTCGTCTGACCAGAGGAGTCTGCACACGCTATTTTAGCCTTTAATGTTTTAGCTACCTCCCCTGCAAAGGCCATGCAAAGTTAAGGTGACGTCCGACAAAGGAGTTCAGGGCAGATTTGACTGAGGAGACGCCACACCTTGAAAGTCCTGAGACACCTCTGCTGGGCGAAAGGGGAGGAGTATATGTAGGCATTTTTTGCCATTTTTGTAAGGGTCGATGGTTGAGCTAGGCTCCCGAATGTAATGTTTTGAAGAAGCACTGGTTGTTCTGGTTATGTAATGGCATTTGAGACTTCTTGCCTTTATGGATGTCAGCCTCTTTTTCCATCTCTTTGTTTACTGTGTTAGAACAGTGCGGAATTGGAGGATCCAGTCGAGTTGCGCTGTTATAGGATGATGTAGGTTGGATCACTGTAACAGTTGCAGGGTTTCTAATCGGTTCTCGTGTTTTCTCAGCGCTGAATGGCTCGGAATTGGAGGATCCAGTCGAGTCGCTCCTTCAGTTCCCCGAAACTCTGAACCAAGAGGATCTTGCGTTCAGAGTTTTTCTTCCTCAGGCTGCCAAAGGCCTGATGCCCGAGGCAGTCTGGCTCACTCTTCTCGCCAAGTCTTCCATCTATCCACCTTATACTCAGCTTACTGACAGAAGTTGGATCAAGACCTCCCTTGTTTTCTGCATACCAGACCTGGTTTCCTGAGTTAGAGTGATACTTTCTTGGGTCTCTATCCATTCGACCACCCCCCCCATTTAACTTTTCGTGACATAAAAACTGATGGGCGTCGGGCTCTGCTCCTGCTGCAATCCAGGAGTGACTTTCGTCGCCAACATTTCTGGTGCCGTTGCTGGGGACGAAGTTGAAGATTTTCCCTGGGTAGAACGACATTGAGCCTCTGATTCTGACGGTGCATCAGGTATCAGAGCCATTGAAGATTGCACTGTGCACTTGGCGACTCCTTTGTTTCCACTTCACTGTTTCAGCTGTGGCTACTGTTAGCGCACCTGAAAGTTGACCCAGAGGAGCTTTCTCGAGAAGGTTTCAGCAGCTGCTTTCTCAGCCTGAGAAGCTTCCTGGGGTAACAACAATGTAAGATCTGGCCTTTGATGGTGAACAAGGACTAGGCACATTCGAAACTGCGCAACTTTCACCTAGCGACTCCATGATTCGAGGATCGATTGGCGACTCCATTGGTTCGGAATGGAGAAAATCCTAGCTCGCAGGTTTGCTCCTTTTAATTTTTCTGCTATTCCTGGTTTTCCTAATGTTGTCCCTTCTCCGAATGAATGGGGTGATTATTTGCCCATATTTGGAAAGCGTGAAGATGACAACCCTGCTCAGCACCTCGGTGAGTTTCATGAACTCATGTGTCAGTGGGAGATACATCATGAGGATGTATTATTGAAAATGTTCATGTTCTCGTTAGCAGGGGATGCACGTAAATGGTATCATTCTTTACCCCCTGCTAGCATTTCTTCACTCTCAGAGTTTCATGTAGCTTTCACTGCCTATTGTCAGAAGTTGTATCCCTCTGTGTTAGTTTGCCATAACTGTAGTGAGGGATACCACAACTCTATACCAGATGAAGCTGTTTCGGACGTAGGCTGTGAGGATGATCCTGATGACCTGGATCAGAACTTAGTCCTTTCTCCTCCCCATTCGTCTGCAATAGAGGCAGGTTATGAAAGTGATGAAGATCCCAGGGAGGAAGAAAACGCCCTGAGCGAGCTAATGGAGCAGGTGAAATATCTCTCTGCCCAACTAGACAGGTTAAAAGTTGAACGATGTGCAGAGGATCCTCCAGCCTTGGAAGAAGATGCTCTGAGTGAACTAATGGAGCAGGCGATATCCCCCACTGCCCAACGTGCAAAATTGGAATCTGATGGCAACGAAGAAGATTTTCCAGTCTTCGAGGCAGATGATCTAAGTAGCTCTTTTGAAGAGATTATCAAAGATTTCTTAGATTCGTTAGCACTTGCCCGCGATGAGCCTGCTGTCTCAGATTTAAACGAAGAAGCCATTGTGGAAGAGGATTGTTCTTCCTTCCTTCACGAGATTTCCCATGATGTATTTACATTTGGGATTGAAGAGAAGGATCGGGAGACCGTTCCCTTTTTACAAGATGGGGAAGTGCACGAAGAAGAAGAGGAAGAACCAGGAGAGTAGCTGAGCGCACATTTCTTTTTCTATCCAGAGCCAGTCAGCGAGCAACCACCGCCTGAGATTAGTCAGCCTACGACAGTTGTCCACTCACCTGTGCTTGTCAGAGATATTCAGCCACATGTGAACAACTGTGTAGCAGAGGAGGTTGCCTATTGCCAATTTTCCGAAATTCGCCACTCATTCTATGACCCTGTCAGCGAATACATGGAGTGGCATGTCCTTTATGCCTTGGAGCCGCCCTATTTCATATCAACTTCAGCCTGTGAGGAGAAGTTGAAGAGTGTAGCCGTTCTGCTGTCACGATTACACCATCTGTTGGTGATCATAGACAGAAGGAAGGAGCTTCTATCCAGGAAGCCGCTTGAATGGCTATGGTGGAAGTTTGCTTTCACCTAGCCCCATGTAAAATATTTTATTAGCATTAGGACTGTACGTAAATAAGCTCTTTTGAGCATGTAGCTTTGTTTGTTTTGCTTTACTCTTCGGCCTGTATTTTCAGCCGCGGGAGGTTTCGAGCTTGACTCCATAGCCCAACATCAAGGCACTGAAGCTGCGGAATCAGTTCTTAGAGCATCACAGGGACGACTCTATCCCCCATGGAGCCTAATGTTAGAACAAATTCTTGCAAGGGGGGCGTTTTCTCTCCAAGATTCGAGCCCGTGGCGTAAACGCGAAGAAACGAGACTTAAAGAACCCATCAAATGCATTTTATTCATTTGCAGCCATGAGCGCCAAGCGCAACACACAGAAGACGTCCATTTCAGACTTAAGTGCTAGCAGATGAGCAATCCGGGATTCAACGGCGAGGATCGATCAATGGAGCAGATCGTCGGTCATCGGGTAAGCCAGAGCCACGGGGTTGCACGAGTTTTAGCGCTTGAGAGGGACATGTGGTGCGCGATTTGGCTTTATCGCCACCTTGCCTTTCATAGCTTTGAAGCACAAGGAGCAGCCTCCTCCCAGCCGCGAGACGCGAAGTGCCGAAGGCGTCCAGGACCCGGGCCCACAATATTGCCGAGATGATCAGGACTGTTCATCCAGAGGGACGCGTGGCGCACGATTAGGCTATGTCGCCACCTCGCCTTTCGTAGCTTTGAAGCACAAGGAGTAGCCTACTCCCAGCCGCGAGACGTGAGTGCCGAAGGCATCCAAGACCCGGGACCACAATATTGCCGAGATGATCAGGACCGTCCATCCAGAGGGACATGTGGTGCGCGATTAAGCTATGTCGCCACCTCGCCTTTCGTAGCTTTGAAGCACAAGGAGCAGCCTCCTCCCAGTCGCGAGACGCGAAGTGCCGAAGGTGTCCAGGACCCGGGCCCACAATATTGTCGAGATGATCAGGACCGTCCATCCAGAGGACGCGTGGCTCGGCTCGCAATTAGGCTATGTCGCCACCTCGCCTTTCGTAGCTTTGAAGCACAAGGAGTAGCGTCCTCCCAGCCGCGAGACGCGAAGTACCGAAGGCGTCCAGGAAGATAGGCACAAGGTCACAGCACGTGGTCACTTGGGGGCGATAGAAAGAATTGCGCAAAGGGCTGAAGCGCCGGGTTTAGCTACAGAAGGGATCACTGCGTTCTCCAGAGACCAGTTCAACTCGACCTCGATCTTGGTCCTCACTAAAAATAAATGAAGGTGGATGGAGGTAGTTGAAACCTCGGCTCACTCATTAAATGCAAAGCATGGAGGTTTCGGCAGGCAGCCTGCCCGAGATGGTCCTGTACGTTGGTTTTCTCCAAAGAAGTCATGCCGAGTTCTCGTCTGACCAGAGGACACTGCACACGCTATTTTAGCCTTTAATGTTTCAGCTACCTCCCTTGCAAAGGCCATGCAAAGTTAAGGTGACGTCCGACAAAGGAGTTCAGGGCAGATTTGACTGAGGAGACGCCACACCTTGAAAGTCCTGAGACACCTCTGCTGGGCGAAAGTGGAGGAGTATATGTAGGCATTTTTTGCCATTTTTGTAAGGGTCGATGGTTGAGCTAGGCTCCCGAATGTAATGTTTTGAAGAAGCACAGGTTGTTCTGGTTATGTAATGGCATTTGAGACTTCTTGCCTTTATGGATGTCAGCCTCTTTTTCCATCTCTTTGTTTACTGTGTTAGAACAACTCGGAATTGGAGGATCCAGTCGAGTTGCGCTGTTATAGGATGTAGGTTGGATCACTGTAACAGTTGCAGGGTTTCTAATCGGTTCTCGTGTTTTCTCAGCGCTGAATGGCTCGGAATTGGAGGATCCAGTCGAGTTGCTCCTTCAGTTCCTTGAAACTCTGAACCAAGAGGATCTTGCGTTCAAAGTTTTTCTTCCTCAGGTTGCCAAAGGCCTGATGCCCGAGGCAGTCTGGCTCACTCTTCTCGCCAAGTCTTCCATCTATCCACCTTATACTCAGCTTACTGACGAAAGTTGGATCAAGACCTCCCTTGTTTTCTGCATACCAGACCTGGTTTCCTGAAGTAGAGTGATACTTTCCTGGGTCTCTATCCATTCGACCACCCCCCCCATTTAACTTTTCGTGACATAAAAACTGATGGGCGTCGGGCTCTGCTCCTGCTGCAATCCAGGAGTGACTTCTGTCGCCAACACTTGGCATGATACATGTGACTTGTGAACCCTTGGAGGCTAAGTCACCAGACATGTGGACACGAGACACAGAGGACACGAAAATACGGGT
>ML778417.1:401618-413525 GCA_009831015.1 Picea engelmannii
GAGAAGATGGCAGAATGGGAAAGTTTGACTCTCGTGTGGACAAAGGAATACTTGTTGGTTACTCAAGTACAAGGAAAGCATACAAATGTTACAATCTAAGATTAAACAAAGTTGTGGAAAGCATCAATGTAACAATTGATGAAGCAGGCAGACCAGAATCAAAGAAAGAAGAAAACAAATCAATGGAACGACTTTTTGAAGAAGAAGATGAAAAAGAAGAAGAAGAGGAAGATGAAGATGAAGATGAAGAAAATATGACAGAAGCAGAAGAGCAAATTCAACAAGTATCTCCAAAGACACCTAGCAAATGAGTACAGAAGAATCATCCTTCAGATCAGATTATTGGAAACAAAGATGCAGAAGTTGAGACTAGAAGAAAAATCCATTCACCAGAACAAACACACCTAGCACTCTTATCTACAATTGAACCAAACTGTTTTGAAGAAGCCAGCAAGGATGAATTTTGGAATAAGGCCATGGATGAAGAATTGAATCAAATAGAGAAAAATGACACTTGGGAATTGGTTCCAAGACCAAAGAATAAGAATGTGATTGGCACAAAATGGGTTTTCAGGAATAAATTGAATGAAGATGGACAGGTTACAAGGAACAAAGCTAGATTGGTTTGTAAAGGATATGCACAGATTGAAGGAATCGACTTTGAAGAGACATATGCCCCAGTTGCCAGAATGGAAGCAATCCGTTTGCTTTTAACTTATGCATGCTCCAAAAATATTAAAGTATATTGTTAGGACCCTATAATGTACCTTTTTGTTCATACTTTTTGCTATCATTACATCCTTTTCCCACTCACATTTAAGCCTACATTATCACCTTAACCTATCTTTCCAAAGGTATTTAACGTTTCTTCTCTTTGCTATAAGTTTAATTTGTTTTACATGTAATTTTACATTACTCGCATACTTAGCCATCGATCAGAAACATATAGTTGTTGAAACAGTTTGAACTGCAGATTATATATTGTTGTTGCTTGAAGACACGTTACTGAAACAGTCAACAGCACGCAAATCTCGTTGCTGAAACAGTCCGTGATTTGCGATGCTGGAACAACAATTCACACAACAGTAACAAGAAGGAGTTGTTACACTGGCCGCAACAGCCGTACCTTAAGCCAGCACCAACCATCGATGTTGCTTGAGACCACATTGCTGAAACAGTCAAACAGAACGCAAATCCCATTGTTGAAACAGTCCGTGATTTGCGATGCTGAAACAATATACAACAACAGTAACAAGAAGATAAATAAAGAAGTTGTTACACCGGCCGCAACAGCTACACCTCAACCCAGCACCATTCCAACTATTGTAACAGCATTTTGCTACGAGAGATCAGAATATCTTATTCCAGCATAGAAGATCAGATCTGACTAAGAATAGGATTCGTATGTACACATGTAATTTTATGATCAATTGTATTAAGAGGATTCTCCTCTTTAAATAAGGGGAAATCATCATTAGACGGGGGGATTTTTTTGGCTAGAGAGGAATTACAGAGAAGGGCGTGTTCACTTTGGATATTGTAACATGATACAATTGACAGATGAATAAAAGATTATTCTGAGCATTTCTTCTTAGTTCCTTTCATTTCCGGGGAATCTTGTGAGAAGGAGAGGGCCCACCTTCTTCACAAGATTCACCCATTAGTTCTGTAGTGTGTTAGTATTATTTTTGTTCACGCCTTGTTTAAACTCTGTTTTGCTGAAACTCTACTTTACTGAACTCTGTTTTGCTGAAACTCTACTTTACTGAACTTTGTTTTGCTAAAACTCTGTTTTACTAATTGTTACATTGTTTTTATACAATCCGTTCCTAGGTAATTGTTAATCATTCTGATTGGTAATTTTACTTGATGAATTTATGAAAGTGTGATAATCAGAGACAGGTGTTGAAGATTCATGCTTGGGGAATAGGGTCATGTTCTCTGTTTCAGAATAGTTAGCCTTCAGTACTTGTTAATCATTTTGATTGGTAATGAGTTTATGAAAGTGTGATAGTCAGAGACAGGTGTTGAAGATTCCCGCTTTGGGGAATAGGGTCATGTTCTCTGTTACATAATAGTTAGTCTTCCTTGCAGTATGCTGAAAGATTTCTTTTCCTAGGTTGTTGTTTCTTAATGTAATCCAAGATTCTTCTGATAATTATTTTCCTTTGAATCTCAAACTCTACAATAGATAGATTGATTTTCTGTAATTCAAAGTAGAACTTCAGTCTGTTCAAAGCAAGGTGTGATTAGTGTACTTTTAGTACAACTCTAGATTGTTTTTGAGATTGAGCATATACAGTGTGTGATTGCCTTTGAAATAAACAGACTTCCCTAGGTTGACAATTTATGTAACACTTGATTGTTTAGTTAATAAGCAATTACAGTGACCAACTTTTTGGCGTCGTTGCCAGGGAAGGCAAATATAGATTTCAAAAGTACTTATGTTCTTTCAGATATACAGATTGCATGAGAGGACGCGGAGACCCCAAAGAAACTGACCCTACAGATGGCAGGGGCAGAGGAAGGGGAGGAAGAAAGACTTTTATTGACGAGATTATATCAAAATCCGAATTTGTTGCTCCTCAGCGACTAAGCTCTCGAAAACCAAAATCTCAACCTTCCTTTCAAGCAAACTTTGAAATGGGGAAAGAAATTTAGAGCCCTGAGACAGTTGAGAAACCAGCAGAAAACATTGAGGATCGAGCAAGTGCAGCAGGGGAACAAATAGAAGAAACCATGGATGAGTATAATGAAGAACTGCACCATGAAGAATAGGCAGGTCCTGAAGGAGAGGTAAATGATGAAAACTCTTTTTCTACCTTAGGATTTCCTATTGGTGATCTTCCTAGAGGAGTAGCTACCATGAAGAATATTCCACACTCAGCTTTACCTAACTTTCATGGTTTATCTTCAGAGGATCCTAATGAATTCCTTTTCGAGTTTGACATATTATGCAGAAATTATGATTACATTTCCAATGCTAAAAAATTAAAGCTATTTACAGCAACATTAAAAGGAAATGCATTAAGATGGTTCATGAGTCTTGGAGGTCATGTAATCACAACATGGGATCAGATGAAACAGAAATTCCTGCACAAATACCAAGACTATTGCCGAACAAAAGAAAAAAGAGAGGAACTATTCAAGATGATACAGAAAGAGGATGAAAATTTGGAGGACTTTGTGGAAAGGCTACAGTATAATCTACAAAGATCCAGTCACCCCAATGTAAGTAAAGATATTCTTAAAACAATATTACTAAAAGGAGTAAGGGATGATTGTCTAGATATGCTGAATATGCTTGGAAAAGTTGACATATCTAAAGATCATATGATGAAATTGTTAACCTATGTAAAAGATGTTCAAGAGGAGCTGCAAGGAATAGATCAAACAGCAGGGATACCACGTTTTCAAGAGTTCAAAAATAAGCCAGTGGAGGAGCAACAAGAGTCGAATTAGGTAATTTACTTGAGGGTTTTAAAACTGAAATGTTAAGCTCTTTTGCTTCACAAAATGATACCTTGCAGATTCAAAAGAAACAAGCTGAAGCAGAAGCAGCTCTGTCCATATTCAAGGTATCGGAAGTCTAGAGGACAGGAGATCGGGTTACTTCATAGTGAAAACCCCGATTTTGATATGGATCGTCCATCTTGAGGAGACATGTGGCGGAGATCAAGCACCTGTCGGTATTTCGGCTACCGGGGTTTGAAGTTGATAGAGAAACTGCGACATCGGGGAATCATAAGTCGCGAAAACCCGAGCCTGAATCAGGACCGTCCGTCAGTAAGACAGGTGGTGGCGATCAAAAGCCCGTCGGCATTTCGTATGTAAGATTTTTGGGGTTCAGAAGGACAAGAGGACATCAGCATTTGACTTCGTGAAATCGCGAATGATCGAGGACAGTCTATCAGTTGGGACACGTGGTGGAGATCGGAAGCCATCGGCATTTCGGGATTCGGCGTTTCGCGAATCCTGAAGACAGGAAGCACACACATTTCGGAACTGCGAAGTTCAAAACCCCGATAAGGTGGAAAGCTCCGGTGTGGGGCCGGCTGACGTCATTTCAACATATAGGAGGTCAGGAATCGGAACTTCGAGAGTTCTAAGGGAAAGAACCCATAAGCATTTTAGTTCTCGAAACCGCGAAGTGACGAGGACCGTCCATCTCTAGGGGACGTGTGGCAACAATCTAGGTCTTCGAAGGAAAATCCCGAAAGGGAAACCATTTCGGGAAATCGGGATTCGGAGGATCGGGAATCCTGAGGACAAAGGGTCCATGCGTTTCGGCATTCGAAAACCCGAAATCGCGAAAGACTTAGGATTGTGATCATATGAAATAGTGGTCACATGGACCAAAAGGTAACCACAGAGACTAATTGTTGTTGAAGTCGTTCCGGCATTTCGGGATATCGGAGATCGGGAAATCGAGAAGGTTGAGGTTCTCGACAACAGGGATCGCGAAACCCCGAAACCCGAAATTTCGGTCGGGAAGAGATCAGGTATGCACAGAAGTTGTGACAGAGAGAAAAGGAAGGACCTATGAATAGGGTTTTGAACAGAGATTCTAGTGAGGAATCGAAAGAGCCACTTCGGCTCGAAGGTGAAGTTAGAACGATCCGTTAAAGACCGGGAGGTCAGCGCAAAGGCTTTTTCGAGGCAAAGGGTGCGTCTGCATCAGGTTTGGTATCAGAGCCCATAAAAGGTTCTTTGCTTTCTGTAGCAAGGAAAAGGAAATTTCACCATGCCGCCTAGAAGAAGGGACATGCAAACACCCGATCTGCTAGAGGAAAGGGAAATACCAAGAAGAAGAAGAGGTAGGCAGATACCTGACCCAGCCATGGCAAGAGAAATGCGTGATTTACGTGCCAGACTTGAGGACATGGAGACAGCACAGAGACGCACAATCGATGTTGGGGATCTTAGTGATTCCGAAAGTGAAAATGAAATTGAACATGAAGAAGAAGAAGTTTCAGCAGAAGATGCCACAAATGAACACTTGATTAGAGTTGTCGCAAGGATGGGTGCCAGGGCAAAAATGGACATCCCAGTTTATGAGAGAAACCTGGATGCTGAAGAGCTTCTAGACTGGATTAGAGCTCTGGACACTTATTTTGACTATGAAGATGTCGAGGAAGACAAGAAGGTTAAACATGCTGTCACGAGATTGAAAGGACATGCAGCATTGTAGTGGGATGAACTACAAGCCAACAGATGCTGCAAAGGCAAGCAGAAAATCAGGAGTTGGGATAGGATGATTGCGAAGATGAAGGCAAAATTCATTCCCAAGGATTACCAGATTACTCTGTTTTGAAGAATGCAGAATTTGAGACAGAAGTTGATGACAGTGAAGGAATATACTGAAGAATTCTACAGGCTGAACATCAGGGCAGGCCATCGGGAAAGCGATGATGAAAAGGTTGCCAGATACATGAACGGTCTGAGATACAACATTCAGGATTAGATGAGCATGGTAACCATCCGAATGGTGGAAGATGCTTATCAGATGGCTCTAAAAGCTGAAGAGAAGTTGAGCCGAAAGCAAGGTTAGAGAGGGCGAGGCAAAAGTCAAGCCCTGGGCAAATCAGTTGTCCAAGATAAAAACCAGAAACCCAGGGAGGACTGGAAGAAACCTCAGACTCGAACTGAAAGAGGTGGAACCTCACAGCGAGGGCAATATGTTGAACAGAGAGGACAACATACCGAACAAATAGGAGATTATGCTGATAATAATATTTTTCCTCGTACTAGAGGTAGAGGAAGAGGAAGAGATGGAGTAATAAAATGCTTCACGTGTGGAAAGAATGGACACAAATCTTATGAATGTCCAGATAAGAAGAAAGAGAGTGGAGAGACTCACATCGATGAAGCACAGAGGCGGAATGTTGAGGCAGAAGATGCTGAAGGCAGAAGATCGTTGATGATGTGAAAAGTTCTTTTGACACCAGAGAAGGAGGTGGAGAGTTTAGTCCAAAGAAACAGACTGCTTGCAAAACCAGGGACAGGGTATGCAAGGTCATTGTGGATAGTGGTAGCATGGATAATCTTGTTTCAATGGAGATGGTAGAAAAGCTGGAGCTGGAGACGACTGCACATCCAAGTCCATATAGAGTTTCATGGCTACAAAAGGGACATCAGGTAAATGTCACTAAACAATGTTTAGTTGAATTTAAGATAGGAGGATATAATGATAAGATACTTTGTGATGTTATTCCCATGGATGTTTGTCATCTATTGTTGGGTAGACCGTGGCAATATGATAGGAATGTGATTCATGATGGGAGGATGAACACATACACCATAGAGAAGAATGGGAGAACTCACATGTTGCTTCCAATCAAAGATAAGGAAGTGAAATCTGAAGTAAGTAACACTGTACTTCTCATGAGTTGGAAGGAACTCCTTAACGAGGTCAAGAAGAAGGAGGAACCACAATTCATTGTGGTCAGGAAGCCAACGATTGTTTTAACCAGCACAAGGATAGATGATTTACCAGAAGAAGTTCAGGAAT
The DNA here is from genome assembly GCA_009831015.1 of Picea engelmannii. Taxonomy (NCBI): domain Eukaryota; kingdom Viridiplantae; phylum Streptophyta; class Pinopsida; order Pinales; family Pinaceae; genus Picea; species Picea engelmannii. The sequence goes on from ML778417.1 coordinate 408,130, forward strand.
TGCTGAAAGAGTTCGTTGACATAGTAGTGGACGAACTACCTCGTTCGTTGCCACCAATCAGAAGTGTGAGTTATCATATTGATATCATACCTGGAGCCAGTTTTCCAAACAAAGCTGCATACAAATTGACACCACAGGAGAATGAAGAGGTCAAAAGACAAGTCCAGGATTTGTTGGACAAAGGGTTGGTTAGAGAAAGCTTGAGTCCATGTGTTGTTCCGACAGTACTCAGTCCAAAGAAAGACGAAGGTTGGAGGATGTGTACTGATTCAAGGGCAATCAACAAGATAACCATCAGGTACAGATTTCCATTGCCAAGGATGGATGATCTGATGGATTGCTTAAGTGGAGCAATTTTTTTTTCGAAGATTGATTTGAAAAGTGGATATCACCAGATTCGTATGAGGGAAGGTGATGAATGGAAAATAGCCTTTAAGACTAATGAAGGGTTGTATGAATGGCTTGTTATGTCGTTTGGGTTAACAAACGCACCAAGTACCTTCATGAGGTTGATTAACGGAGTCCTGAAGGAATTCATCGGAAAATTTGTCATTGTGTATCTGGATGATATACTGATCTTCAGTAAAACAGAGGCAGAGCATCTAAAACACTTAGCTACAGTGATGAAGAGATTACAGCAAGAGAAGTTGTTGATAAACATGAAGAAATCCTCATTCATGAAGACAGAACTCATCTATTTGGGCTTTGTTATTTCTGCAGATAAATTGAGGATGGATCCAGATAAGGTGGAGGTGATCAAGAATTGGCCATCACCGAAGATCGTATTTGAGGTGAGAAGTTTTCACGGATTGGCTAGTTTCTACCGGAAGTTCATCAGGAATTTCAGTGGAATTAGTGCACCGATGATGGACACAGTGAAGAAAAGACACAAATCTTTTCACTAGACAGAAGAGGCTGAGAGGAGTTTTAATCTGTTGAAGAGGAAAATCATAGAACAACCAATTCTGGTGTTGCCTGATTTTCAAAAGACATTTCAAGTGAAATGCGATGCAAGTGGATTTGCAATAGGGACAATCTTGAGTCAAGAAGACAGGCCGATAGCATACTTCAGTGAGAAGCTAAATGAAGCGAAGGTGAAATACTCCACGTATGACAAGGAGTTTTATGCTATTATTCAGGCATTAAAGAAATGGAGACATTATTTGATTCCGAAGGAGTTTGTCTTATACAGTGACAACCATGCACTGCAATTTGTGACTCAATGGGAAAAGTTGAATCAAAGACATGTAAAATGGGTTGAATACATGTAAAATTTCACTTTTGTAATTAAGCATATTTCTGGAACTGCTAACAAGGTTGTTGATGCTTTGAGTTAAAACACTGGGTTTTGATGACCTCGGGGACATGTACAGAGATGATCCAGATTTTAAGAAGGCACATGAAGCAGCTAAGAATCCAATTCTCAGAGATAGAAGCCAATGGACAGAATACATGATCCAGGAAGGATTGTTGTTTAAAGGTAATCAACTTTGTATTCCAAAATGCTCCATGAGGGAGAATTTGTTGAAGGAGAAACACAGTGGAGGATTGGTCGTGCACTTTGGTCACGACAAGACATTCGAAAAATTGAATGAGTCATATTTTTGGCCGAGAATGTAAACAGATGTCAAGAGATTCGTGGACAGATGCAGAATTTGCCAGCATTCGAAAGGAAAGAGACAGAATGCAGGATTTTATCAACCATTGCTAATACCTGAGAGGCTGTGGGATGCAGTCAGCATGGATTTCATATTGGGGTTGCCAAGAACACAAAGAGGGTTTGACTCAATCTTTGTGATGGTGGATAGATTTTCCAAAATGGCACACTTCATACCATGTCAGAAAACTAGTGACGCAATTCACATTGTGAATCTGTTTTTCAAAGAAGTCATTTGACTTCACGGCTTACCAAGAGGCATAGTTTCGGATCGACACACTAAGTTCGTGGGATACTTCTGGAGAACCTTATGGAAAAAGCTAGGAACAAATTCATCGTTCAGTTCAGCTTATTATCCTCAGACGGATGGACAGACAGAAGTGGTGAACAGGAGTTTAGGAGACTTGTTGAGGAGCTTGGTGACAGAACACCATAGCCAATGGGACAACGTATTACTACAGGCAGAGTTTACTTATAACGACTCAGTTATCAGAAGCATAGGACAAAGTCCATTTCAAATTGTTTATGGCATGCAGCCGAGATGAATTTTTGAACTGAGGGATTCAGAACATATTGCAACTAGGAGCGCTAGTGCAGAAGATTTCGCAGAGGCGATGAAAGAACTTCACATCCAGGTGAAGGAGCGTTTACAGAACTCGAGTCAAGAGTATAAGCGAAGAGCAGATCAACATAGAAGACAACTTCAGTTTGAGGTTGGTGATTTGATTCTGGCACATCTGAGAAAGGAAAGATTCCCAAAGGGGACATATAACAAACTGAAGATGAAGAAGATCGGACCATGTAAGATCTTGAAGAAATTTTGTGCAAATGCTTACGAGATTGAATTACCCGATGGGATCGAAATTTCTCCGATATTTAATGTCTCATATTTGTACCCATACAAAACTGAGGAAGCAGGAACAAGTGATGAACAACCAGAGATCCAGTGGACAAAGCAGATGCCTGTTGCAGAGAAGCCACAGATGGAAAGCATACTAGACAAAAGAGTTAGCAAGAAGACCAGAAGAAAACTATACTTTGAATACTTGGTCAAGTGGAAGGGACATCCAGTTGAAGATGCCAGCTGGGAGAATGAAGCAAAGATTTAGAAGCATGGACAGACTGTGCGAGAGCTCATGGACAAGAGCCCATGAAAATTTTCAAGTGAGGGAGTATGATGCAGGAGCATCGCCAATGTCAAGCGAGCATGGGGCAAGCGCCAATATATTTTAGACACATGATAAATTGTTTAAAAAAAAAACTTTTGAAGATAGATGCGCCAAACGTAAATGTAATAGTTAAGGAGAGGCGTACTTATATATTGTAAAGGCCCTTGAACGATCTGCTCTCATCCATAGTAGGTAAAAGGCATTTATGTTAGTAGGTAGCTTTGAATTCTCAGAGTTGACAGTTTTAGGAGTGGAGGGAAAACGGATATAGACACCCTCATTGTGTAATTGTAACATAGAAGGAGGATGTCAATTGAGACCATAGTAGTGAAGAACATTACCAGGAAAAAGAGCATATAGAGCTCGAACAGAGAAACTGTAATTGAAGAAACACCCATGTACAGAGATTAAGTTAATAGAAGAAGTCTTAATTCAGATTCATGGCGTTGTAGTTGTTTCTTGTATGTATATGTTGAATGGTATGTTCATAATTTTACTCTTTTTAATATACATTTGCTTCCTATGTTGTGTATGGATGATTTCTTGTTAAATGTTTGAAATCTGAGAGAGAAAGAGTTAGGAAATGAGTTTCAATTGTTTCTCTATCTGAGCGAGGGTTCCTGCAAGGAGTGCAGTTGAATTGTCTGCAAGGAGTGCATTGACAAAAGGGTTCAGAGGTCTTGTCTCTGAAGGCTCAGATAAGTTAGCTCTTATTCTCATTTCCTCAAAGGTGCAGTTAGGCACAGGAGTCGTGCAATGTGTTCAAAGACCAAGCTTGAATCTAGGGTTTGAAACCTGAGAAGTTATTGAAGGACTTCCGTTGCAAGGAGTGCACGTAGTTAAAGGAGTTCAACAATGAAGTGATTGAGGGTTGCCGCAAGGAATGCGTGCAAGAGGTTATTGAAAGGCTGGAAGTCGTGGAAGACCTCCGAAGGATTCAAACTTGCTAAGTCGTCGAAGGGAAGAGACGAACGGACAAAATTCTTTGTAGAGAATTAGCAAAATCCTGCCAGCCATCCGATTTGATAGAGAAGCAAGGAGGTTATGGTTGTTTCCAGAGTTTCAAGCTCAGAAGATTGTGATTCGTTGGATCCTCACCTAGTTACCCGTCAGTCGTAGGATCTGACAGGAGTTGCACGGGGGTTAACTCTCGCAGGCAGAGTGTAGGTCTCGAAAGGCGTCCGGATATCAAACTTCAGAATTCGGGGTATCAGAAGTCTAGAGGACAGGAGATCGGGTTACTTCATAGTGAAAACCCCGATTTTGATCTGGACCATCCATCTTGAGGAGACACGTGGCGGAGATCAAGCACCTGTCGGTATTTCGGCTACCGGGGTTTGAAGTTGACAGAGAAACTGCGACATCGGGGAATCGCAAGTCACGAAAACCCGAGCCTGAATCAGGACCGTCCGTCAGTGAGACAGGTGGTGACGATAAAGAGCCCGTCGACATTTCGTATGTCAGATTTTTGGGGTTCATAAGGACAGGAGGACATCGGCATTTGACTTCGCAAAATCGCGAATGATCGAGGACCGTCTATCGGTTGGGACACGTGGTGGAGATCGGAAGCCATCGTCATTTCGAGATTTGGCGTTTCGCGAATCCTGAAGATAGGAAGCACACACATTTTAGAACTGTGAAGTCTGAAACCCCGATAAGGTGGAAAGCTCTGGTGTGGGGCCGACTGACGTCATTTCAGCATATAGGAGGTCGAGAATCGGAACTTTGGGAGTTCTGAGGGAAAGAACCCATAAGCATTTTAGTTCCCAAAACCGTGAAGTGACGAGGACCGTCCATCTCTAGGGGATGCGTGGCAACAATCTAGGTCTTCGAAGGAAAATCCCAAAAGGGAAACCATTTCAGGAAATCTGGATTCGGAGGATCGAGAATCCTGAGGACAAAGGGTCCATGCGTTTCGACATTCGAAAGCCCAAAATAACGAAAGACTTAGGATTGCGATCATATGAAATAGTGGTCACATGGACCAAAAGGTAACCACAGAGACTAACCATTGTTGAATTCGTTACAGCATTTCGAGATATCGGAGATTGGGAAATCGAGAAGGTTGAGGTTCTCGACAACGGGGATCATGAAACCCTAAAATTTCAGTCGGGAAGAGATCAGGTATGCGTAGAAGTTGTGACAGAGGGAAAAGGAAGGACCTGTGAATAGGGTTTCGAACAGAGATTCTAGTGAGGAATCGAAAGAGCCACTTCAGCTCAAAGGTGAAGTTAAAACGATCTGTTAAACACCGGGAGGTCAACACAGAGGCTTTGTCGAGGCAAAGGGTGCGTCTGCGTCAATTACCCACCCATGCAACAAACTAACCCTCCCTTTGTAGACCCAACAATGTGGACTCCTTGGCCTCCACAACAACAACCTTACCTTAACCAATGGAATCCAAATTGGAGAGGTCAACAACCCCGGTTCCCAAATCAATTACCTCAATTTCAATCACAATTTCAGCAACCACTCTCTTTACCATCAGGTACTCCACCGAACAATCAAATGATGAGGCCCCAACTACCTGTACAACCTAACCCTAACCCCAATAATAAGGTTGTGCAGTG
>ML778417.1:440169-452654 GCA_009831015.1 Picea engelmannii
CATGTTGTCCTCTGCTATGGTTGCGACTGCCAAACCCTAGCTTCCAGTTGCTCCAAACCCTAACAGTCTCTATATCAATCAAGTTTTCCTAAAAAACACCGTGGATATGAAAATATTATCTATAAGGATATTTTAATATATTTCACTTATATCTTTAACATAGAGAGTGGCTAGAGTAGTATTTTTCCTACATGTTTGCTTATGAAACTATGATCCTGGATACGAACCGTGTAAATATTCAATCTATGATGCACACCCATAGAATGATACACAACAAATTGTTCAAAGCAGTAGGCATTTATGAGATGACAATAAACACTAAATTTAAATGTGTATTATAAAATGATTTATAAAAGAAATATGAAAATTATAAATTGTAAAATGATTTATAATGTTTTCACTAGTTCTTATTACTATGCAAATATAAATAAATTATCTTAATAATTTAAGAGATAGTCCAAATAAAATAATAAATAGTATTTAATAATTATTTCAAAATAGTTTAAAAATATATGAATCTTTTTTCTTGAAATATAAAAAAATATAGATAAAAAGAAAGGAATGAACCATACATAATAAACTAAAATAATATTATAACATTAAAAATATTTTAAAATTAAAATTAAATATTTATATTTTGCCTAAATTTATATAATTAGTCATTCCTCTTTTGTAGTTTTCTTATAATTTGCAATATCTCTGTATAAGGTGGTAAACTAAGTTAACCGCAGTTAACCCAACTAATACGAAATTCCCACTTATTGGGTCGTACAATGACCGTGGGGCACAATTACGATATTATTTCATCATATAAATTTAATAACTACTTAACTTATATACTTATATATATATATATATATATATATATATATATATATATATATATATGTGTGTGTGTGGGGACCTTCCAAGATATTTAATCGACCGGAGTGCGAGTATTTTCAACCAAGATACTTAATGAATTTTAGGTTTTCGAAGGCTTGGAGGCGATTTTAGGTTTTGAGAGTCGATTTTAGGTTTTTGAACATGAGGGATCTGCGGCTAGGTCTTGCTAGCCGCATCCCTAGTTTTTCTTCCAGAGCGGGCGGACAGGTTTTCGGTCGGCGTCGGAGGTGGATCTGGGCGGCGGCGCTGCAGGCAACCGGGTGGAGCACCATGCTCTGCGATTTACGGTCGGAGTCGGGGGTGGTTCTGGGCGGCGGCGCTGCAGGCATCCGGGTGGAGCTCCATGTTTTGGGCGCGCGGCCCTGTACTTGGGTTGCGGCCGGCTCCGTGCTGGATTTTCGACTGGAGGCCAGCAGGGCGGCTCTGCGGGGGGTTTCGACCGGTGGGATCTTGTTCGGCGGGGTGGAGAATCGATTGGCAGCTGAGATGGCACCCGCGTGGAGCGCCATTGTGGGCGCTAGGGACCATTTCGTTGTCGGCGTCGTTATTCTTTTCCTTCTGCTGTTGTTGGGGGTCGAGAGGGTCCGAGGGGTTGTTTCAGTGCCTTCTTTCCCATAGATTTTTCCTCGGTGGGGTCTTGTTCGACGGTGGTGGAGAATCGATTTTTGGCTTCTTCATCTTGCTTTTGATGGATTTTTTCCTGCGTTGTTTTTTGGTTCTCTTGTTCACAGCCTGCGTGTTGTGATGGGTTGTGTTGCTTTGTTTGCTTCCGAGCATGGGTGTTGGAGAAGTACTGTTATGAACACAGCGTGTTGCTGACTTTGTAAACGAATTTATACTCTATAAAAATTTGAGATAATTTTTTCTTGGAAAAAAAAGATTTCTGAAATTATTTGTTATTGTCTGCGGGTACATAAATTTTAGTTGTGAAATTTAATACAAATCCGATCCGTGATAGTGAGTGCAACGTTGAGCTCCGTGAAGTTGACGTAAGGAGAAGATAAAAGAGAATATTGGTTTCACTCCTTTACGCGCCCACCATACCGCATGGGTTCCATAGTGAGACCAGAAAAGAAAAAAAGGACAACATTACACATATTAATGGCGATATAAAGACCATATGTTTACATTTATGAAACACCTTGATAAGAGGTTCGTTTCAATAGCGAATGGAATCTTGCCAAAAAGGATTTTAAATAATTGAAACAAATAAAAAAATTCATTACTAAGATGTGATATTAGAAAATCATATAAATTTTTGGTCAATGTAGTCAAGAGCAAACTCATCACTATATACCAACCTATCAACAATTATAATAATAAGAATAGCTTTATAAAAACCACGTTAATATATACATAAACTATATATATACATAAACTTCTTAGTATATATATTATTTATATATATACAATGTCAAGTTGGTATTTTTTAATATATAAATAAGTTGATAAAGTGTTAAGTTGATTTTTTTTTATAACAAAAGGTTGATAGTGAAAATAAATAAAAAAACTCACTATATATATATATAATTGTAGTAGTAGCATATCATATAAGAAGTGGGAAATCATCTCCCGATTTGTTTGGTGTTTAAGTTTTGTCCATACTATTATTAATGAATATTATTTTAGTAGATTTTTTTTTGTTTTTAAGTATTATGTTTATTTTGAATGATAATACTTAATATTTTTAAAGATTTTTATTAAATGAAAATTGTTTATAAGTTTTTAAATTTTTTTTTTTTAAATTATAATATTTTATATGACAAATGCAATTATTTTAAAAAAAAAATTATAATCTACAATAATTGAATATAGAAAAAATTGTTTTTTTAATGAAATTCATTTTACTTTGTAATTTCCCATAAATCAAAATGAATTTATCTTAATTAATATCCTCTCACCACCATGGAAAAAAACCCTTTTTCAATTCTTATTATCATTTCCTCATGTATACAAAATGATACTTTGTAATTCCTCATAAATCAAAATGAATCTACCTTAACTAATATCCTCTCACCACCATGGAAAAAAACTTTTTTCAATTCCTATCATCATTTCCTCATGTATACAAAATGAATAGTTATTGACCATGGATTACTTTTCTTTTGACTACAAATATTTTCTTGCTTTCCAAACTTGTACATAAACAAAAAGAAATTGACCATGGATTACTTTTCTTTTGACTACAAATATTTTCTTGCTTTCCAAACTTGTACATAAACAAAAAGAAAGGCTTTGATATTTAGTAACAATTACTAATAAACTCTATATTTAGTTATTCAATTTCAAGATACATATACAATACATCACAGTTGGCTTATACACACACAAATCCATACATAATACAAAATTCAAACAGAGTAGAAAAAAATTAATAATTACAAAATGTACACAAAATAGACTAAGTCATTATGAATATTAATAAAATATAATACATCTAAAGTTAAATAAATATTTGTATAAAACCAAAGAGTCAAATACCATCCTATTTTAGAATAGGAGGAAATACTTGTATGGTTGTTATTCATATGGTTATGAATACAGTTACATTATCAAATTTTTTCAGTAGTTAAAGCGTTAAAAAATAATAACAATCTGCTATAAATTTTTAAGTTGTTGGCACTTAAAATTCATTAATTTTATCTTTCTTTTACATGATTATTATAATTTTCATAAATAATTTAACATACGATGTTTTAATTTCAGAAATGAAGACCTTTTTTTTTCCATGGAAAAAAAGTGTAATTTTATTCATTCGAAGAGACAAAATTACATTATGTAGGTACTTTTAAGCACAAGCATCTCTGGAAACAGATGTTCAAGGCTACCACCTTTAGAAAATGCACAACATTAGTAGTTCCTTAGTCTCACAAAAGACATTCAAAAGATTACAACAGTTAAAAACTATACATAAAAGCTTAACAAAATCATGAAACTTGTCCAAAAGGAACCATCCGAACATAAATTTGATACATAATGTGGGAACATGACTGAACAACAACAAAAAAATGGAACAGAAGGAGCTAAACATGTATGTATATGGTGAAGATGATGACCCAACCAACTTTTATGGGTGAGCCATGACCTCTATGAAAGGTCTGTGGTAGTACTCGAATACCTCTTCCCCCACTGCTTCTGTGATGTGCCAGACCCCAAAAGGAAGTAGAGTCCCTGCTTTTGATAAAGAATTAGCTAACTGGTTTCATTCCCTGTAGACATGTTTGAGTGAAGAAGAGTCAAATAAATCATTTAAAAATGAAAACCTATAAAGACATATTTTTTATTTAACACATCTCCTCTCCTTTCAACTCCCTTCCTTTCAATTTTATTGATGATTTATTTTATAAAATAAATAATAATAATTGGTTGAGGATTGAAAATTTTGTTGTCTTATATTATAAGAAGACGATGTTATTATTTGTTGGTTTTAGTATAATTTTTATTGTTATTATGAATATATTTTAAGTATTTTTTATAAGTAATGCCTTGTCACTTCACCTGGAACACTAGCTTCACCTGCAACACTAGTTTTAAGAACATAGGTTAATGCACTTTTGGTATTGGTATAAGTATCTTCAAGATGCTAGCATGTAATGTTGTAATTCAAACTTATGTATGAAATCAAATATATGCACCAAAAATAGGTTAATACAATTTTGGTAACATGCAATGTTGTAATTCAAACTTATGTATGAATTCAAATTTATACACTAAAAACTTTTCTACATAAATATCTCCACCTTTTTTTTTTCCAGAAGAAAATTAGCACATGATATTAGTAATATAATTTACATCGCCAGGCCAAAAGAAAACAAAGTGACTAGTTCTTCCAGGGATACAGGCCCCACATCAACAATAAAAAAGTCTCATCAATATTGTCCTACGAGACAAGAAAACTGATACTCTAGTACAATGAAAACACCATGCTGGAACTAGTAAATAACACAAAGGTTTATGAATGCTAGTCCCAAACATACAGACCAAATTGTCGAGGAGAAAAAATAGAGAAAGAGTTTTAGAAAAATTTTAGATTATGAGTAGGACCCACCATTACTCCATCCCAATAGTAGTAAGTTAGTCTTCCTCTAGGTGCCGAGAGTGCTTGCTTTGATAAAAAAATTTGCCTCCTCATTGGATTCCCTGAAGATATGTTGGAAGTTGATACCTTGGAAAGATGACGCCAGATCCTGAATTCTGCATTTCCACTCTTCAATATTGATGGCTTGAAGATTACCATTTTGTTTCAGCCACTCAATTACTATTTTGGGGTCCCCCGAAACCTGAATGTGCTGAATGTCCAAGAGCTTTGCAATGGAAAGAAAAGCTCATGCTCCCACTAATTCTGCTTTGGTATTTGATCCTTCACCACAATTGAAGAACCATATAATAACCAGGGCATCTCTAATTTTCAAGGAGCCCCCCTGCCCCACACCCTGACCCCCCTGTAGTGGATGCCCCGTCAAAAAAGGCCAAAGTGTATCCGTTCAATCGGATGACTGGACTCAATCTTAAAACCTGTGACTTTAAGACTGTGGGCAGGTTAGAGAGTGCGCCTAAAGTCCCGTATACAACAATCCAAGCCGAGGGGGCCTTCCCATCAAAGAGTGTTTTATTGCGTTCATTCCAAATGTACTAGCTCAATAAAACTGGGAGCTTTTTTTATGCGACCTTGTTTAATAGCCACGATTCCATGCACTCATTGAGATTCTGGCCATGCGAGGAGCAAGTTAAATTAAGGAAATGCGAGCAGATAGCCCAGATAGACTTTGTAAAGGTGCAACGAATAAGAAAACGAGTGATATCTTCAGAGGATTCTCTGCATAAAATGCATATGCCCGGTCCCACCCACCCTTTTTTCTGCAAGACGTCCCATGATAAGATCCTATTTTCAGAGGCCAACCAGAAAAATAAAATGATTTTTAATTGTAATCGCCATTTCTAGAATTTAACCTTCCATCCGCTCTAGCTCGGTAAACCGTGAGTTGTTAGAATGGCATTATAAAAATTCTTGTCTGTCATCCTTCCGGACGCGTTGCCACCGATCCAAATCATAAGGTCCTTTGAAAATTCCTTGATGGTAATACCCACCCCACTCAGTGCCACTGTGTAGTTATCCCACTCAGTAGCATGTTCACCTGTCAACTCCAACTCCATGCTGCTCCGCCACACCTCAACATAGGTGAAAGGATCTCTCGCCAACGACGCTTGGGCAAGCGTAGAGACCTGCTTTTGATTTAGTAGAGTTATAAGCTCTTCATTGAGAAAGGAGGTGTCTCCAATGCCAAGGATCCTGTCGCACCCAACACAAATTAGATGACCTGCTCCAGGGCACTAGCTAAGCCAATGGTTGATGAAAGGGAGCGCGCGAATGAGACTCGACCAGATCCTCGAAATAGAGTTGCTAAAATATGACGGTCTTCTAATCCAGTTAACCAGGATGGCATTATGTAAATATTTGTCTCTAAAAACCTACCAAATACTAGCCTTACTAACCTGAGTTAAAACCCTCCACATTGTAATATAAATATCTCCACCTTAGTAGCACTTGTTTATAAATGAAATATTAAACAATACAACATATTACTAAAATTATTGATGTGAAAGGAAATCAAACTAAGATACACCCCATTAAACTTATGATACTCCCCGTGCCCTTCTCCTAATTAAACTTATGATACTCCCCCTTCTCTCATAAGTTACTTCACCCAAAATGCACTCGGATAACAGCCTTTCCGAATGCCTTAAAAGGTTTGGAATTAGGATTTTGGAAGAGAAATCTGTATAAATATGGAAGGCTCTCGATTGGAAACAGGTATGTTATAACAGTGAAGGCCGATCTTATGTGCGGCTCTTTCTTTTTGTTGTCTGGTCCTCTTTGAAGTTCCTTAGGAATCAGATTGAACCACATTAAATTGTTTAGGGTTTGCTGGAAATTTAATATTGTAAAGCCGGATGAGGACATACATTCATAGACCTGTTCTGAATCACGATGAGGATTTTACATGCATCACCAACTGACGGCTTCCATTTCGATGTCAAAAAACATGTTGTAGCTATGAAGATGTTTAAAGCATTTGTTTTCTCTATTTCTTGGGGGTTTAGGGTTTTTGGTCTGTATAGGGTAATTGGTTTTTCCTCTCTTTTTGGGGATTTGGGGCTTCGATTTGTCTAGCGCGTCCATTTTATCTCAATGTCTCCTTTGATTTGTTATGAGCAATTTTGTTCTAATTTTTTTGGCACGTGGCTTTGTGGAATATTTTCTTTTACAGTGGATGAAGGGGAAAATGCTTATATAGCAGGCATGCCGGATGATGAATGAATTCATAGACCTGTTCTGAATCACATAATATTGAGGATTCAACATGCATCACCAGCTGACGGTTGCCCTAACTATATGCATTCCTTCTGTTTCTGAAAACATTCTGTTGCGTTCCTGCTTGGTTGTTAGGTATTTTTAACATTTCTTAGCATTTTTTGTACACTGTATTTTTGTTTGCAGATTTAAGGGTTTTTCAAAGCGTGTCCGATTTTTTGATTATCGCTTTCTTCTCTTTGACCAGAACTGTAGCTGAATTGGGAAATATGTTCGAGTTGCTACTGCTATCGAACATTGTTTGCCTATTGTAATTAATAGATGACCGCAGTCATCGATTCTTTGCATGTGTCAAATATTTTGATTTCTGGGAATGCTTTTTATGGTTCTTTAATTTTATTTGTTTGCACGAGTATTTTGATAAAATTAGATCTCAACTTCCCACTTAGCTATCTTCCATTTACCATTTAGATTTAATGTGTGAGGTTCTCTAATGAGCTCCTTATTATGCTTCAGCATGGTTCAATCAGGTCATATTTGTTCTTAAATTACCCATCTAAATAAGGGAAGTGCCTTGCGTGTAAGTGACATTGTCCCACAAAATGTCGGGTGATTTCTAACTAAATCTGGTGAAGGTCTTGAAGTGGCCTTTATCGTAGCTTGGAAGGAAGGACCATTACTTTGAATGTGAGCTCTTGAAACCTCTTGCCAGTATTTGTATATAGTAAGGGTATCCGAACGTAGTAACGCCAACCTAGGATTAAATGAAGCCCAAATAGTATGTTTGCAAAATACCTTTAGGGTATCGCTTTTGCACCAGCAGGACGTTTTCCAAAGTGCCCTCTAATTAAGCTGAAAAGTAATTTGACAATTACAAGCGAATTTTACCTGTGTATTTGACTTAAACATTTGCTGGTTATGTTTAAAATTGCAGTATAGCCATTCAGATCTCGTGACCTCTATTCCAGACAAAGGTGGTGTTGATGATTCAGGTGTGCCATTCATTGATAGTAAATGATTAGAATGCTGATACAATGTTCATGCCAATTCAAAATTGTGATCTAAGTATGATTTATGGTTTTTGAGTCAACCCATATTGTCAAAATTTCCGAATTGCAGTTTGAACGACAGATTGATTAGATTGAAGGGTTTTTGTTTGCTGGATTTTGGTGAAGTTGGAAATGGTATGATTTACTTAGTTGATAGACAGCTCTGAGATCTGAAGGGTGCAAATGAAGGAGTTGTCAGAGAGTTGTACCAGCGTCTTGAACGAATAGGTCTATTTATTTGTGTGACTATTATTTTATTGAACCCAAATAGACTCTTTATATATATTTTGTTTTTATACTTGAAATATCAAATATAAAGTTATTTTTCATTTCTCATGAATTTTTTTTCAGGGAACTCCTATAATAAATAGAGCTATTCAAGGAGCTAGTACAACTCTCCAACAACTCCTTCATTTGCATCCACAACTCTCCTACAACTCCTTCATTTGCACCCTTCTCCAACAACTCTTTGCACCCTTATTGCTGTTTATCAACTAACTAAATCATCCCATTTCCATCACTACATGTTATGTGCACCCTTATTGCTGTCTATCAACTAACTCAATCATCCCATTTCCAGCACTACATGTTATGGTTTATGGTTTTTGAGTCAACCCAGATTTTAGAATTGCAGTTTGAACAATAGATTGGTTTATGGTTTTTGAGTCAACCCAGATTCTCAGAAATGCAGTTTGAACAATAGATTGAAGGGTTTTTGTTTGCTGGATTTTGGTGAAGGCAGTTGGAAACGGGATGATTTAGTTAGTTGATAGACAGCTCCGAGATGTGAAGGGTGCAAATGAAGGAGTTGTTGGAGACTTGTACCAGTGTATTTATTTTTGTAGTTCCCTTACCAATCTATTTATTCTTGTAGTTCTCTTACAATTTTTTCATGAAAAATAGCTTTATATTTGATATTCAAGTATGAAATCAAAATATACATCAGAGTGTTTATTTGGGCTCAATAAAATAATGGTCTAATCAATGAACTATTATTTTATTAAAATAATTATTTTATTTTATTAAAATAATGGTTTAATCAATGAACCATTATTTTATTTTATTAAAATAATGGTCTAATCAATGAACCATTATTTTATTTTATTATGCCCAAATAGACATTCTTATGTATATTTTGATTTCATACTTGAAATATCAAATATAAAACTAACTACAAAAATAAATAGAGTTATGCTTTCAACATGCTGGTACAGCTCTCCGAGAACTCCTTCATTTGCACCCTTAACATCTTGGAGCTGTCAATCAACTAACTAAATCATTCCATTTTCATCACTACATGTTGCACCCTTAACATCTTGGAGCTGTCAATCAACTAACTAAATCATTCCATTTTCATCACTACATGTTAAGTGTCTCTTAGGCTCTTCAAAGGTAACCTTAAAAAAGACTTTCATCTTGTTTTATTCTTTGAGGATCCAAACTGTTATAATATCAAAAACAGCAATTCACTATATCAGATAAAATACCGGATTTTATAAATCTGCATAAGAATGAAGCTCTATGGGAAGCTGAAACTGGGGTTCCTCATCTGCTCCTACTCAGAAAAGTACCCCTCCTGCAATAACAGAACTTAGGCTCTACATGTTACGTCCCTCTTAGGCTCTTTAAAGGTAACCTTAAAAAAGACTTTCTGTTTTATGCTTATAATCTCAGAAACAGCTATTCACTGTATCAGATAAAATACCAGATTTTATAAATCTGCATCAGAATGAAGCTCTCTTGGAAGCTGAAACTGGGGTTCCTCATCTGAACTCCTACTCAGAAAAGTAGCCCTCCTGCAATAAAAGAACTTAGGCTCTACATGTTTCGTCCCTCTTAGAGTCTTCAAAGGTAACCTTAAAAAGACTTTCATCTTGTTTTATGCTCTGAGGATCCAAACTGTTATAATATCAAAAACAGCTATTCACTGTATTAGATTAAATACCAGATTCTATAAATCTGCATCAGAATGAAGCTCTATGGGAAGCTGAAACTGGGGTTCCTCATCTGAACTCCTACTCAGAAAAGTACCCCTCCTGCAATGAAAGAACTTTAGATAATTGATCAGCAATTGCATTCAACTCTCAAGAATCATGAGAAAAAGAAATGTCTTCAAATTTCCACTTCACCTCCAAGACAAGGTTCATAATAGGTTTTAATACAAAGTTTTTTATTCTGCATTTTTATGTGCTCAGTCCAACATTAACTTGGAGGCTCCAACGACTTGCAACCTTTATAAACCTTTGTCTCTTGCCATCTTCAGCAGGAGTTACTTGCATAGAGTTCAGTCTGGCTCTGACTCTTTCCTGGAGATCCCTAACAAGCTGCATTTTTTAAGAAGTCCCAGGCCTGATCATATTTAATGGCAGGTAAAGGTTCCTTCAAAATTCTAGTGGCCTTTTCTTTTGGTAAATTTCTAACTTTCTTCACATGCATTCCTGATTTTATGAGTAACAATCTTGCGGATATTGAATCCAGGTGGGGAGGATAACAATCATTCTTCCCTACCACCCGAGCTAGTCCCAGAGCTAGTCCCAATTGACAATATATATATATATATACACACACACACAAAGTCACCTGACACGGGAATTTCGAACCAGACGCTCTATAAAAAATAAAAGAAACAAAGAACTGATCAATAGTAGCCTCACTACCTTTGCACAGAATACTTCTTCCAGGGGTGCATGTTTCTCTTTTAGCAGTTTTCTGAAGTTGATATATATATATATATATCTATGTTACCGGATTCGTCTGGTCTGAATGCTGGATCTGCCGATCCGCGTTTCAGATCTGGATCCGGATCCGCCTAGAAACAGCCAGGATCCGCCACGTCAACGGTTCTGCAAATGGAGGATACGGTTCCGTCAAAGGTGAAACGGATCCAGAAATTTGCAAACGGATCTCACGAATTGGAGACGGATCCCGACACAGATGACCCCACAATCGTGCGGTTCCAAGCAAACTTGACATCCTTTTACGTGTTTTTAGGTTTTTGGCGTGTAGTTGTTATAAAATAACTTTGTCTCACTTCCTTATCAACACACAGTCGCACTCATTGGTCACGACTGTCGGGCGCACACACCACAGTCGCACTCAGTTTAAACTTTAAAGTTTCAGAGTTGTCGGGCGCACTCACCAGCACTGCAGAGCACTCAGGCATAGTCGGCCGCACTCACCAGCACACTCACCAGGCATAATGGAAGCTGTCGGGTAAGCGCGAGCAATCGGGGTCGGGGTCGTGGCAGCACGGAGCAGTCGAGGTCACGGAGCAGTGGGGGTCGGGGTCACGGCAGCACGGAGCAGTCGGGGTCACGGAGCAGTCGGGGTCGGGGTCGGGGTTGCGGCAGCACGGAGCAGTCGGGTCACGGGTTGCGCAGAAACGGGTAAGTTTTAATTTTTTTTTTAATTTTAGACTGTAGTTTAGTTAGTTTTAAATTTTAATTTTAAATTTAAATTTAAATTTTAAATTTAGATTTAGTTTATTAAATATTTCGTTGTAGATTTAGTTTATTAAATTTAAATTTAGATTTAGGTAGATCTAGCTGCTTCCATTACAGTCGATTTCTTCGATTTAGCTACATTTTCTGTAGGAAGTTCTACCTTTTTTCAAGGTTCTCTATTGGAATTTGGAACCTTTAATCCGTCTTTGTAGCCTTCTCTTGGGAATGGAGTCCATTCTTTGTTTTTAGAATTCCTTTGTTAGTTCAGGTGCCATGCTAGGTGGAGTTTTTCTTCTTCCTCGTGTTAACCTTTGAAAGCCTTCCCATCTATTGCCTGAGAAATGAAAGGGTTAATCTTTATGGACTCCATTTGAGACAACCTTTTAGGGTGACTTGCCATAAAGTGTTCTAAATTGTTGGCAATACTGAAGGTGGTGTTTTCATAGTCTAGTAATCGGGTCTAGTTGGAGTTATCAATATCAAGGATGATTCTATTTGGTAGACCTTTGTTGAGATTGATTTTAGTGCATAGTCTACCCCAAGTAACCTTTCCTTTGTCTTCTTATGTTGTTTGAGCTGTCATATCTTTCTAAAGATTTTTCAATTTCTTGATACACTTCCACGGAGGAGAAGATTTAGAAGCTTTACTCAAATTAGAGCAGTGGTGACATGCATGGTTTCTAGGTAGAACTCATGGAACTAGGGTTTCATGAAGAGTTTGCACTTCCCCAATACCAGGCCCACTGGTAAGATTTGATCTTTGTGATTTGGGTTTACAAAATAAACAAGGAAAAA
>ML778417.1:468360-478573 GCA_009831015.1 Picea engelmannii
CACTGATTTCTCTTTAGGTCTGGGTACAATTTCCCATACTTCATTTTTCATAATGGACTGGTGTTCTTCCATCATAGCTTCTTTCAATTGTCCCTTTTTAACTGCTTCTTCAAATGTAGTAGGTTCTTCATCTAGAAGTTTTGTCATGTATGCTGCATAACTTGAGAATCTTTTCGGTCTTTTGCTCTTCCTAGATGTTCCTTCTGGAACCTTGATTCTTTCTGCGTCCTGTAATGTGGCTTTAAGCCAAGCTGGTCGTTTCTTGTTCTTTGGTATATTATCTGGATCAATGTTCTCACATGGCTCCATAGAATGATCAGGTTGATCCTTTTCGTTATTTTCGCTTTCTGTGTTTTCTTCATTTGGTTCTTCAATTTCTTCTCCTTCTATAGTTTCTTCAATAGATTTTCTGAAGGCCATCCTTTCATTGAATGTTACGTCTCTGCTTACTTCTATCTTGTGTTGTTCTGGAATATATATTCTGTAGGCTTTGGATGAATCACTATATCTCATGAATATCCCCTTCTTTCCTGAGGGTTCTAGTTTATTTCTTTTATCTTTGGGAATATGAGAGTGAACTTGACATCCAAATATTCTCAAGTTTTCTACGTTAGGTTTCTTACCTGAGAATGCTTCTTCTGGTGTCATGTCCTTCAATATGCGATGAGGGCTTCTGTTCTGTATGTATATTGCCGTCATTGTTGCTTCTCCCCATAGAAACATGGATAGATCTTGATCGTTCAATAGGGCTTTTACTGTTTCTTCGATAGATCTGTTCTTTCTTTCTGCTACACCTTTTTGTTGAGGATTATGAGGAACAATCAGCTCCCTCCTAATCCCTGTTGATTTGCAGAATGCAACGAACTCCTTCCAGGAGTATTCTCCTCCATTATCTGTTCTTAATGTCTTAATCTTCTTGTTTGTAAGGTTTTCTATTTCTGCCTTGAATTCTTGGAACTTGCTGAATACTTCATCTTTTGACTTCAGTAGGTACAACCACGTCTTTCTTGAATAGTCATCTATGAAGGTTACGTAGTAGAGAGATCCTCCTAAAGATCTGACTGGCATTGGACCGCAAACATCTGAGTGTATTAGATCTAGGGTTTCCTTAGATCTGTTGTTGCTGCTTGGGAATGGTTTCTTGATATTCTTCCCAAGGGCACATCCCTTGCAAATTCCTTCGTGTGTAGACTTCAATTCCGGTATCCCTTCAACCATCTTTCTGAGGAAAGGTAATGCTTGATAATTGATATGAGCGTACCTTCTATGCCAAAGCTCATTAGGGTTGACTTTGTCATGTACTAGAGCTTCTTCATTTTGTTTTAGTAGTCTATACAGATTTCCTTCACATCTTCCAATAACCCTAGCATCTTCTATGCTAGAATCTTTATGCCATGATAACACCTTTCCATCTATGAAGGCTATTCTGTTCCCTTTGTCTTCTAAGCATGATATTGATACAAGATTCTTTTCTAAACCAGGTACATATAAAACATTGCTTAAGTGAACATGATTACTTGATTCCAATTTGACGGAGGCTTGTCCAAATCCTTCGACGGGGTAAGTACTTTTGTCTCCAAGCTCCACTTTGTACGATGTCTTTCTCTCATTTAGATTTGAGAGTCTGGCTTGATCTCCCATCATGTGCCTGGAAGCTCCATTGTCAATTATCCACATATCGTCTTCAATTGTCCCGGTGAGTACTGAGTAGTGTAAGACACTGATTGTTTCACACATATCTCCGATTGACTGGTAACTGGTCATGCCTTGATCCAAAACTTCAACTTTGTCATTTCTGTCTTCAGAGAGTGCCAATAGGTGCGTTGAGTTAGGGCACATCTGAATATCTTCTCCTTGAGCGAGATGCTCCATCATAAGGTGTCGGATCTGAGAATTAGGGTTTCTGCAACTGCTACTGCTAGTAACCCTAGCTGCAGTGCTTTGGAAGCTGCTCCTGCTAGTAACCCTAGCGACAGTTCCTCAATGAGCTCAATATCTAGCAGCTATGTTTCCTTCCAGTGTTTTAGGCTGACTGAAGGGGTGTGGGCCCATAACCTGTTAGAATATAGAAGATTGTGCTCGTTTTACCATTGACGATACCCTCGTCACCCAACCACTGGCCGAAGCCACCCTTCGAGCACCTTGACCTTGACTGAGAAGAGAATCCTGGTAGCAATCCAATAGCCAAGAGAGGCTAATGCACCAAGCAAGAAAATAGAAACTAAGCTGAACAGATGATCCCACCCAGAAGCTAGCGCACCACTTTCCAGCTCTCCCAGAAACCTGCGCACCAAACTGCTGCTGCCTGCACAGATTTAGCTCTCACTGCAACTGCTGAGATGATGAATAATGAAACTGGCGCCTTGTATTTATAGTGAACTGGGCAGGCTAACTGGGGCCGACTTCTCCTTCTGGGTATCAATAAATTCAATTTAAATGTATTTGTTCAGCTGGCAACTTGTCTAGGGTTTACTTCAATTCTTTGCTTCCTTTCGGAGGATTCTAGTCTCGTCATAAGTCACAATAGAGGTTCATACCTCCCGAAGCTACCATAATATTAACACAAAGAATATTACCTCCCCCCTTTAACTTGGACCCAGGCCCTTGATGTCTTGTGACATACTTCCACAATTGATACTTTGATTCTTGAGCTTGCTGTCTTGCTAAAACATGATGTTTTTCAGCCTCTGAACTTGTTGCTGCAGCCCCACTTCTAGCAGATGAAACACTAGCTGACCCTGTTGAAAATGAAGGAGGAGGGACAACATTAGTGGGAAAATCCCTCCCTTTCTTTTGCCCTCTTCCAGCTGCCATTGATGATTGAGCCATGACTGTTGTAGCAAAGTTCTTGGACTGCTGCTGTAGAAAAAAACTTGAAGAATGGTGGACAAATCCACTTGCTTGGCACTTGGAATCCCTTCTCACACTTTACCAAATCCCTTTGCTGCTCTCTAACCTTTTTTGCTACTCCAACCTGTGGTTAAAATGAGATAAAAGCAAGTTAAAAATCATTTTTGAGGGCCCGCGGGCTGCCTTTTTTCGGGACACGTGTCATGATTTTGTGACACGGTTTTAGGTAGTGTCAGGCACGTTTTTAGTACGTGTCACGTGCACATGACACATCACTCCAAGGAATTCAACACGTGTCACATCGAATCGTGTCGAATTTGCTGGACACGAGACACGGAGGGGGGTTTGGACAAATCCGGTTACACAATTTGGAGGGCATACTTGTTTGTCTTTGCAGGACCTTGGTAGGTGAAAGCTTTTCCATGGAGGCACAAGGTCACTTGGACCTTCATAGAGGCATGAAGCCCACTGGTTGGATGATGCGCCCCTCTCATTGGACACTTGGGATGATGAACGTTGCCTTTGGAGGCACTTGGACACCATGAGATGATCACACTATGGCCCCTTGCACCTCAACGTTGGCCTTTGGAGGCCTAAAACGTCACCTTCTATGCACTAGATGTTTAATGGAGGCTAGGGTTTTTGATGGAGTTTAATGGTTTGATGGTGATGTGATGTGGTTTGATGGAGAGAGAGACACATGGCATGCATTAGAGCACTTGATGGCAAGGCACATGGGCTTTGGAGGCTCAATGATCTTCATCATGAGGCAAAACTTCTCATTTTGGAGGCCTACGTCACCCTTCTAGGGCATGACGTCACCCCTAAAGGGAAAATTATTTTATGTATTTTGTATTTTAAAGTTGTAAAGGAAAATTTGTGAGGTTGGCCTCCTCAAATTATGAAAGTGGACAAACTTATGTGGACAAGTTGTTTAGAGTGACCTCATATAAATAGAGATCACTCTCATTTCATTTTATCGCGACTGTCACTTGAGGATTATATACTTTTTGGCTGAAATTTTCGCCCTACTTGGGCAATTCGCTCTATCTCTCTCTTGATGATTTACTTGTATATTGGAGGAAAAAGGCTAAGGCGCTATCTCTTGATGCTTGTCTCTTTGCAATTATGATGGAATATTCTTGATAAAGAAGGGTTTTTCATGTTATCTCATGAAATTGGTAAGGAATTTTCTCCATATTGTGTTGTTTCTTCTTGTTTCAAGGTTAATTTGTCTAAATCTTTGGAGGAGTATAAGGGCATGGTGTACACCCTCCATCGAGATCTATCCTTATTGTCATTGAAAAAACTATTTTGCAAAGGTTGCTACAAGGAGTAAAAGGGTTTACACCCTTGTAGATTTACCTTGTTAAGGTTAGTTTGCCTCCATCGAGATCCATCCTTATTGTCATTGAAAGAACTATTTTGCAAAGGTTGCTACAAGGAGTAAAAGGGTTTACACCCTTGTAGATTTACCTTGTTAAGGTTAGTTTGCTCTAAGGAGTAAAAAGGCTTACACCCCTAGAGAAGTGACAGACCTTAGCTCATACACAAGAGATTCTATAACCCAATAGATAAGGCACTAATCTATTTGCATTGGAAATTGTATATTCATGCATCGGTATACGTGAATTTTTGAGATATTGCAATTGTTTAAGTTGGATCTAATTCTACATGCTATAAGCTTTCTTGTGCCCTAGGGGTGTCCTAATTAGTCAAGTGATTCTCATTAATGTTATAAATTTATGCTACAGCCAATAGGGCTGCAACAAACTTATTTTTATCTCATTGTTTACTCACTATTCTACCACTAAAATTCACTTGCAAGCTACTATAATTAATCTACTAGTCACAATTTATCTTTTGGGTGGATTGCTTGTTAACTTTGGTGGTTAGAATTTGATGCTGTAGCAATTGTTTGCTACAGCCATAAGGCTGTTACAAATTTTGCTGATAACACTAACCAACAGCCCTCTAATCACCATCAAAGTCTTCCTTCAATCATTGGAAGTTTAACTAGTCGTTGCTAGCTTTGTTTCCAACATCTTGTACTTGATTTTGATGGTTAAATTTGCAGCTCTTATTATCATTTGTTGTTGATATATATATTTCCATACTGCTGCAATTTGGGACAGCAAGGTGTCTTGCTGAATCCCCTTTGGTTTTGAAGCATCTATACTATATAATATATATTGTCTTGTACCGGGCAGGGCTAACATTGTTTTGCAGGTACATCACCTTTGATAACCAATTACCCTCTCACGAGACTCTTTCCCAAGCTTCATCTCCACATTTGACCTTGACCTATAGGGGCACCTTTCATATCTTATCATTTCCCATCTCAACCCCCCTAGGGTCACCCGAGATTCTCCCCTTGTGGTGATTTCATCATTACTAAAGTGAGGGGAGTGTTTATCTAAGGTGACAGTCGGTAAATACTCCCATAGTTGTCACACCTTTGTGGTTTGGGTTGGGCTTTGCCCAAGCTACAATCTGTGCGATAACAAACTTATTGGAGCATTCTCATTGCGGTTTACTTACATTCTGTGTGAGAGATATTTGTGTACCCACATTGTAGAAAATGCTAATAAAATAGATAACTTCACCAATGTTTAATGATCCTAGATATTTGAAGCGGCCATATGTTTGCACGTCAGTTTATTTGGTTTGTCTTGGTGCTTAATAGATGAGGGGTTGAGATGGATTTATGCTTAAGGCCATTAACTCATCCAAAATACCAAATCAGATACCCATTTGGAAGCCTTAAAATTTTGGAATTGGGATTTTGATAAACTAGGGTCTCAGAAGAGAAGGTTGTATAATTAGGATTAATTCCATGGGTTTCTTATATTGGTATTTCTTCTTAATGACAGTAGTTAGGCACACAACGAAGACCCAAGATTCTGTGAACGTATTATTTTGGTTTTCTCATTGAAGTTCCTAACCGATCCGAATGTTTGTGGTTCTTTTAGTAAGCTTTAATTTTGTAAAGCAAGATAACAACTTACTTTCATAGACTTGTTTTGAATCACGATAAAGGTTTAGCATGCATCACCACCTGATCGCTGCAATTGGTGTTTTCAATCTGACATTTTTGTGTTGTCCGTTTTTTGGTGATTTAGAGTTTGCAGTCTGAGCAGGTCAATTTTTCCTCCTTTTTTGGGGGGCTTAAGAGATTTTGATTTGTTTAGAGCAACAATTCCTTTTTCAATTTTTCTGGGACCCATTTTAGTTGAAATGTGGGCTTTGATTGGGGATAAGGACTGAATTCATAGACCTGTTTTGATTTTCATCATACCGAGGATTCAACATACATCGCCAGTGGGTGGTTTCCTTTACATTTTGTATTCATGTTTCTTGTACATTTACAAATTCATTTTCCTTTTTTCAAAAGCATGAAATTAATTATTTGGGTGTCTCCTCTGTTGTGATCAGAGCTGTAGTCGAGTTAGAAAATATGCCCAAGCTGCTATTGAGCATTTTGTGCTTATGGTAATGATTGGATGGCATACATTCATCCTATAATATTCTCATTTTATTTTGCATCATGTATGTTATTTTGTTGCAACATATATAACATGGGATATTACAATGAAGCAGATACATCTCACAAGTCATGAAAGTTGTCTTTTGGACACTATTACATCACTGGGGTATCAATCCTGCCAAAGCCACTCAGTTCTTGCATTTGGCCTCAACTATATGAAACAACTAATTTATGTGAGCAAGATGCCTCACAAGGGGTGAACATGTTTCTAGGAAATTTGGACCTTGGTTGGGACTAACAACATCCCTGCTCAACCAAAGCCCTTACCTAGAATTTGCAGGTGAGGTTATACATTTATTTGCA
The DNA here is from genome assembly GCA_009831015.1 of Picea engelmannii. Classification (NCBI taxonomy): domain Eukaryota; kingdom Viridiplantae; phylum Streptophyta; class Pinopsida; order Pinales; family Pinaceae; genus Picea; species Picea engelmannii. Next base: position 475,061 of record ML778417.1, read on the forward strand.
GAGTATTTTGATTTTTTTGCAGCAGTTTTATCATAAGAGAATTTTGATGAGGTTAGAGTGCAATTTCACACTTTTAAATCAATTTGAGTTGAAATTGTTTATTGGTTAGGACTTCTAATTTTGTTTGGTGCTTGAGGCTAAGCAGTCCATTTCCTAGTTATTTACCATTTACTTATAGTGTACCAAAAAACCTGTGATTATGCTCAAAGTTATGTGACATGTACATGTTTGTTTCACCTATTTTGACATGATAGCAGGCTGAATATGTTTGAAAGATCTAGTATAGGCGTTCAGATCTTGTAACCTATATGCCTGCAAAGGTGTTTGTTAATGGTGGAGATGTGACATTTAGTAACAAGTGACTACAATGCTGATACAATATGTTCATTTCAAAATCCGTTATAATTTTGAAAGCATATGGTGAAACCATATACAACTTACACATTTGTGCCTGCAGATAAGTTCGTTGTCATTGTGACACTTCATATTTGCCACCTTGGAGGAAGAGATGTGATGGTATTACCAGTTTAGATATGTGCAAATAAACAGTCGTTGGAGAGGTGTACCACCTTCTTGAAACTATAGCTCCATTGAGACGTCATCATTAGGGTACAAGAAGTTTGGTGAATATGATCCCTGTGTAAGATAGTGTTAAATTTGATTAGAAATTTGATGCAGAAGCATATTCATCTACTTTATAAGATGGTTTCAATTTTTATTAGAAAATTTATGCATGAGCATTCTTATTCACTCGCCATTCTGCATGATCAACAAAAATTTCCATTTCCAGAATTGTGGAAGATCCCTGAGCAGAAGGGAAGATCACTGGGCTATAACAGAGGAAAAAGATTGCTTGGGAAAGGGTGTGATTCAAAGGCAGGCTCAGGCAGAGAGAGCACTGGGCAAGAGAGAAGCCTCAGGTAGTCTAATTGCTGGAGGAAGAAAATGCTGTGGAAAATCGTTGCACTTGAGGAGATTGCTGGGTAAACGAATTGCTGGAAGGGAGAGACATTCTGGGCAACAGAGAAATCACATTGCAAGGCAGCAGCATGGTTGTAGAAGGAGGAATTGGATTCCTGGACTGTTGCTGTATGATTGGGTTTGGCTGTCTTGCTAGGGAAGAGACCGAGCTGAAGAAGATAGCATTCCTGGAAGGAGAGATTGCTGTGTAACAGAAAACAATGTATACCATGCAGAAGACATTAGAGAAAGGACAGGTTCTGAAGGGAACAGAATTGTAGTTTTTTACGGTGGGAATTTGTCGTTCTCCAAAATTCTAAGAAAACACGGATGTTTCGAACCACACTATTCTTGTACCCTTGTTTGTAACAAATCGGAGATTATGCAAACCCAACTTATCAAGACTACTCTGGCTTTCAAGTGAAACCTTTTAATGAAAGTATGAAATATCTGGGTTTTCACCTAATAAAAACAAATGATGACTCAGTAAATGACTAGATGTGGGAATATGAAAAGGTGGAAAATAGGATTGATTCATGCTGCAATAGCTGGTTGTCCATTGGAGACAGTTAAATCTTAACACTAATAGCTGAGGTAGCTGATTGTCTGTGGAAGCATTTTGAACAGTGTGGGATAAGAGACAATCATTCTGCCCTTCTTTCCGTCATGCATTTTCTGGTATCAAAACTGCAATCTTGGACTATATTGGGGGTTGTAAATCCACCCAAATGTTCTAAATCAAGATTCGAGCAATGTATTATGCAATTTCAATGTTTTCAGTTTGTCGAATTTTGGGGCCCTTGCTGGAAATGTGATGACATGACTGCCCCATATACAATGCCTTCTGAACAAGGTTAGGAAGAAGTGTTTCAGGTACCTATAGTCGAGCAAAAGGATAAAGCCAACATCCCTTTGGTGAAATGGAAAAGGTTGTCAAAGACAGCACAGGAGGATGAGGCTTAAAGATTTGATTCATTTTTCAAACGCATTGGCCGCTAAACAGGTTTGGAGGATGATGGCAATAGAAGAGGCTTAAAAGATTTGACTCATTTTTCAAACGCATTGGCCGCTAAACAGGTTTGGAGTATGATGGCGATAGAAGGCCTATAGCAGGATTTGACGAAGATAAAGTACGTATTTCTAAGCACTAAGAAATGGATTGGAATGCCAAATAAGAAAGCTAGAAGAGGCTCTAATTATTGGAGAGCAATGATTAATGCTTTCTATATCATAGGGAATAATATAGTGTGACGTATAGGAAATGGTCAAAGAGGATAAGACTTGGTTCAAACGCCTAGATAGAGGGACAAAATTCTCTCAGATTATCATCGAGTTTAATCAAGCATTTGGATTCCAAAAATTCGTGCCTCTTATTTGATGTTTATGATAGAGAAGAAAGAGGGTTGTGGTCAACAAGGTGGAAAACAACATACAATGTTAATGGATAACAAGTTATTAACATGGGATAATCTCCAAAAGAGGGGACGACAAAACAACATATCAAATAGAAACATCATGATTCAATGGATAACAAGTTATTAACACGGGATAACCTCGAAAAGAATGGATGACACAAATTTGATATTTACGTACACGAACTTGATATTTACATTGATAGGTGTCCCCCTATTGTAATCGATGGATTAATCAGTCTTTTAATTACAAAATCTAATCTTAGCCATGAATTAAAGATGTTGGCATATCAATGAATGAGATTGCCATGATTAACTCATTTGCATATATGAATTCGTTCGTTTATGATTACCTAACTTGTTTACTATTTCTCTTTTACATAATACGATTAAGAATTTATATGATGGCTTATGAATTGCCACTTTGCAAATCCAAACAAGGTTACTTAAGTTTTAATATTTTGGATGCCATTTCTCGACTCACTGGATATTTACTTCCAAATAACACAAGTGTAGTGTACTCAAAATGATATCTATAACCTGAAACAAATTTCTAGAGATTATGAGATATTGCGAGAGCAAAGATCTTGCAACAAAGTTGTCGACATAACGAGAACAAGACGAGAACTCTAGCCCTTAAAATCCATATTTTTGCATAAAAAACATGAAAATCAACCTAAAAATATGAAAACATTTTTTTTTAAAATCCGAAATTGTGACATTGACAACAAATCAAATAAACAACCTTAAATTGGACCCCAAATGGTGATTTGAAAATTTATTCAAAATCTTTGCAAATATTTAAAAAAAAATGAAAAAAAAAACACATCTAAAAAAATATATAAAAAAACTAAACAAAAACAAAAAACCAAATTTTATTACATTTAAAACAATTAAAAAAAAATGAAATAACAAAAATTTAGTAAAAAGTTTTGTTTTTTTTAATAACTAAAATTTGTTATTTAATTTTTATTGGTAATTTTATATTTTTTTGTTTTAAATTAATAAAAAATGTTTTTATTTATTTTTAAGTGTTTTTATGTTTTTGTTTGATATATTTTTTAAATTTTTGGTTGTTTTTATGTATGTTTTTTTCCTTTTTTTTATTAAATTTTGTATTTTATTTATTTTTTAAATATTT
>ML778417.1:494345-511209 GCA_009831015.1 Picea engelmannii
ACATGTAAGAGAGTGGGTGTGAGAAGTCACATCTCATAGTTATTGGGAGCATGGGGGCTGAGTACAATCGGTTTGGGGAAGAGTGTAAGTGAAACAAGTAGTCCCAAGAGAGGAAAATTTGTATGGGTAGTTACAACAGTTTTAGATAGTTAATGTTTTTGCATGAACAAAAAATAGAGATAAAAAAAATAAGAGTTTGGAGTTGGAACAACTATGGAGGGAGAATTCTGGAGTGTTTTTGGAGCGGAAAACTGAAGAACCAAGTTGTTAGTCTTAAAGAGTGAACTCCTGTGTGAGTTGCACTGTAATAACAAGTGTTTGTTGTTCTTTTCCTTGTAGTTTTCCTAACAGTGAGATCCCTTGAGTTTCTTGGTAGAGAGATTCCTGGTTACCTCTGCCAGAGAAACCCTGATAAACGAATGGGATGCCTGATGGACTGAAAGCAGTGAAGGTGCACATTACTTGGGTTGGGCAGGTCGAGAGGAAGAGACTTGGTGGAAAATCAGGATAGTTGTAGGAGATTACTAGTGGGTTGTGAGATTTTTTGAGCTGTGAGTGAATAGTGAGAGACCACCCTCTTTTGTGGATTGCTAGCCCTAGTTTGGGGGTGAATTGATATTGAGATTTGGAACAAAAAGTCTATGATTGGGTGGAACATCCATCCCAAACAACGAGTTGCACAACCATTTTTAAAGAATATGTGTTTTATCTTATTTATGTATTGCATTATGAGTTTAATTGTTGTATATTAATTATGTGTCTGAGAATGATTTATATGTTGTTGTGTTGAGTTATTTAAATTGCATTCATGTCGATTTTAACATACTCTAGGTGCATTTAATTAATAGTATCATGCGACAATTAAATCTGTATGGTTTTCCTATAGCGGGTAAGTTATATGATTAGTTAGTAGAACAAATTTGTTTTTATGTGTTTTCCACATAGTAATGACCCTCAGTTCCGTTGGGGATCGTTACACATTGGTATCAAAGCTTTTGGTTCAACACTGGATCTGTATGGGCCAAAAACCAACGTGAATTTGGTAAAAAATCGTTATTATGGACTTGTTTTGTGACGGATTTGGGAAAAACGATGAATTTCAGAGCGAAGTCCCTAAATTTATAAACCATTTAGTTTGAAATCGTCTCAGAACCTTCTCAATGGTGATCAACGGCATCAATATGCAGAGTAGTAGAGTTAAAATTCGACTTGGAAGGTCGAATTTCATGTTTTAATGGTTGTCGTAGAGTTGGGTGAAGTTTGATGAATCGACAACCAAGATCACATTTGATTTCGAGATCAACGACCCAGATTCATTGTAATAGATTTAAAAACTTATAAGGTTTTCAGATTTTGACAAGGTATAATACATTGATGGCTGAGATTCATTATCAACAATTAGGAAAATGAGACATATCGACGGTCTGGATTCGTTTTCGACCATTTGGAAGTTGGAGAAGATCAACAACCAAGATCATTTTGAATGGTAGATCGATGCTCCAAATTCATCTGGGATTTAGTCAAAAATTTCTAAGTGTTGGAGTTGGCCAAGAGGATTCGTTGATGGTCGATGGTTAGATCGGTCGAATGGACAAAGTGGTTGGTTCAACAAGAGAAATCGTCGACGGTTGATGGTTGGGTCGACCGTTTTAGAAAGGTGTTTGCTTGACAAGAGGAATTACTTATTTTCGATGACCGACAATCGGGTCAAATAATTCAGCTAGATGTTTGGTTCGTCCAAGGGAAACTGTTGATCATCAATGAAGAGGAGGATGACGTGTCATGCCACATCAACCAAGTTGACACTTTAGGATGACGTGTCATGCCACATTAGAAATTTCCACGTTAGTCAAGAAATGGTCGATGGCCAATGATCGGGTCGGTCGAATTGGCGAAGTGTTTTCATATGTCAATAAGAAGAGCCGATGGCCGATGATCAGGTCGGTCGAATTGGTAAAGTGTTTCATTTGTACTACATGAAGCACCGATGTTCGATGGTCGGATTGGTTGGTTTAATGATGTCTTGCAAGTTGTTCGTTAAAGGAAATGGTCAATGGTCGAGTCGATAATTTTGGCAGGTTGTTGCATGCGCCCAAAGAAAAACGCCAAACGTCGATAGAGTTTAAATAAAGGACTGATATTTTCCCCTATTTCGAGATCAACGTCTTAGATTGAAGGTTGTTATAACAGTAAAACAATTAATTTTCTATGTAGTTTTTCAAAATTTTGAAGGCCTTGAACTTGTGGGGCGATTTTGAGGCCCTAAATGATGTTTTTAAGCAATCAATTTTTACAAGAACATGATGTACCATTGGTACACTTTGTCTCTGCGGCTTAAATAAAATAAATCGAAGAAATATATTCAACGAGCTACTCCAAGCGCATAACATAGCTCATATGAGAAAGTTATAGCTGAAACAATTAAGGTAAAATTTTGGCACCAATTTACTTCAAATGAACATAACTCCTTGCTCAAAAGTCTGTTTGGGGCACATGATCAATTTATTGAAATTTTATGAAACATAGAAGACAACCATGGATCCAAATTTGGAATCTGGGTATGTAACAATGTGTAGGAAGAGAGAAAAAAGAATTGTAGCATACATGGATAAAGTGCAAAAACAATATAAACTTCTCTAGACCATAACTTTCAGCTTGAAGTTCATATTTGAGAAAACAAATAGTCGTTGGAAAGGTCTTGAGGAGGAGAAGATATCAATCAACCCATTTTTTTTAATTGGGTGCTAAAATTTCTTAGAAAGTAATAACGTAAATTTTGCAATAGTAAGTGAGTGAAAATTGTAGCATGTGAATGTTGTAACTTTTCGCTCATAACTTAGAATGAGGCCTTGATTGAAGAACCTGTTCACATGTTTAATGCACTTCATATTTATTGTTAAGACCATAAATGGGGATTTCTTACACCAATTCCCACTTCCGAAAATTTCCATCCCCTTTCTTTTTTCCCTCTGCTTTCCCTTTCTGGTTACTTACTCATTTTTCGAAAAATGTCTAGGTGCGGGAGTTGGCAGATTCGCGTCTTTAGATTTCCATTGTTAATTTTATATCACCAGCCCAACCGACCGCTTCCCCGTTTCATATTGAACAAACTTTTTGAATCGTGGGTTCCCGGATAGGCGGGTTCAACATTACGTTTCCATTGTTCCTCCACCTACAAATAGCACCCGGACTTATGTGATCTACAAATCAGAAAACAAATTCCCCTTTATCTTGTTTTCTTTCGCTTTGTGTTTACTTGGTCCTTTTTCAGAATGTGTCATTTTTCTGAATGTCTCCTTCTTTTATATACAACACCCGGTGGGGGTTGGTAGATTCATGTCTTCATATTTCCATTGTTACTTTTATATCACCAACCCGACCGACTGCTTCCCTATTTCATATTGAACTTCTTTTTGAATCACGGGTTCCTAGATAGGCAGGTTCAACATTGTGTTTCCATTGTTCCATCGCCTGCAAACACCACCTGGACTTCTGCGATCTACAAATTAGCAAACAAATTCCCCTTTATATCGTTTTCTTTCGGTTTTTGTTTACTTGGTCCTTTTTCCGAATGTCTCTTGTTTTTATATAGATCACCTGAAGTTCCGCAATATACAAATTACTTGCTCAAAATTACGCTTCCATTGTTCCCCTACATACAAACAACACCTGAAATTCCGCGATATACAAATTGATGGCCAAAATATGTCATTGTGACATACAATTTTACCATTGTCCCCTCACGTTTCCTGGGTATATCTTGTGACCCTATTTTTGAAACCCGCCTGACCGCTTTCCATACTTGGGAATATCTTGGAATCTATTTCGTGGGTTGGCGGGTGGACGAAATGTACAATTCTTAGTCGCTCTTTGCCATCCCCACTACCTTCGTACTTATTTCTAGATATGCAATTATTCATCTTTAATGCTAGTAGTTCATCCTGCATGAACTGTTAATATTGTCATTAATGTCCGGAAGGCTGGAGAAGATTTGCCATTAATATGAATTAAACCAATATTTGTGGAGAAGAGTGTTATCATTTCCAAGTATTCATTTCAAACATGATGCAATCTCTTTAGTGCATCGATCTGTTGGCGCCTTTACGAAATCTCTAATTCTTAATCGCTCTTCGTCGTCACTGCCACCTTCACACTTTTTTTTTCTCTAAATATGCAATTAGTAAGCTTTAATGGTAACATCTCATTACACACGAACCCTAGAGATCATCATTGATCAGTGAAAGGCTCGAGGAGATCTTCCATTGATACGCATTAAACCAAGATTTGTGAAGGGTTATATTATCCCTCCCCAATTTTCATTTCAAACATCATCTGGAGCAAACAAAAATTCTTGTTAACTTATGGAAGCAGTTCCACAACATTTCTATCTAGATACAGTAAACACCTTTGGGCATGATGGCCAAAGGTTCCAGTATTCCAGGGCATATTCTTACTACTCATCTCCCTCCACCCATGAGCGAAAAAGGAGATGGTCCCTTGGTGCACCGAGAGATATATTTCAAGCCAAATGATTCCAAGGCAACCCTTCTCAGACAACTTACCCACTTGCATTGATGGATGGCGCAGAGGTTGATGCGATGGATTTCGAGCCAGAAAAAGATGATCTGATGGACGATGATATGGCAATAGATGATGACAATGCAGAGACTATTCCCACTCCTACGCCCAAATTGAAATCAACCATAACGGGCGGCACTTCCCGACTTGGCGATGGCGGTCCTGAAAACACCAAAAGAATGGGTTTCATAAAAGAAACAGATTTTGAACGTAATAGCCACTTTGCAGCTCGAAAGTAGGAATTCCAAAGGTCCAAATTAGTCCATTCTGGGAGGAAGTATTTCACTGTAAGGAAATGATTTGTTGATTCTCCCAGAGATATATTTCAAGCCAAAAAACTATTCAATTGCGGGACCACTGTCTTGTTCTATGGATATACAATTAACATATTAGGGAATGAGGACCATAACTCCCACTGGTGCAAGTCATATTCTTACTAGTCATCTCCTTCCACCCAAACTAGACTAATTTGGGCCTCTGGAATTGCACGTGCAACCTGTGTCCCTGAAGTTTTTTACTGTGAGGAGGCAGTTTCTTGGTGTACTGTCCTAACTTTCAGTTAAGGGCTATTTTGTTTTCCCTACAACATTTTTCATCTTCTTTCTCACGGGAAGATTGTGAGAACTATCAATTTTACCACAGGATTGTTGTTCATATACTTCAATCCAAGTATGACCCGCTCTCCTGTTTCTTTTTCGACTTAGGTCTTCCACAAAATATTGAGATCGGGGCACCGAACATTGATCCATCGAGGAGAAGATTGCAAGTATTTCCTAAAAAAAAAGCATGGTAATCAGTTTTGTATGCATGTTGAAGAGCATCTCAATGTCTCTTGCATGTTGCAGATCATGTGCCTGTGTTTATGGAAAATATGTTCAATGTTTTGGCCCAAATAACTCGGTCCAATTTCTAAGGATAGATATACAGTGCTCAATATTCTTTTGTTTTTAATGGATTTACTATTAAAAAAAATTCCTTGGAGTCTTGGCTGTTGCTTCTTTTCTGGATTTAACACCTCTTCTCATTGGCATGGCTCGATAGTCTCGTAGTTCTTCGATATTGTATTTACTTAGGTAATTTGTTCTAAAATGGAGCATCTAACATTTATATGACAATGCACTGTTTTGATCCATCGGGATTTTATGGAAACAAAAAATGAATTTCAGACAATTTCAAACTAACGTTCAATTCTATTCATAATGCAGATAGAACATAGCAATACCAAATCACAATGTTGCAGCAAGATCGTCATTCTTGTTTCTAGACATGCAATTATTAAGCTTTAATGGTAACAACCCATAATGAAAGAGGTTTAATACCTAAGTTAATATGTTACATTCATGGAAGAATGTATCAAGAACACACTTACTCCCACAAGTTGCAATAAAATATAATCTTCAACAAAGCATTTGCTGACAATTACTAGAAAATGATAGTTTTGCAATAATAGGGCTTGTTTGAAACCAATTCTCGCTTACGAAAATTTCCCTCTGCCTTTCTATTTTCCCACTCTTTTATCCCTTGTAGTTTCTCTTTCTGGTTACTTAGTCATTTTTTCCAAAAATGTCTTGTTGCGCGGGTTGTCAGATTCACGCGTTTCAACCAAGTGATTCCCCTTTGTCTAAATTGCACTTTCCATTGTTTCGTGACCTGCAAACAACACTCTGACTTCTGTGATATGTAGATTTACTTCTGGACTCCCACATCATCCCCTCTTCCGTGTTACACATTTTGCACTGAAATGTTCTGATATATACAATTTGACAGTCAGGGCCTTACGTCTCCTCGGGAACCCGTCACCCTATTTTGAAGCCCGTATGACCGCTTTCCACACTTGACCATTTCTTGACACCTCTTTTGCAGATGGTCGAGTTCGCGGGTTCAGGAAATTTCAAATTTCTAGCTATTGTTTCATGTGCCCGCTACCTTCAGATTTCTTTCCAAGTATCTTCAATATGTATACAACTTCTCCGGCAACATACATAAAATATCTTGCCAGGAAGTGGAATATCTATTGCAGATTTGAATATATTGGACCTTATTTTCCCTCTTCTATACTTGACCAAATTGTTGTTTCTTTTTCCCCTCTACTCTCTCTTTCTCGTTACTTAGTCATTTTTCCAAAAATGTCTCAATGTGTGTGTTGGCTGACTCATGGGTTCACATTTGCGCTCGTGCTTTTATATCACGACTCCGCCCAACCACTAGCCATTCGATGCCTAGGCAATTTTCAGATCACGGATTCTCGGGCAGGCGGGCTCTATATTGCACTTCCATTGTTATGTGGCCTGCAAACAGCACCCGGACCTCTGCGATATACAAATTTATTTCCGCACTGCCACATCATTCCCTCTTCCATGATACATAGTTTGCACACGAAAGTTCTGAGACCTGCAATTTGACCTTCGGGTCCTCACGTCTCCTGGGGAACTATTGTCACCCCGTTTTGAAGCCCCTGCGTCTTCTTTCCATATTTCGCCATTTCTTGGAATCTCTTTCACACCTCCAATTCCATACTTACCTTAATTTTTCACTTACGTATTCCCAGACAGGTGGAGTGCACTTCTAGTTTTCCTTGACCTACAAACAACCCCCCAACTTGCACGATATACAAATTGACTTCCAGAATACTACATAAGCCCCTCTTTTGTGTTACACGGTATGCACTCAAAAGTCATGATCAATACAATTTGACCGTCAGGAACCCTTTTCAACCTATTTTGAAGACCATCCGACCGCTTTCCACGACCATTTCTTGCAATCTCTTTCGCGGATCGTCGGGTTGGCGGGTTCAGACAATTTCCAATTCCTAGTCATTGTTTTATGTGCCAGCCACCTTCACACTTCTTTCCAAATATATGCAATAAGTATATAACTTCTCCAGAAACATGTAGAAAATATCGTTCCAGGAAATGGAATATCTATTACAGATGTGAATATATTGTCCCTTCTTTTTTGTCTTCTATACTTAACCAAATTCTCGTTTCTCTTTTCCTTGTACTTTATCTTTCTCGTCACTTAGTCGTTTTTTCCAAAAATGTCTAGTTGCGTGGGTTGGCAGACTTGCGGGTTCACATTTTCACTCATGATTTTATATCGCGACTACGACCAACCACATCCCCATTCCATACCCAGTCACTTCTCTGACCGTGGATTCCCGGGTAGGCAGGCTCTAGATTGAACTTCTATTGTTCTGTGACCTGCAAACAATACCCTGAATTCCGCGATATACAAATTTACAATCAGACTCACATCATAACGTCTTCTGTATTATAGTCTACCTATCATGGCCTCTTCCATGGTACACATTTTACATTGAAAACTTCTGAGACAAACAATTTGACCGTCGGGTCCTCACGTCTCTTGTGGAACTATTGTCACCCTATTTTGAAGCCCGTTCGTCTACTTTCCATACTTCACCATTTCTTCAAATTTCTTTCACAGATCGTCGGGTTGGTAGGTTCAAGAAATATTCAATTCCTAATTGTTGTTTCATGTGCCCACGCCCTTTGCAATTAGAAATTAGAAAGTATATATAAGATCTAATTTCTAAGTATGCAATTAGCAAGCGTTATTGCTAAACCGAGATTTGAGGAGATCTCCCATTAATACGCATAAAACCAAAATTTTCAGATGGTTATATTATCCCTTCTAAGTGTTAATTTCAAACATCATGGAATGTCATTTGCACGTCGTCGGGTTGGTCTGTTCATGAAATATTCAATCCTCAATTCTGAAAATGAGTCTAATTGATCGTTTCCCTATTCCATACTTAGGCACTTTCCTAGAATTCCACAAATATACAAACCATCCACTAAACTGCCCCATCATGCTCTCTTATGTTTTACACGTTTTGCAGTCAAAAATTCTGATACATAAAATTTGACCGTCGAACACTCACCTCTCCTGAGTATCCCCCATAACCCTATTTTGAATCCCGTCCAACCGCTTTTCAGACCTTGCCATTCCTTCCTTTATCTTCCCTATCTTTGTGACCTTCACACTTGTCTATAATAAAAAAATGTTTATATATATATATATATATATATATATATATATATATATATATATATATATATATATCCTGCTTCTAAATATGCAATTAGTGACCTTTAATTCTAACAACTCATCGTGCAGGAACCATATAGATTGTCATTGATGAGTGAAAGGCTCGAGGAGATCTCCTATTAATATGCATTAAACCAAGATTTGTGTAGGGTTATATTATCCCTTTCGAGTGTTGATTTCAAAATCATGAAATGTCATTCGCGTGTCGTCGGGTTGTCACGTTCATGAAACCTCCAATCCTTAATTGCTCTCCATCGTATCACACTTCTAAATATGCAATAAGTAAGCTTTACTGCTAACATCTCATCATGCATCACCCATAGAGATTGTCATTAATGAGAGAAAGGATCGAGGAGATTTCCCATTCATAAGCATTGAACCAACATTTGCGGATAGTTATATTATCGCCTCCAACTGTTCATTTCAAGCATCGTCTGGAGAAAACTAACGTTCTCATAAAACTATGGCATCAACTCGGCAACAGTTCTATGGAGATACAGTGAACATCTTCATGCATGAGGACCAAAACTTCCAGTGGTCCAGGGCATATTCTTATTACTCATCCCCTGCTGCCTAGAACGAAGTAATTTGCACCTCTGGGATTTCTCTTGCGGGTTGTGTCCCTAAAGTTTTTTACTGTAAGGACCAAATAATTATTCCACTATGGGACCGCTCTTTTGTTTCTTTGTCACCTCAGGTCTTCCACCAGATGTTACGATTGTCGGAGCCAACATTGACGTTCAAAGGAGAAGATTCCAACAAGTTCCTAAGAAAGCTTAATAACGGGTTGGACCTCTTGCCCGAGTTCTTGGAACACCCGATGGTAGTTCCTGAAGATATCACAAGCTTGCAGGTTAGTTCATTTAGAAATCCATTATGGGAAATTGCCTGATTATTTACAAGAATAACGGGACATGAGTCCACAACAACTATTTTCTGGATGGATCTTTATATTTTGTATTTCACAGTCAAGGAACAAGCCATTTTTTACTAGGGAAAGCTAATTTCCCATGAAATATGTTCCCAATTCTCAAGCTTCAAAAAGGAGAAGAAATTGTATATGTCATCCTACTTAGTTTTTGGGATAGCACATTGCTGCTAGTTTCCAAAATTGTCTCTATCCAAGAAGGTCAACTGAGAATTTGACCCAATAACATTCTCGTACCAGACCTTGTGGAAGCACAAGGCCTCCCACTATTTTTATGAGGTTTTCAATAGCTTTGTGTCTGTTTTCAAAGTTTTGTTGTTAGGAGAAGATGTTCCCTGCATATCTAACCAGGTGATGCCGGAGCATCCCTCCACATCAAAAAATATGCCAGCAAGCCAATACATAGGCACGAAATGGATAAAGGGAGAGGCATTGACCCTCCCATTTTTAAATTCAAAATCTGATCCTATATGGATTTGTGTTGTAAGGTCGTAAGAACCGAGCCATGCCTTTGTACAGGTAGTGGATAGGGTCGCCTTAAATGGATGAGTGTAAGTAGGCCTAGATCGTAGTCAGGTCTGGATAATCATTCAATGTAAAGAAGTTGTAGGAGTATCGTGTCTTAATTGAGACAGTGATGGCACTAAGGCGGTGGAGAGGATAAGCTTGTAGAGCCCTCTTTTGTAAATATATACTTAGGAGGATTCAGAGAAATCTTAGAAGTAGAACTCAGGGTAGAGTTAGGTTAGGAGAGCTTGAGAGAACTGGGACTCTGTTGCAGACCAGGTTTTGTAAACATCTGTATAGACACACAAAGATAATATAAAAGCAGTTTTTCCTGCATATGGTGTGTTTATGTATTTGCGTTCATTATTATGATTTTATATGTCATTCATGTTTTGAATGCGTAAACTGGTGAAGTATTGAATAAGTTTCAATTTTTTATTTTCTTTGAGTTTTCGAGTGCGAGGAGTGCACATAGTTCGCAAGGAGTGCGTTGACAGAGGTGAGTTAACCTCAGAGAAGCTCAGGAGAGATAGAGTTGAACCTTCATCAACAGAAGTGAAAGGAGTGCACATGAAGAACTCTATGTTGAGTTCGGAAGAAGACAAAGTTACTGAACACTCTATAAGGAGGAGCTCTGTAAGGTGTGCATCGAGAAAGGAGATTGCCAGGAGGGCGAGAGGAATTTATTTTCAATAAATCCTTAGGATATGAGTTTGATGAAATCCCAGAAACACAAGGAGTGCATGGGAGATCGAAATCTTCGAGGAGATCAAGCTCAGAAGGTATAACGCAAGAAGTGCGTGGGTGACAAACTTATTCTAATTCCTAAAGCCCATTAAAGATAACGCTTTCATAAGAACAAGTGAGACCCAGAGTAACCGGGTTCACAAGAGAAAGTTCAAAGGCCGAAACCTTTAAACACTGACAAAAATATTCCAAGATAGAAGAAGTCAAAAGCTCAGGAGGAGGAACGACACCAGCCGTCAGATTGGTTGTGGGGAGGAGCCTAGATCGTTAGATCAATGTCTAGTGAATTGAGGAAGCAAAGAGGAGAGGAACAGATCACATCCATAGGATTTGAGCGCAAAGGACAACAACCATCCAACCAAGGTAAAGTGCACGAACAATAATTCCTTTACGTGCATAGGAGAACAAATTTGTCGAAGTCCCAAAGTCTTGAACTAATTTGGGATCGTCCATATTCAAGGAGGACACATGGCGCAAGATCCACAACTATGGAATTTTGTGGACAAGAAGGAGGTGAAACAGCTGAAACAAATCCTGGTCATCGGTTGCCGAGAGACGCGTGTCAAAAGATCTGAGATTTCGGGAAATCTCACTTAGGGGAAAAATCAATTGCGGAGCGTGACAAACTCTCGAAGCCCCGAAAGCCGAATTAAATCACAGTCGTTCATTGTAGAGGACACGTTGAGGAAGATCATGTATTTTAGGTGAAAGCACTCTGGGAGAAATGAGTGCATAGGAGTTTGCAACTCCCGAAGCCGAAGCACCGAAGAGTAGAAGAGTCGAAGGGCCGAAGAGCCGAGAGTCATCGATCTACAAGGGGACACTTGTCAACAAATCGCGAGCTCCGGGTAAATTGTAGTGAGGTTTCAGTTGAGAACTAAGACTACCGAAGCACTGAAGAGCCGAAGAGGAATCTGGACCGTCAGGTCCAATAGGGCACATGGTGATAGATCATGAACTCCAGGAGAAAACACTCTGGGAGAACACGAAGGATGAGAATTTGAAAACGTCGAAGCTCGAACAACCGAAGTAGCTGGGAGCCGTTGATCTGGGTTGGACAAGTGTCACCTGATCGTGAACTTTGGAGGATCGTACTTCAGGGTTCCAAGGAGTTTTGTTTCAGAATATCTCGAAGCTCGAAATGTATAAGGGTTGTTGATCCAAAAGAAGGAACGTGGATCGTTGATCTGCGAGGGGACGCGTGGAGGACAAAGATTCACTCCATTGTATAGTCGTTGGATCAGAGAAGTACAGGTGTTAGAGGATCTGACACTCCGGAAGGGTTCACTCCAGAGGCTTACTTCAATGTATTTGTTGAATTTTGAGAATCCCGAACACCGAAGTCCCAAACACGACGACAGTCGACGATGTGAAGAGTGATACACGGCGTCAGATCTAGAACTCTGGGGGAAAGTAGAGGTGGAAAATCCCAAAGACCCGGAGGATATCTCGATCATTGATCGAGGAGGGAACTGAAGGGTCGTTTATCTAATCAAGGAAGCCAAAGTCCCGAAGCGGGAACTGAACCATTGGTTGAAGAGGACACGTGGCAGACGATTTGCCATTTTGGAGAAATCTCTCTGAAAGAAATAGGAATTTGAGAATTGAGATTCCCGAAGGCCAGATTCGCGGAGGAGATCCTGACCACATATTTAAAGGGACAGGTATCGACAGATCTTCCATTTCGAAAGATTGTCATACATGGAAGAGAAAGGTTTGAGAATTGAAACTCCTGAAGGCTAGAAAGTCAAAATCAACCGTAGTCGTTGATTTAGAAGGGAGCTATGTGTCGATAGATCATGGAGATCTGGGATCAAGCATGGAAGGAGGAAAGAAGACAAGAAAGGGAGGATAAATAGCATTTGTTGATCGTGGATCATCACCAAGGGATTGGAGATCAACAGATGAGAAGGATTGCGGGTCCAAGACATGCTCGAACATTAATTTTCCTTGAGCGGGCCGCAATTGGAACCACGATTTTAACAAAGGGATACGTGGCAGTTGGAGGTGAATTGCGAGGCAAAAAGTGGGTTGGTCTAAAACCACTCTTGCCTGCACCTGAAATCACGTGTTTGTGCAAGGTCATAGCCTAGGGGCATATGTAGGAAGGGGATAGTGAAAAGGAGCTAGCGCCCGCAAATTGAAGAGTTCTTAGAGCGCGCAGATAGAGGGTGTGGGTATCACAGGACCTGCGCCTAAAGGAGAAAAAGGGGCATGTGTATAATTGTTTTGGGCTCAAATGGGAGCCCGAAGAGTCACTCTGACTCATGTGAAAGAAATATCCTAGACCGGGAGGTCGCAAAACCCCAGGAGGGTAGGGGGGCTGCATTAGGTGGTATCAAAGCCATAATTTTGCTTACAGATAGCAAACAAAGGGAGAGACAGTGATAGGAGATACTCTGATACCAGGTGTTATCAGAGCTTAGATTTTCATCTGTATATTTCAAGCAAAAGAGAAAGAGGCAGAATACAATATAGAAGAAATAGCATGCTTACGCCAGGTGGTGTCAGAATTTGAATTTTCCTGTAGGCAGCAGGTGAAAGGAGGAAACAAGGTACTAATGATTTGTGAGAAGGTTGTTGCATGTGCGCAGTAGAAAAAATTTAAACAGCCAGGTGAGTTGTGATAGAAGATGGAGATACTCTCAAATGTAGAGTGATCCATAGGCTTTCCAGGAGGGTAGGTAGAGAGTGAAAATGGCTACTGAAGGCCATGAGTGTAGTCGAAGAGAAGACCGCAAGAATAAATGCAATCCAGATATGGATCTAGAGCTCAATGAGATAAGAGCAAGGATGGAACAGCTAGCATTGAGGATGCAACGAGAGGCAAAGATACACTGGAGGTATGAATGTCCTCTGAAAAGGAAGGCAAACTGGCATGTTCAAAAGTTGTTGGCCAGAAAGCAACAACAAGAGTTGAGAAGGTGGCTGAGGGAATTAGAAAATCTCAGTGACACAGAGGAGGAATTGATTCACATATGCAAACTAGAAATTGGGAGACACCTCAGTGATGAGGAGGAGGTGATATCAAATAAAGATCTCATAAACTGCCGGGTGGGCATAAATGGACTTTCAATTTGCCAGGTGGGAAATGGAAAGAGATCAGTCGAAGGTCTCATATACTGCCAAAGGAGAAGTGTTGAAATTTCAAATTTCCAGGTTGGAAATGAGATGGTATCGGTTGATTTCATAGACTTCCATGTGGGCAGAAGAGAAGTCCCAAATTGCCAGGTCGGCAGGGGGGAAGAAATGAGACTGTCTTAAAGTCTAAGGAACTCAGAAGTGGGTTCAGGTCAGCAAGGAGCATTGATGGATGAATATTCATGTGGATTTGCAGACCATATAAATGAAGATGATGAGAATTTAGAAACTTCCACCATCAAAGAAGAATATCAGAAGAGTATTTTGATCATTGGAGGGATCAAAGAATTCCTACCAAATAGCCAAGTAGAGGTCAGTGCACATGATTAAAGTGCAACAAAAGAAGAAATACAACCAACAGAAATAGTCAAAGAGGAATAAATTGAGCAGACATTGATGTCTACCCCAATAGAAGGAGAAGAGCATTCAGCATAATTGCTCAAAATTTTCATCCAGGAAATTGAACAGGAGATGGTTGCAGCAGTGGAGCTTGCAGAAGGAGAGGAAGCAGACAACATGGACTTTGTTGATCTGTATGAAGAATTGGAATCCTTGGAGAGAAGGGTTATGGTGCAAAGCTTGCACATCCAACATGTTAAGTTGGAAGTAGAAGGAGGAGCATACTGGCCAGGAGAGAAATTAGAGTAAATTGAAGTTATGCCAACATAAGAGGAGCTAACAGAAGATAATATGTCAGGCGGAGAAACTGAGCAGCAACTCAATGAGGATACTGCAGAGTTGGAGCCTACAGCAGAGTGGCAACTTAGTGCCACAAGGGGAAATGAAGACAGCATGGGAGATTGAGTAGATATGCCCACTGATAAGTATGGAAAGGAGAAGGAAGTGCAGCAGAGAGGATTGCATAAGGAGATCCAACCACTGGAGACTCTAGACAGGTTGATAGAGGAGATCAGGAAGTTGATGATGAGGTCAGCAGAAGTAATCAGCAAAGGGAAGTTGATGATGAGGTCAACAAAAGGAATTTGAACAGAGGAGAACCTACCATAGCAGCAGGGAAGGAAAAGAAGAAGCAACAACAACATAGCTGGAGAGGAGCAGGAGGAGAACTCCAAGGAAAAGTTTGGGATCCAGGAGGATTTCAACACTTGGGAAGAGGAGCTCATGATTTTCCCAGCAGTGGAGTATGATGCAGGAGCATCCCTCCACGTCAAAAAATATTCCAGCAAGCCAACACATAGGCACGAAATGGATAAAGGGAGAGGCATTGACCCTCTCATTTTTAAATTCAAAATCTGATCCTATAGGGATTTGTGTTGTAAGGTCATAAGAACTGAGCCATGCCTTTGTATAGGTAGTGGATAGGGTCACCTTAAATGGTTGAGTGTAAGCAGGCCTAGATCGTAGTCAGTTCTAGATAATCATTCAATGTAATGAAGTCGTAGGAGTATGGTGTCTTAACTGAGATAGTGATGGGACTAAGGCGGTGGAGAGGATAAGTTCGTAGAGCCCTCTTTTGTAAAAAGAGATTTAGGAGGATTCATAGAAATATTAGAAGCATAACTCAGGGTAGAGTTAAGTTAGGAGAGCTTGAGAGAACTGGGACTTTGTTACAGTCTAGGTTTTGTAAACATCTGTATAGACACACAGAGATAATAGAAAAACATTTTTTCCTGCGTATGGTGTGTTTATGTATTTGCATTCATTATTATGATTTTATATGTCGTTCATGTTTTGAATGTGTAAACTGGTGAATTATTGAATAAGTTTCAATTGTTTCTTTTCTTTGAGTTTTCGAGTGCAAGGAGTGCACATAGTCCACAAGGAGTGCATTGACAGAGGTGAGTTAACCTTAGAGAAGCTTAGGAGAGATAGACTTGAACCTTCATCAACAGAAGTGAAAGGAGTGCACATGAAGAACTCTGTGTTGAGTTCAGAAGAAGACAGAATTACTGAAAACTCTGTAAGAAGGAGCTCTGTAAGGTGTGCATCGAGCAAGGAGATCGCCAGGAGGGTAAGAATAATTTATTTTCAAGAAATCCTTTCGATCTGAGTTTGACGAAATCCCAGAAACACAAGTAGTGTGTGGGAGATCGAATTTTTCAAGGAGATCAAGATCAGAAGGGATAACGCAAGAAGTGTGTGGATAACAGACTTATTCTAAGTCCTAAATCCCAGAAGATATAACGCTTTCAGAAGCACAAGCGAGACCCGAAGTAACCGGGTTTGCAGGAGAAAGTTCAAAGGCCGAAACCTTTGAACACTGACAAAAATCTTCCAAGACAGAAGAAGTCAAAAGCTCAGGAGGAGGAATGACACCAGTCGTTAGATCGGTTGTGGGGAGGACCCTGGACCGTTAGATCAGTGTCTAGAGAATAGAGGAAGTACATAGGAGAGGAACATATCCTATCTGTCGGATCTGAGCACAAAGGACAACAACCATCCGATCAAGGTAAAGTGCACGAACGATAATTCCTTTAAGTGCACAGGAGAACAGATTTGTCGAAGTCCCGATGTCCCGAAGTAATTTGGGACCGTCCATCGTCAAGAAGGAAAGGTGGCCTGAGATCCACAATTGTGGAATTTTTTGGACAAGGAGGAGGTGAAACAGCCGAAACAAATCTTGGTCATCGGTTGTCGATAGACGCGTGTCAAAAGATTTGAGATTTCAGGAAATCTCACTTTGGGGAAAACTCAAATGCAGAGCATGACAAACTCCTGAAGCCCCGAAGGTCGAAGTAAATCACAACTATTCATTGTGGAGGACACATGGAGGAAGATCGTGTATTTCAGGTGAAAGAAATCTGGGAGAAATGAGTGCATAGGAGTTTGAAACTTCCGAAGTCGAAGCACCGAAGAGAAGAAGAGTCGAAGGGTGTTAGCCTATGGCTTACCTTTACCAATCACTAAGTCTAAATTGTCACCATATATTTGTAT
>ML778417.1:516820-540309 GCA_009831015.1 Picea engelmannii
GAGTTAGTTAAGATTGCCTAGCCTAGTCATAATGCATGATTTTAGGATCTAGAGAAAATATCTCTATGAGGTGGCATCACCCATTGTAGTATAAATATGTAACATTGGAGTGAATAAGAGTGTGTTGGCTATTATGCCTTTTCTGCCATGTTGTTGTTCTTGTCTCTATTTTGTCAATTATTATTCTTGTGTTTAATTTCTTCAAAGGGTCGAAGAGCCGAGAGTTGTCGATCTGCAAGGGGACACTTGTCAATAGATCGCGAGCTCCAGGTAAATTGTAGTGACGTTTCAGTTGAGAAATGAGACTGTTGAAGCACCGAAGAGACGAATAGGAATCTGGACCATCAGATCTAGCAGGGTACATGGAAACAAATCATGAACTCCGGGAGAACGCGAAGGACGAGAATTTGAAAACATCGAAGTCTGAACAGCTGAAGCAGCTGGGAGCCATTCATCTGAGTTGGATAGGTGTCACTCAATCGTGAACTTTGGAGGATCCTACTTTGGGGTTCCGAGGAGTTGTGTTTCAGAATATCCCGAAGCGTCGAAGCCCGAAATGTCTATGGGTCGTTGATCCAAAAGAAGGAACGTGGATCATTTCTCTATGAGGGGACACATGGAGGATGGAGATTCACTCTGTTGGATATTTGCTGGATCATAGAAGGACATATGTCAGAGGATCTGACATTCCGTAAGGGTTGACTACGGAGGTTTGTATTTGTTGAAGTTTTAGAATCTCGAAGGCCGAAGTCTCGAAAACGACGACAGTCGTCGATGTGAAGAGGGATACGCAGTGCCAGATATAGAACTCTAGGGGAAATTAGAGGAGGAAAAGCCCGAAGACCCGAAGGATATATCGATCATTGATAGAGGAGGGAGCTGAAGGGCCATTGATCTAATCGAGGAGGCCAAAGTCCCGAAGCGGGAGTTGAACCGTCAATTGAAGAGGACACGTGGCAGATGATCTTCCATTTCAGAGAAATCTCTCCGGAAGAAATAGGAATTTGAGAATTGAGATTCCCGAAGGTCGAATTCGCAGAGGAGATCCTAGCTGCATATTTAAAGGGACAGGTGTTGACAGATATTCCACTTCGGAAGATTGTTATACAAGGAAGATCAAGGTTTGATCATTGAAACTCCCGAAGGCCAGAAAGTCGGAATCAACCATACGTGTTGATTTAGAAGGGATATATGTGTCGACAGATCTTGGAGATATAGGATTGAGCATGGAAGGAGGAAATAAGATAGGAAAGGGAGGATAAATAACAGTCGTTGATCGCGGATCATCGCCAAGGGATTGGAGATCAATGGATGAGAAGGATTGTGGGGCCAGGACATGCTCGTATGTTAATTTTCCTTGAGCGGGCTGTAATTGGAACCATGGTTTTAAAAAAGGGATACGTGGTAGCTGGAGGTGAATTGTGGGGTGAAAACCGGGTTGGTCTAAACCACTCTTGCCCGCACCCGCAATCATGTGTTTTCGCAAGGTCATAAACCAGGGGCGTATGTAGGAAGGGGCTAGTGAAAAGGAGCTAGCGCCTGCAAATTGAAGAGCGCGCGGACAAAGGGTGTGGGTATCACAGGACCTGCACCTAAAGGATAAAAAGGGGCATGTGTATAATTTTTTTGGGTTCAAACAGGAGCCCAAAGAGTCGATCCGACTCAGGTGAAAGAAATATCCTAGAACGGGAGGTCGTAGAACCACAAGAGGGTAGGGGGGTTGCATCACCAGGCAACCAGGTTTTTGGACAGGAAGGGGGCACTTGAACTTATGGATAATTACAGTGTGATAAACATTTTTGGCTCCAGGGAAAAACTTTATCTCCTTCCATGTCACATTACAGACATAATGTTTGTTATAGAAGTAGCAAGGCAATACAACTATCGGTTGCATCTATTCCAAGAGAAGAGATAAAAATAGTTCATTCCTCTACCTTGGAAAGTCGAGGACTTCATGTTGAGGAACGTCAACAAAATTGACGAATTCGCAACCCATTTTAGCAACTTGAACTTAAGATATGATGAAAGCCTAAGAGGGTTCGACCCCAATAAAAAAAATTTACAACATTTACAAACACTTGGCTTCAAAAATTCTTTTTTCAAAAAACACTTGACCGAAAACAGAGACACTGATGACAACGCTCATGTTTTTGATGCCAGTGACCTAGACACACTGCAAAGCACCACTGAATTGTACAAGAAACAGGGAAAAGGCCCCGGTGAGAACAATGTCCAATCAGCGGATAACACTCCCAAAAGCACGACATACTAGAGCATCGCTCCAAAGTCCCACCACAGTAACAAAGCAACTCAGATTTATTCAAACGGAGGAGGAGATAACGACCCTACTCACCCTAAAATTGATAGTTCTCACAAGCTTCCAGTGGACAAAAAGAGAAAAAAATTGTGGGACAGGCGGAACAGCCTGAAATTGAGAGTGAGAACATGGAACTTGAGTCTGATCTGGATAGCATATTCTGCCACCTTGATCAACCTAGAGACGTGATCCAATGGACATATCTGATACCGAAAATTTTGAAGAAGATGAATCCTTCATGTTCCAAAGCGTGTTTTTTGACAGCCAGTCCAAAAAATTAATTATTGAAAAAAAAGATGTAAAAAATAATAAAGAAAAATCTTGTTCAGAGGCTAACCTTGCGAAAATGCGGCGGACCCAAATCTTTCGACTTCACATAGCGACCACAGATGCTCTTGATGATTCCATTGGAGGCATTAAGGCTGAGAATTCCAAACTAAAGGACCGGGTCAAGGAATTGGAAGAAGCTTTGATTCCTATGCCATTTCTTACCAATCCTTTGGCAATAGCCATGCCTGCCACCCCTGCATCCAAGTTAAAAGGATCCTCCAACCTCCTCGCATTGTGTAGAGGATATGTGGAGAATAATATCAAGAAAATAATGGAACTGATTACTAAGGCGTGGGAAACATCACAAACCATGACTTCCCTTGGAATGAAGGCACATAATTTGCTCGAACATTTGCAGGCAGACTTAAAAGATGAAGAAAATTTCTATTTAGACAAGGTCCTTCCTTTTGGCACCATTGTCAACAACATGATAAAAACAAGAACAAGACAACAAGATCTCCCATCCAAAAACCAGATCGTTCAATTAAATGCATGCTGGAAAGAAAAAGTGAATAACTTGCATCTCATTGTCCAGTCATGTGAACAAGCCATATCAAAGAAAGAAAAATTATTCACAAAGTTGACCAGAATAGACTTAGCCAGAAGGACCAACAATTTCCAAGACCCCAACTTAATTGTCAACTCCTTTCCCTTAACTAAGAAAGCCTTCGATAAATAGGTTGATATTTTTAAGGCGTTGTCTTTGGAAAATTTTTATAGCATCCTTGAATATGGTCAAGATGGTGTCGACAACTGGCCAGTCGACTATTTGGTACGGAATGAGGAAATTGATCAGGCTTGGCGTAATCTTTCTATCGACTTCAGGGAATTAGAAAATGAACTTGTCAACATAAAAATATGGAATGAGATCAATGTCGCCCCAATGAGAAGCTACATTGAAGAATGGCTCGAAAGGGAATTGAAGCAGGTCGTCGAAGAAAGGAAACATGCAATTGCCACGATTCCATTAGTCGTCGATGACATCAATGAAAAGGAATCAGCAAGGAAATAGAAAAAGGGGTCATATGTACCATCAGTGTAAGTCTATATTCATCACATCTTTCTTTGTTTATCAACCGAGTTATTCCACTTTTTAAAATAGAAATGTCTAGCCAAGACTGATACCTTTCAATTTATTCTTTTCGGGTATTACACTCTACTGTCGCCCACTTCTTCTTTCTACAGTCCTATTTCTTGTACATATTTCTCTTATGGTCCGCGGGAGCCCCAATCCCAGTCTATATGACAAAGGCATTTAAATTTCTAGGAATATGTAACAGACAATAATATTTTTTTATATATTTCAAATAAAACTATTTTTTATCTCCTTTTATATTTATGTCCTCATAAATTTTTATCTTCCACTATGCTTATGGTCCGCGGGAGCCCCAATCCTAGTCTATATGACAAATGCATTTAAATTTCCAGGAATATGTAATTTTTTATATATATTTCAAATTAAACTGTTTTTTATCTCCTTTTATATTTATGTCATCATAATTTTTTATCTTCCACTACGTTGAATGTCAAGAAATTGTATTTATTTAATTTGAATATAACTTTTTTTTGTTCTGCCACATATAGAGACAAAATAGACAAAAATTTTCAACATAACAACATAGATTATATGCTTTCAAAAAATAAATGGGAATCTAGAGGCCACGTGTCATTTACTACATGGATACCACATGTGCTTCATGTTGTTTGCCACATCTCCGTTGTAGTTTCCATCTGCCTCCGCAACTTTTTCTCATCCTTGTGCATGTATTCCCAATTCAACCCGAAAGGGACTACGCTGCCACGCAACACTTGTTTAAAAGAAGGAATTTGAACTCGTATTAAACCTTACATTTACAATTACAATTATTACAACAATTTCCTTTGGTATTACAAGGTAGGAACTAGTCACATCATGACTAGTCCCTCCTGTTTTTCAAATTTAATAGGTCTATTAAGTAGCAATCTCTTAGGTATGTGCATATGAAATGGTTAGCATAGTTAAGTGGAGTGGGTGGGGTTATTTTTATTAAATAAACACATTGTATAAGATTCAAAGTAGGCTTGGAGAGGGGATTGAACAAGTATGCAAAGTTGATGGCTTTAAAACTTATTTTATTTTTGCATCTAAGAAAGGAATGACAAGGATTCAAATTTGTGGGCATTTTCTATTGGTCATAAATTGGATGAAGGGATTAAATCTTATGGATAATTTGGTGTTAATTCTTCGTTGAGGAGATAAAATCATTACAAGTCATTTTTTACTTTATCTCTTTTGACCATGTATAGAGGCAAAGGAATGAGCAAACTAATTTTCTTTCACTTAAGATTATGAGAAACAAACACAAGTGAGGCTATGCTCACAATCTATATTATTCAATGAAGACTGATTACATCATTATATAGGAAACGACTCTACCTTGTCGGTTACAACAAACCACAAAAAACTAGGATCTACATTAAGTGAAGTAGAGTTCAACTACGCAACTGACTCTTGCAACTAACTCTTGCTCCATTATTTCCAAGTCTCCCTCTTAATGGAGAATGGATTGACTTCTACACCTAACATCTCCCTAAACAACTCAAACTTAATCTTTCCAAGAGGCTTAGTGAAAATATCAGCAGCATTTTCACTAGTATTACAATACATAAGAGCTATTTCGTTTGACTGCAATTTTTCTCTAACAAAATGAAACTGAGCATCAACATGCTTTGTCCTTGTATGATAAATCAAATTATTTGCAAGCTTGATTGAACTTTTATTATCACATTTGATCATTGTAGGTTCCTTTTGTTCTTTTCCAACATCTTGAAGAAGTCTTCTCAACCAAACAGCTTCACAAGTTGTTGCACACAAGGCTTTATATTCTGCTTCAGTAGAAGACAAAGATACAATAGGTTGTTTTTTACTACTCCATGAAACAACCACGGATCCAATTCCAAACTCATATCCAGTGGTTGATCTTCGATCATCCGAATTGTCGGCCCAATCAGAATTTGAGTAACATGTCAACTCAACATCAGATGCATCAGTATATTTAATACCATAATCAAGTGTTCATTTTAGATACCTGAGTACTGCCTTTGTTGCATTCCAATGGATTTCTAGAGGTTTTGCCATAAATTGACTTAACACACTCACAGAGTATGCAATATCAGGTCTGGTTGTGTTGAGATAATTCAAACTACCCACCATATGTCTATACATAGTGCCATTCACCTCCTTTGAACCATCATCACAAGAAAGTTTCACATTCTGTTGCATGGGAACAATAGAATATTTACAAAGATTCATTTTAAATATCTTAAGTACTTATCTGACATACTTACTCTGACAAACAAAATTTTGGCCTGCATTTCTCCAAACTTCAAGACCTAGGTAGTAATGTAACTCACCAAGATCTTTCATTTCAAAAACTTGTGACAATTGCTCCTTGATTTCATCAATTAATTTATCTGCATTTCCTGTAATTATCAAATCATCAACATATAAGGAAATCAATACTATATACCCCTGCTCATCAAATTTGGTATACAAATTTTGATCACTCTTGCTCCTCATAAAACCCTGTTGAAGAAAGAAAGAGTCTATCTTCTGATACCATGACCTAGGTGCTTGTTTTAGTCCATACAATGCTTTCTTTAACTTACACACTAAGTGTTATTTCCCTTGTTCCACAAACCCTTCAAGTTGAGTAAGTTAAACCTCCTCCTTTAACTCACCATTCAAAAATGCAGATTTAACATCTAATTGGTGTAACTTCCAATGATACTTTGTAGCTAAAGCAATTAACAATCTGATAGTATTCAATTTAGCTACTGGTGCAAATGTTTCAACATAATCAATAAATTATGTTTGTGAATACCCCTTTGCAACCAATCTAGCCTTATATTTGTCTATACTACCATCTGATTTAAACTTGGGTTTGTATATCCATTTGCATCCAATGGGATTCTTATGTTTAGGAAATTCGATCAATTCCAAAGTATCATTTTTCATTATAGATTCATATTCTTCCTCCATTGCATTTTGTCATTCATCATGTTCATTAGCTTCATCAAAACTCATGGGTTCTATGACATTTGAAATGGTACTCATGAGGGCATAGTCTATATACCTCTCAGGGAGTCGAACATGGTTCAAAAGATATTCTCAATTGATTATCTTCCTCCCCACTTTTTGAATATTTGTCTTCGCATCTAGGTGAACTGTGACTGCTTGAAGTGTCCATATCATTGAGTCCTTTTTTTTGTTGATGTTGTCGTTGCGGTTGTGGTTGTTGCTATGGTGGTTGTTGTTGCTCTTCTTTAACTCCTTCGTCAAGAAGTCTATGTCATTCCTCATGACTGTTGTTGTCATGATTTCATGCTTCTTTCTCATGGAAAAGTACATCTCTACTTGCAAAGTATCAAACAATGTGTACGCTTTGAATTCAGAACAATACCCAATGAAAATACATTAATGGCTTTAGCATCCAATTTATTCCTATTCTTCTTTGGAATATGAGCAAAAGCCTTACACTCAAATACTTTCAAATTATGAACTGCAGGTGTGGAACCATACAAGGCTTCGAAATGAGTAACATTATCAAGACACCTTGTTGGACTTCTATTATTTAAATAAACTCCAGTATTTATGGCTTCAACCCAAAATGCATTTGAGAGATTCTTACTTTTCATCATACTGCGTGCACACTCTACCAGAGTTTTTTTTTTCCTTTCAGCGACTCTGTTCTGTTGTGGAGTGTGAGGTACTGTAAACTATTGTACTATTCCATGATCTTTGCAATATTTGATGAAGTCCCCTGATTTATACTCTCCCCCTTGATCTGAACGAAGGATTTTCATGGATTTTCATGTATGCTTTTCCACCATGGTTCTGAATTCCTTAAAGTACTCGAAAACATCACTTTTCTTCTAAGGAAATAAACCCATGTGTATCTCGTGCAATCATCAATAAATAATAGAAAGTAAAATGCTCTTCCTAAAGACCTGGTCTGCATAGGCCCGCAAACATCAGTATGTACAAGATCTAACACATCTCTTTTTTTTCTATCAGGATTAGAGGGGAATTCATATTTGTCCATCTTTCCTAATGCACATCCATCACAAGAAACATTCTCATTCTTTAACATGGGCAGTCCTTCAACCATATTATTTTTCTGTAATAACAATAAATCAAGATGATTGATGTGGCCATACCTTTGATGCCAAAGATTCTCGGTTGGCATAGTTGCAGAAGTCAGTGCATGATGTGTTTTGCTAGTAACATCAAGTTTGTATAGTCCTTGCAACAATTATGTATTGGTCCAGCAGATCCTTCACTATGCAATAATTCTTGAAGAATTCAACCTTCAAGTTTTGATCTGTAATGGTGGACACAGAGATCAATTTTTTCGTTATCCCTGGAACATACACCACATTGTGAATGTGACGAACAATACCATTCGGCAATGTCACGGGAATTTCTATGTATCCCTTGATCTGATGAGTGCGGTCATCTCCAAGATATATGCTGGCAACATTCTGTGTTTCTTTAAAAATAGTATACCACAACTTATTACATGTCATATGTACTGATGCTCCGGAATCCACAAATCAGGCATCAGAATCATCCGATTCAACAGATAAAGCAGTGTTAGACATAAACAACCTAAGATCTCGTGAATTAAAATTCAGGGGTTCATCAATATCATCATTAGCAATAAACAACCTAAGATCATGATTTGAAGATTTTTCTGCATAATGACCTGAATGTGTTCTAGGTTTATTCCTAGCCTCATCACTCTTCTTCTTATGATAGTCTTTAACAATATGTCTAGGTCGACCACAATAAAAACAACTCTTTGAATTAGTCTTGTTAGATTGCATACCTTGATTCGGCCTTGGAGATTGTCTTCTCTGCAATGAACTGTCTCTTTGCCATGAACTGTCTCCTCTACCTCTTTATCCTGATCTCCCTCTCGTGGATCTCTTATTTGAACACAGTGTCAAATCTGTATTATGAGGCTTCAGATTCGAGCGCCTATCTTCCTCTTGCAACAAAATACCTGTCAGTTCTTCAAACGTAGAGGTTTCTCCCTTGTTGTGAGACCTGTTATGAACATCTGATAATATTCTAGCATACCATTTAAGGTAATAGTGACAAGATAGTGTTGGAAACTGTTTCCCCCATATTTCCTAGCTTGTCCTTCACCTCTTTAATACGACCCAAAAATGAACTAACAGATTCATTTCCATCCATCTTAATGCCTAGCGATTTAGTTTTCAGGAACAAAATGTGATTTGTGTTTCTAGTTGCATACAATGCTTAAGCGTTGTTCATGTTTCAACAGAAGTATTAGCTTCTCTAATATGTGGAATTATGTTATCTTTAGCAGACATACGTAATAGTACCTTTGCCTTGTTTTCGCGCTTATCCCAGTCTTGGATTTGTGTTGTTGTCGCATCAGTAGCCGCATCTGGTTTCACTTCAGTTCCCTTCCAATGGTCCAAACACCATAGCCCTCCATCAGGGTCTACATTTTAAATTTTTAGTTAATGAAATTCGAGCCATCTAACTTGTTGTCTTCGTTGAGGTAGGTCAACGCCAGAGGATTCGCCATCTCTGCAAGTGTCTGTTTGTTCAATCAGACAATAGATCCTTATATCACCAAACACACTTCAATCCTGAAGGTGATGAATCACCAAGAATATCAAACTTTCGTCAAGTTTTATCATGTTATAAACAGTCCATCGCTCTGCCTTCGGATCCACCAATCCAACTCTACCTTTGTTCTCAACTTTCTTAAAAACTATATAAGAAAACCTTTAAAAAGAAATCTTAACACCACTTCATGTATTAAAAACAAATAAATTCCTTAAAAGAAACCCATTTTTTTTAATACACATACATGCATCCACCTTCAAATCATAACTCCACCTCACCATTTTTTTTAATGCAAATAATGAAAATGTTAAAAATTAAAGATTATTTTAATATGCACTTTAATAAACTTTAATATCACACATAAAGCTTAATATCCAAAATATCCACTTTAACAAAAAAAAATTAATACTTCACTCACTAATGATCAAAAACTCATGCAAATTGTGGCACCCTTTTTCAATGCTCTAGAGGAAGAACTCACGCTTTTCACAAAAGTAGACTTCTTTCAATACGACCGCTCTAAAAAACTCAACAATGGAGTTGGTCGCTTCTAAAGCCAAAGAGCATCCCGAGTTGAATCCTGATTTGTGTATAATCTTACCGTCTCATTCGACCCCCGACTCAAACCGAGCTTCGATAGTCCAGTAGAATGCGAGGTTTTTTTTATCTCAGGCTCATTAACGTTGGCAGTGCGCCTTAATGGTCGGCGCTCCTCAAACGCGCGAAGGGGAGCGTTAACACTCCACTAATATGGCAAACGGAGTGTGGGTCCGAGTTTGCAGGGCTCTCGTAGAGATGAGGCATGAGCGCTAGTGCCCTAGCGCGCTTGGACGCAAACCAGGGGAGCGCGAGATCACTGGATTTTTTAAATCTCGTAAGAGTGGGACGGATCGGCGCTCCTCTCACACTGCATGGGAGCGCTTGGCACCCCTAAATTTGATTTGATACCAATTTATTATGAGAAACAAACATAGGTGAAGCTATCCTCACAATCTATATTATTCAATGAAAATCAATTACATCATTATATAGGAAATGATTATACTTAGTCGGTTACAACAAATCACGGAAAACTAAGATCTACATTAAGTAAAGTAAAATTCAACTACACAAGTGGCTCTTGCTCCTTTATTTCCAAATCTTTCACATGTTGTTCTACATTTAACTCCTTAACATAGATATATCAAAGAGAAATTGGATGGACAATCCACAAAGTATGTACATGCCCTTTCTTTCATTTTCTATATTATATTTGTAGTTCTAATGCTCATATATTTGGATGTTTTTTTATAAAATAGTTTATGTAACTTATGAGCTATATGCTTTTTCTAGTTTTATATGATCTTGGAATCAAAGTTGATTTTGATGGAACAATAATGTGATATGTATTTAAGGTTCGTTTGTCGGAAATTTTTTAGAGAAAGATTTTGTTTTGAGACTTTGAAGGATTATGAAGGTTAAATTTGGGTGATATTAGTTAGTGGATTTTGGAATCCTTTTTCAAGTAGTGATGTCTAGAAACTATATTAGAGTTTTATAAAGGAATTTTTGATATTTTAGTTTAAGACTTTTGTCATCAATGTTATGGTATGAGTGTTTTTCTAGATTCATCCCATCATTTTTTAAGTCAACATTTTGGATTAGATAAATGTGGTTTATCATCAGAGTTATATGTGAAGTAATTATTATCGGTAACAATATATTTATATGAATAAAAGAAAATTTTAGTTTAGAATCGATTCACTATTATTTGTAAATTAACAACTACTCTTTATAATAAATTAACCTTAAAAAAATTATGATTTAATACATAATTCATATTAAAACCATAATTAAAAAAATTTAATAAATATTTACAATTCTCTACATCTAAATATAGAAATAATTTGTAAATATTAATAATACATAGTTAAATTTCTTGTAAACTTATTAATGTGATAAGATATGAAATGGATTCTAAAATATGAAGTATATTGAAATAATTTGTATGTATTAATAATACATAGTTAAATTTCTTGTAGATTAAAAACGTATTAATGTGATAAGATATTAAATGGGTTCTAGAATAAGAAGTATAATAAAGTATTAAAGAAAAATTAAAACTATAATATATTGATAAGATATGAAATCGATTCTAAAACATGAAGTATAAAAAAGTATTAAAAATAAATAAAACTTGAGAAGGCTTTGGAAATTTAAAAAAATTAATTAAATTTTAATTTTAGAAAAAAAATAAATACAAGAAAAACATAAAACCTAGATTATAATTTGTGTGAGATATAAATAAATGGTTATAAATTATAACATATTATAAATGATTCACCCTTATTTCCCTTTGGTTGGAGGGGGACCAAATTTGTTTGTCTCACAGTTGATCTAGAAAAATGAGCTAAATAAATATGGATTTATTTAATAAGTTATTAATCTTTATATAGGATGATAAAGTGATAAAGTAATGAAAGAGAAATTAAAAGAAAAAAGAAAAAGAAATGCAAAAGAATAAAAATATATAAATAAAATAGAAAGAAATAAAGAAGAAGAAAATTACCTACAATGAATTTTAGTAGATAAAGTTGGGATCCAATTTTAACTAGTCTTCCAACTGTCATATCTACTTGGGTTATTAGGTAATTTTTCAATTTTGATGGATTCCCTAAATTTCCTATTGTGATAGTAATCTAATTTTGAAAGAATTTTGGCATCCTCAATACAAATATGATGATTAGTCTTATCTGAGTGTCCAGCCAAAGCAAAGGGACAAGTGAAATTATGTTTAACATATGCGACACGTTTCTGGATCATAATCTTGAAGGAACGACATGTTCTCTTATGTATTATTTTCCACGGGATCAAGGGATCATGTAGACACCTTTCTAATCAATGGGATCAGTAGGGTCCTTGACATATTTGAGGGAATTTATAATAGCATTTATGGGTTTGAAAGTTGCCCCAATCTTTTTCTTCCTCAATTTTCTAGCAACCTTATTTGTTGTCCCTTGTATATAGGGTAAGAAAACTTTGCACACATCGTTGTTAGTTTGTTCCTTATCTCTAGGTCCTTTATTGTCATTTTGAAAGGCCTTAATCCCCTGATGCTCCTTATAGACATTATCCTTAAAATCCTTGAAGAGATGGATTTTTTCTTCATCAAAGTGATATTTATCGGAGATTCTCATGGCCCTGTTAGCCAAGGTGTTAAGAACCCCTAGTTTCTAGGCAAGGTGATGGTGGGATTCGACATGAATGTATTGTTCATTGTGGTTCTTCTTCCTATAAAATTGGTGGGCTAAAGATCCATTGAGTATTTTTGTGACATGAACATCTACAAAGGGAAGGTTGTCTTTATCCTCAACCTCCATGATGAATTTTATGTGACTAGATTTTCCATTAAGGTGGTCAGCAAATTCATTCAATTTATCAGGACCATGGTGCCATACAACAAAGGTATCATCTATGAACCTATTCCATAGTTTAGGTTGAAGGGAAAAAGAAATAAGGGCTCTACTTTCAAGATCCTCCATCGTGAATAAATTGGCTACAATTGAGGAGAGGTGGGATCCCATGGCTACCCCACGAGTTTGTTTGTATATGTCTTCTTGGAAACTAAAAAATGTGAAATTCAAGCAAATCTCAACTAAATTAGTTGTACCTTGGTCAGTGATCTTATTGATAACCTCCATAGCCCCATCAATATGAATCGAAGTGAAGAGAAAAACAACATCAAAACTCGCGAGAGTGTCATTTGTGTCAAGTTTGATGTCCTTGAACTTATTGACAAATAATGTGGAATATTTAACAAAAGAGTCAGTATTACCAACCAAGGGTTTGAATTTATGAGCATGGTGTTTTGTGAGTTGATAGGTAGGACTGCCTATTGTGTTGACAATAGGTCTAAGTGGGGACCCTTCATTGTGAATTTTTGGGAGACCATAGATCCTCGAGGTGGAAGAACAACTAACGAATAATTTCTTCTTATCATTTTCAATGATTAATTTAATGGCATTGGAGACTTCTCTTGCAATCCTTTTTAAGGGGTTTTTACGAAGCTTCTTATAACTCCCACTATTATTGAGGTGGTATAACATTTTTTCAGTATAATCACATTTTTCATAATGACCATAGCCCCACCTTTGTCAGCCCTTAGAACTACTATATTATGGTTGTTTTTGAGGGTTTTTAGAGCTAGATGTTCTTGCTTAATGATATGTTAATAGGCATATGAAAAATAAAATTTTGTTCTCTTTTGAAACAAAATAATGAAAAAAAAAATCTCCATAATATTTTATATTTAAAAAAATTGTGCATATGCAATAGAATGATCCATTCATTTTGAATAACTAAGTTGAAAACCGTTGTAGAAACATAACCTTCTGATGGAGTTTTTCACTGTAAGAACATAACCCACTCAGTATAGAAACATTGACAACAAGCACTGAGGGTTAGCTCAATTGGTCTAGAGCTAGACATGAGTCTATCATGCTTTTTGTTGGTCACGGGTTCGACTCTCTTGATTCCCCAAAGGCGCAGCCCTATAATCAAGGTTGACGGTTTACCTCACTTACCATCCATGGATCATGGGGAAGTACTCAAAGGGTTTTATGTGAGTATGTTTCCTCGGGAAAAAATATATATATATTGACAATACCAAATGACAAAATAAAGGGATATGTATATATATATTCATTCATGTGTTTCACGGCACCATATATCGGTGCTCGCAACGTCTGTGGAACCCTCCCCCCCCAAAAAAAAAAAATCCACAAGAGAACATGGGGAAGCCGAGTATTTTCAAAATATTGGGGGCTCAACAAAAAGAGAATTTAATAGATCCATTTAGGGGCACAACATGTGACTCACAAGGAATTGAACCTAGGTGAGGAGGGTAAAAATCATTCCTCCCAACCACCAAATTTTATAATGTTTTTTTGAACAAAAAATGGGAAATTTATATTATCAAAAAGGTGCAGTCGAAACCGCTGAGGAGTTACAAAGTCCTTCAAAATTTAGGCCAATCTAGGGCCTCTATTAAACCACTAATACAAGCTACTAATGATTTTTTCAAATACTCAAACGAAAACTTCACATAGAACAACCTTATTGAATACACTCGGAAAAAGACTCTAAGGATAAAAGTGAAGGCACACTACATCTAAATTAACATGTTGGGGAGGATCTCGCCTATTTGGATGACTTATGGATCTGACTTCGTGTTACCATTGGTTGTGTTGTGGAATGTGATGTCTTCTTCTTTCTGACTATCGTCCAACCTTCATTTTCAGATGTTGAGGTACTTGTCATGTCTATATTTCCTGGATTGTCTTGATCTGGAGCTTTTATTTTTTCTTCATCCGATACCCCAGCATCATCAGCCTTATCTGCCCAACTAGCTTATGGTTAAGGAAAAGACTAGATTTGAAGTCCCTCATCTGAAACATGAGGGGAAGACGCCTCTTTCTCTGACTTCTAGTAGGATTATGGGATCGTGTCTAGAGATAACGGATTTGCTTGAAGAGGAGGATCTGGATGAGATGGGTTTTCGTTGAATTGAGGGGAATGTCTGCATTCCTTCGAGATTACTTGATGGTCGTCATTTGATCCCACCCACCAAGTGGATTTCTTATGCTTTATGTTCTTCTTGGGCCCTTTGGGACAATGGGTTGCAACTTGTCACATTTCAAAACAAGATCTGCAATGAAAGGAAACTCTCTCATAGTCTAGTTTCTGAGACCAAGAATATTTTTTACCAATAAGAATAACTTCAGCTAGGAATACTTTACTGAATTCCATTTCCATGCAAATACGAGCAAAATTGGAATTATTGTGCCTTTTAGTTTCACGACATGCAAAGTGGAAATTTCCCAATGTCAAACCAATTGATTCAAGAGAGGTTAAACCCTAGAAATGCAAGGGAAGGTTGGGAAGCCTCACCCAAATAGGAGTTGAGGAGAGAATTTCAGTAGTTGGATTGAAAGAAGGAGTCCATGGTTTCATGCACAAACCTAAGTTACCCCAAAACCACGGACCTAAGTTGAGAATCAGATCCCAATATTCCTCAATGTAGAACTCAACAATGAAAAAACCTTTATCAAAAGGATGAATGAAAGCTTGTTGCTACATAATAGAGATCCATGTAGCCAAGATCCAACTGTTGAGATCAGCTAAATTTTTCCAAAAACCATTGAAACAGCATACCAAATTCATGGATCTATAGTATTCTTCCTCTTCCTCAACATCTTGTCCCATGGGAATGACAAGGGAAGGGGATTCTTGAACCAGAAGAGACGAAGAAGAAGGAGTAGAGTCTCGTTGAACAACATCCTTAAAAGAAACCAAATAAATTCTCTCCTCGTAAGTAGAATGTTAATACGTTTATTGTGGTTGCATTTTCTTAAAATGGGCCTAGCAAAATAAACAAGCAAAGAAATGCTATGACTAAAAAGTAAGATAGCAAGTATTGTAGTTGTTTTTTTTTAATTTAATTCAAGTAATTGTAACAACATTATTTTAATATATGTTGAATTGTTATGCTTTCACATTCGATGTAAAAGCAATCACGGTTAAGTTCCCTAGTAGTGTCTGTTGTCTCTACATTGTGATAGAGCATGAAGAAGATATGTTATTGACACTAGCAAATCATCTAATATTGTTTTTGTACCTTTTAAGTCGAATACCACCTTTGGAGCTTGAATACTAGTTTTAAAAAGATAGCCATAAAGCTTTGTACAAACATAAGCATGGCGCATGTCAACTTTTTTACCATTTAAATAAAAATCATTGTACCTTTAAATAAATTGTTATGAACCATTTCCTTGAGAAAGATAAAAAGTCAATGAATAATGGTCCACTTTGAGGGGGGAACCTCATTTTTACAATATATTCATTGTACAAGATAATATGAGATGATCTTAAGACTAGGTCTCCTTTGTATATATATAGAATACAAAGTGTATAATTATAATGAAAGGGTATAATGAAGGGTTCTAGCCTACATACAAATATAACACTAGAAATGTAATAATTCAATATCTAGGGATTAATAAGGGGTTTTATACTTAACATGGGGCTTTTTCTGAGGCTTAACAAGCTCCTCCCCTTCAAAAAAGAGTTTTCCTCAACACTAGACTAAATGCAGGTGTTTCTGCATGAATAACTCATCTTCCCATGTTGTCTCTTCCACTTTTAGGTTCTTCCATTTGACGAGGTACTCAGTATTTGCTCGACTTTGCAGACGCTTAATCCTTGTTTCAAGGATTGTTTTTTGTTCTAGTATGATTTTCCATTCTTCATTAATCTCTAGTAAAATACTTTGGACTGATATCTTGTAACCAATTACCTTCTTTAAGAAAGAAATATGGAAGACTTGATGTACACGTAAAGATGGAGGAAACTCCAATTTGTAAGCCATACTTCCAATCATTTGCAACACCTTATAGGGGCCATAATATTTGGGTGCTAATTTATTGTCCTTGTTTTTTTGCTTGAGGGTCATCTATTTATATGGTTTTAGCCTCAAAAATACATAATCCCCCACTTCAAAATCCCTTTCACTGCAATGTTGATATGCTTGTTGTTTCATCCTATTTTGTGCCATAACCAAGTTTTCCTTTAGTAGTTCGAGAACCTCGTGTCGGTGCCCTATGTGTTCCTCCACTTCTTGAACCTTTGTAGTCCCTTTCAAGGGTGATGTGATGCATGGAAGATGATATCCATAAAGTTCCAGAAATGGGGACATTTTTTATGAAGTATGGAAGGATGTGGTGTACCACCATTCTTGCAAAGGAAACCACTTGACCCATTGTGTCTATTTATCAGATGCAAAGCAACAAAGATATCCTTCTAGAGATTTATTCACAATATCAGCTTGCACATCGGATTGAGGATGGTAAAATGAGATATGAGCCAATTGAGTAACCAAACAAGAAAATAATTTAGTCAAAAATTTCCAGTGAAAATTGAATCTTTGTCACTTACAATAATCGTTGGGACTTCGTGTAGCTTTTGAACTTTTTCCATGAATGTTGTGATTATTGTACTTTCTTTAAAAGGATGATAAAGAGAGAGAAAATGGGCATACTTCGTTAGTCAATCCACTACTACCATGATGATAGTATTTCGTTCATATTTGGGTAAACTTGTAATAAAATCCATTGAAACTTCTTCCCAACATTGACTTGTATAGCTAATGGTTGTAGGAGACCTAGCGTCTTGATTGTCTCTCCCTTATTTTGTTGGAAAACCACACATTCAGACACAAACTTTTGAAAATCAGTTTTAAGACCTTCCCAGAAAAAATCTTTCTTGATCATGTCGTAATTTTTTAAAAACCTTGAATGTCCTCCTATAGGGGAAGTGTGCAATTCCAAAAGGACCTTCTATTTGAGTTGAGAATTCTTACATAAATATAGGTGATAACAATTATCCAAAACAAATCATTCTTCCATACATATTTATCTAAAGCATTGGGGTCCTCTTGTAGTTTTTGAATGATATTGCATACCTCTTGATCTTGCTTCCATTCTATATTTGCTTCTTCCACCCAATCTGATTGTGGAATAGAAATAACGCATAGAGAACCCTTTGTTTCTTCTTATTTCCTTGAAAGTGCATCTGCAACAATATTATGTTTTCCTTTCTTATAGATAATTTCAAATTCATAACCTAGCATCTTTATAACCCATTTTTGTTTCTCTTCTAAAGATAATCGTTGCTCCAAGAAGTACTTCAAACTATCATTATATATTTTTACTTTGAAGTGTCTTCCTATTAGGTAAGGGCTTCATTTATTAACTGCATGTAGTATGGACAACATTTCTCTCTCATAAATGGGTTTGAGTAAGTTTTTTTTCCTTTAAGTTGGTTTCTTTCAAAGGCAAGGGGCCTTCCTTCTTGCATTAAAAATACACCAATGCCATGGCCATGTTGATCATTTTTTCTGTCAAGGGAAAATGACCAACATTTGAGAGAAAATCATGTGAGGAACAAGAAAGACTCTCCTCATTTCTATAGAGGTGGTTCTCCTCTCTTGGTATATTGGAAGAGTCTTTGTATGCACGTAGATGAATGGAATGGGTGAGTGCTAAATAAAAAACCCCAAAAGTTCTTCCAACAAAGATCTCATTTAGCATATTTATTCATTAAGCACATCATATTTTTCATGGAAAGAAAAAGAAATAGATATAACTGAAAGAGATTTGTACATAGTTTTCTTTCAACAGATAATTTTGCCTTCCTTTTAAAGTGTTGTGAACCTAGGATCAGCTATGAACTTGCAAGACAAAAGAAAATTTAGATGGACATATCATCAAAGAACTTTAGATGAGTATTGCATTTAAAACTAAACACGATTATGATGAGCACACTCCAAAAATCTCATACTCGAAAATATCAAAGTATGATAAATCATTAAAGTTATGCCTCAAAATAGTTCTTTGTGGGAGAAATTAATAATAATAATATCCCAAACAAAATAAGCTTAAAAATGTCTTAAACAATAGGGATCAAACAATGTCAATAACATTTCAATAACAATTACATAAACTTAAAATAAATTGCATCTACTTTTTACAAGTAGGGATCTTGCTCCTCTAGACCTGAAATGTCATGGAAGTGTATGGAAGAATATTGAAAGAATTGAGAAGAAAGGAATATGAAAGGTAAAATCAAGAAGATTGATTCACAAATATTTTGAAAGGCCAAACTTGCTTCCAGCAAAAAGATCCATATAGCAAAATTATCTAACAACCCATTGCCAACCTCTTGAATCTGCATCTTCTTCTATTTTATAATTTATTCTTCATATTATTGAAACTTCTTTTAAGTTAGGGTTAGGGTTTTATTTTCCCTCTTTGTGAGCTTAGATATGCATTCCATCAATTGGGACCCACTTTAGAAGCTCAATAATTTGTTTAAATAAATCAATTTCTGAAAATAATTTATTTTTAACGATGAAAATAATCTTGACTGTAATTTAATTTTTAGGATCTGATAACTAATATTTTAGCCAATGAAACCACTTCCAATGTGTTCTTCTTATCTTTACC
This sequence comes from Picea engelmannii, assembly GCA_009831015.1. Classification (NCBI taxonomy): domain Eukaryota; kingdom Viridiplantae; phylum Streptophyta; class Pinopsida; order Pinales; family Pinaceae; genus Picea; species Picea engelmannii. The sequence continues at coordinate 536,154 of ML778417.1, forward strand.
TTTTCTACGAGCTCTCGTTTTCTCAAAACGGACGTCTATATCAAAATTTATGAGCTCTGGAAGATGGAGACTCAGCCACCCTTGATCTTCTTTCCTGGATTTTGAGCCTTAGATTTCCAATTCGAATTCTTTATCCCACATGCATTATGGGGAGTTCTCTTGAAATATTTATTTGTAAATTCCATCTCCATATTCTTTGTATGTGAGCTAGAGGGAAGCCATAGAACTCCACATATATTGTGCATAGCTTATCTTTTAACGGTCATATCATTACCCAATCGTTGTGCCAACTAACTATACAATAATCTATGTCTTCCCATGTGTCACCTGGGGATAGCTCCACATCACTACCACATGTCATCCAGGGATAGGTCTTCACTACCACATGTCATTGGGAGGTGTGCCCATCAATAAAGGGAATTAAACTTAAGATAAGAATTGTTATTGAGAAATAATATTAAAATAAATGAAGTGTTTACGTAAAGGGAAGTGTATCGGGAGGAGCATGACTATCGATGAATGGGAGGATAGGGGTTGTGGTAAGACTTAGTAAAAATGAACTTTAAAAATGAATAAGTCTTGAGGGAAGTGGATCGGGAGGAGCGGGACTATGAATGATCGGGAGGATAGGGGTTGTGGTAAGACTTAGTAAAAATGAGATATAAAAATGACTAAGTCTTGAGAGAAGTGTATCAGGAGGAAGTCTTGAGGGAAATGGATCGGGAGGAGCGGGACTATGAATGATCAGGAGGATAGGGGTTGTGGTAATACTTAGTAAAAAGGAGATATAAAAATGACTAAGTCTTGAGGGAAATGGATCAGGAGGAGAAAGATCGGGAGGATGGTAGATGAGGGATTGGATAAGTAAATTAATGCATACCCATGGACTTGTGGACCCGTGATAATTTTTAGAATTTGACTAAATATTGGGGAGGTAAGTGAGTTATGTGAAATATGGAAATGAAAAGGAAAATAGAAAATGGAAAATGGAAAAAGAAAATGAACATAGAAATGGAAAAGTATGGAATATCGAATAGGTTAAGTATGGAGAGTAGAGTGGAAGAGAAAAATGACTATATCAAATAGGTTAAGTATGGAGAGTAGAGTGGAAGAGAAAAATGACTAAGTATGGAGAGGAGAGTAAGGAATGTGAGAGTAAGTAATAATACTTAGTCAATATTTTGAAAATGGACAGGGAAATTGGTGAATAGAGGAGGAAAAATGGTGATATATTGGGCATTTTACATCTATTTTCAATTCCGTAAGATGTTGGACATAGCTGAGACATAGCGCCATTTAGTGAGAAGATAGACATAAGTAGTTTCATTATTTTAGTACAATTTCTTCTCCTTCTCTTTTGTTTCAAAGAGAAACTATCCATGTTATACTTTCATGATGAAGAACTATGACACTGAAGGTGATTTGAAACTTGTTGGGTCTTCACGATTAATAGTTGAAGATATTTGGAACTTTCCAAGTTCAAAAAAAAAATGGTCTTTATTTGATGGGTGAAATCACATCAACAAGCCTGAGGCATCACACTCCATAATAAATGTTTTTGTGAAGTTAGTTGTGGCTACGAGAGGAGTTGTACAAATAGCCTCCTTAGTTTATTCAAAAGATTTGGTTGCTTCTTGAGTCCAAGAAAATGTTTCCTTCTTTAATAATGTTGTTAGAGGTGTTGATATTTAACCATAGTTCTTGACAAACTTACGTTAATACCCTATCAATCCTAAGAATCCTCTACGTTTTTTCGAGGTTTTTGGAATTGGTCATTCACTCATAACTTTAATTGTGTTAGAGTCCACTTTCACACATTCATGAGATACAATATGACCCAAATATTCCACTTCTTGAACCCTAAAGGCACACTTGGATGGATTTTCATAAAGTTGTTTCTCTTCCAGAAGTTGTAATACTCTGCAACATGTTGTACATGTTCTTCCCAAGATTTGTTGTAGATTAGTATGTCATCAAAAAATGCTAACACAAATTTTATAAGGAAGGTTTTGAAAATAAATCCATCAAGCTTTGAAATGTTGAAGGTGCATTAGTAAGTCCAAATGGCATAACCAAAAACTCATAATGACCTTCATGTGTTCTAAAGGTTGTTTTGGGAATGTCTTCCTACCTCATTCTGATTTGATGATATCTCGGATGAAGATCCAACTTAGTAAATAAAATTTCTCCATGAAATTCATCTAATAATCCATCAATAACAGGAATATGAAACTTATCTTTGATGGTCATTTTGTTGAGCTATCAATAATCTGGACACATACACCATGAACCATCATTCTTTGTAACCATCACTACTAGTGAAGAGAAATAAATTTGGTTGGGTTGAATGATGCTTGCCTCTAACATTTATTAGATCATACTCTCAATCTAACTCTTCTATGCATATCGATACATGTAAGGCCTAATTTTAGGTGGTACACATCTTGGTTGAAAATGAACAGCATGGTCATGATCTCGAGCAGGTGGAAGACCCTCAGGCATCTCTCCAAATACCTTGGAATGGTTGTTGATAACTATTTGGAGATCCACTAGGGTAGAGGATATAGATGTTTGAACATCTAGTAATCACAATTGTGCAATTACACCATAGTGTCCTTTTTGAGTAATTTTTTCATGCTAATAGAGCTTATCACCTTAGAGGGTTTCCCTTAGATACCTCTAAGCTCAATTTCCTTTCCTTTTGAAGAAAATACCATCAAAAGATCTTCAAAATTAGGGGTCATTGTTCCCAATGATTATAACCATTGGACCCCTAATACAACATCAGCACCACCCATTTGGATGGAAATCATGGGACTATCCAATAAATACTCCCCCATATTGAGCTTAATACTATGGCACTTCCCGGAACAATTTATGGTACCTTCATATGCAAGCATTACTTGAAACTCTGGTGGTGGAAATACAAAGCAATTGAGATATTTTGCTAATTTGTAATTGATGAAGTTATGGGTACTACCAAAATCAATCAACATTGTTACCTTTTTATTTTTGTTGTATACTTGTATCTTGAGGGTTTATGGGGTGTTGATGTCAGCCAATGCATGACAAGATATCGTTGGAGTAGTCTCTTCTAGATCTGGATCATGTGGTGGTTCCAATTCTTGATCTTATTTATCTTCACAATCTATGTAGAATAATTTCTTCTCGCGGAATTTATGCCCCTTACTGTACTTGTTGTCACAATTAAAACATAGTCACTTTGTTCTTCTTTCATCCATTTGTTGAGGTTTCAAACTTGTCGATTGAGTGAGCTTAGGAGAGGGAACATGGTTCTCTCTATATTTTTTAGTGGCCACCCTTATAGTAGACATATTTATGTTTTCCACTTTCCATGCCATACTTAAAGCTTTCTCTAGGGATTTAGGTTTAAAGAGATGCACTTCATGTTGAATGTTCTCCTTTAAAGTGCCCATAAAGAGATATAAAAAATTATGCTTGGGAATGTTCTTTACCCTGAGATTGAGCTTTTAGAATCGTTGAATGTGCTCTATAATTGGACCTTTTTGGCGAATATTTATCAATTTACTAAAGAATGTATTTTCCTTAATATCCCCGTAATGTGATCAATTCATCCATAAAAATGGACAAAGAGATAATATAATTGTTTTTTCTTTCACAAAGTCATTAATACCAAACAAATTGATCATTTCATAAATACAAGGATGCAATAGGTACCTTTTGTAAGCTTGGAACTTGGTGTTGATCAAAAAATTGCTCCATCTGGAATATCCATGTTATAGAATCTTTACCATCAAACGTCTTCATATCGATCTTCAGAATGAAGTAGTTCCTTAGTGCCACATTGAAACCTCGATGATGTGGATCTTGGAGTGATGAATGATTGTGAGATTCACTATGTGTGCTCTCCAATTGTGATAAAATACTCCCCACGTGTGATTGATTCTCAACACCATTGTTCTCATTATTTTCATGATTTCCTTGGATCTCCATATCCCTTTTAGGGATCCTCTATAAGAGAATTATTTCTATGGAATTTTGCATTTCATTTATATATTTTTGTATTTATTAATTATTCCCATCCATCTTTTTTATTTTGTAAATTATGGAGCTAATCTATTAAAAATAAAGTATAGGTACAAGCATAAAATCAGAAGTGTTTATCCCAGTGAAT
>ML778417.1:550633-569461 GCA_009831015.1 Picea engelmannii
GAGGAAACCCATAAAGGGAGAAAACCTCTTCTTCTTCGAAATGATAGGCAGTCTTTTAAGTTCTGTACATCATCTATAATTGAGCACCAACTCAATGTGAGGCTACTACCTCTATTTTACAAGCTCCAACTTGTTTGAGAGCATCAACTCTCTCGTTTCTCTAGCACCCACTAGAAGGAAGCACCAACTCCCTTAGTGTTCCAGCACCAACTGGATAGAAGCACCAACTTCCAGTTACACAGGCTCCAATCTGTATAACAGAGAACACTTGTTCTCCCTTGCACCACCCTGCCACCCTGGTTTCTCTGGCTTCAACCAAATGGAAGCTACAACTCCATGTGTGCAAGCACCCACTTGAACCTCTGAGGACAGCAGTCCTCCCTAGCACCTCCCTACCACCCTTCTTACAAATAAATGATTGAATAACCAACAACACAGATAAATCAATTCTTACCACTTCTTCACTGATCTGCAATTCTTCTCTGCTACATTATTATTCTTCTTTATTCATACTTGGCTTGACTTGCTGTCTCTTTCTATCTGTTCTTTCTCTATCCTTCTCATGCTCTTTGATGTGTGCACATTCTGCTCTCTTCACCTTTTCTCCTCTGTTAATCTTTTGTTCCTTATCTCTGAGCTTTCTTCACACTGTGCATACTGTAATTTTACCTTTCTATAGTTCAACTCATTTTTCAGTCAGAACAGCCAACCACACACAGTCACTGCATGTTTCTTTTATGCACTACAACCCCTTCAATTACCCCTCAAATCCCTAGAACAACGCTTCAGCAACTGAAACGCCAACCGTCCAAGAACCATGATTCGGTTCTGATAACTGAATCGTAACTGAAAAATTAATTGTGAAGAGCAACAGTAGCCCTTCGATCAGATTTCCAAGTGTCCAACACCATTGGATTACAAGCACAGGGTCTCGCGTTGATTTTTCCATTTCACATTTCGGTATTTCGGCATTTCGGCATTCCTTGTGATGAGATATCTTGATGCTCCATGTCGCGATCCCTAAAACTCTGAAAAAAGGAGCTTAGTTGGACTAGCTCCTTCCCTTCTCGTGACCACCAGTGATGACCACAGGCTGCGCCAAAAGGTGTTTCGCAATTTTGCATTTCGGCATTTTGTGATTTCACATATTGCGAGTTCGAGAGGTTAGGGAACCCCGTTCCTTTGACTTTTCAGTCAGGGAAATGACGATCTTTCGCCACGTGTCCTATGGACCCAACGGTCCAGATCTTATCGTGATTTCGAAACTTCACGGGCCTTTATCATGTCTGATCAACGGTCCAGATCAATCCTCGATCTGACGGCTAGGATTATTTCGCGATTTCGCATATCGAGAGTTAGAGAGGTTAGATCACTCCTTCCTTTGACCTTTTAGTCAGCGAAATGCCAATATTTCGCCATGTGTCCTCTGGCTTCGATGGCCAATATCATTTCACAAATTCACGAGCCTTCGTTGTGCCTGATCAACGGTCCAGGATATACCTTTGATCAACGACTTAGATTAATTTGTGATTTCGCATATCGCGAGTTTGAGAGGTTAGGGCACTCCTTCCTTTGACCTCTCAGTCAGCGAAATGTTGATCTGTAACCACGTGTCCTTCCCAAAGATGGGCGGTCCTCCTGCTTTCGGGATTTCGGGGTTCACTACTTCAAAGGTTAGAGTTCCTTTGATCTTTGATTTCCCGGTCTGCGAAACTATGAAATGGAGTCTTTGTTGATGTGTCGGTTTCAGGATTTTGGCGTTTCGCATTTCGCAACTTTGGGACTCCTGTGATGAAGAGTATCGACTCTTGACTACTCCAACTCCCGGTATCCGAAACTCTGAAATGGAGATTAAGTCGTGGTTTGATGTGCCTGTTTCGGGATTTCGACGTTTCGCATTTTGCAACTTCGGGACTCCTGTGATGAAGAGTCTTAACTCTTGACTCCTCCAACTCCCGGTATCCGAAACTCCAAAATGGAGATTAAGTCGTGGTTTGATGTGCCTGTTTTGGGATTTCGACATTTCGCATTTTGCAACTTCGGGACTCCTGTGATGAAGAGTCTCAACTCTTGACTCCTCCAACTCCCGGTATCCGAAACTCCAAAATGGAGATTAAGTCGTGGTTTGATGTGCCTGTTTCAGGATTTCGACGTTTCACATTTCGCAACTTCGGGACTCCTGTGATGAAGAGTCTTGACTCTTGACTCCTCTAACTCCCGGTATCTGAAACTCCGAAATGGAGATTAAGTCGTGGTTTGATGTGCCTGTTTCGGGATTTCGGCGTTTCGCATTTCGCAACTTTGGGACTCCTGTGATGAAGAGTCTCGACTCTTGACTCCTCCAACTCCCGATATCTGAAACTCCAAAATGGAGTTTACGCTTCTGATCTTGCCATGCGATCATCGTTGCGCTGTTGGTCTTGCCACTTTCTCTTGTTCGTCTTCGTCGGTCTGAGCTTGCCATCAATGACAAACAAATACTCTGGCTTCTTTCTACCCATAATAAATATGCCAACAATCCCCTCGTTTTGAGGATGGTACCTAGGGTAAATCAAATTCTTTAAGGCTCAAAGTCGATACAGCAATATACTCATTAAGAGTACAACATGTCACTTGGGTAGGGTAGGGAGGATAACACTCCTCTCAATTGATCGGGCTAGACCCAATTGACATATACCAACCATATTTTGTGCTTGGGCTTAGTGTTATTTATGGCTTAAATTTTACAATTTGATAACCCCTAGTCTACAACCTCGATACTATTCAATGTTTTTTTTTTTTGAACTCATAAATAAGTGTCCAACTTTTTTAATCCCTATCCACTATTCACAAACCCAATTACAATTTTAGGTAAAAACTTACACCTTGTTATTATTAGATATTCTTTAAATGATTTTTTCTATGCAACATGCTTTGCTTTACTATTATGATTTTTCCTATAAAGTGTGTTTTGTGCTTGTTATCTATCATGTATTGTGCTCCCATTTTTTATACATTAAAACTTCATTGCATGTATTGTGCTCCCATTATTTATACATTGAAACTTCATTTCTATGGTTATTTGGTTTTTTTCCATTATTATTAGTAGTAGTACCCACTGAAACCAACCCATTTTGATGAAGTCATCATTTAAGATATCCATTATTATATTATTATTATGGTCATTCATTGAAACCATCCCATCACAGTGAAACCATCCCTTGAGACAACTACCTTGAAACTTCCACAACTATGGTTATAATGTTTTTCTCTTCCATTATTATTATGCTAGTTATTCATTGAAACCATTCGTTATAATGAAACCATCTCTCAACACATCCATTATTATATTATTATCATGGTCATTCATTGAAACCATCCCATTATGGTGAAACCATCCCTTAAGGCATCTATAATTGTTATTGATCCAGGAGGATCCCAATAATCGATCCAATCATATGGTCTCAAATTATGTTGAAAATGTCTACATGTCAAAGAGCTTGTCAAGAGCTTTCCAACGCAATTTGAACGGGGTCAAACAAACATCGTATGCAAAAACTATAACCTACAAAAATTAAAGGTAAACAAGTAAAAAAAAGTATAGTGTTGATGTCACCCTACTAACTTTACCAATACAGAATTCTGACACGTGGACCCATTAGAAAGTAACACATTGTAGGGTTTTGTTTAGTCTTCGAACCAAGGTACATCTATGGTAATCTCGAAAAGTTTGCAACCAAGATACAGCGATGGTAATCTCCAAAAGTTTGCAATCCTAGCATCAACGTGCCACTAACACTTCACATTCAAATCAAGATACAGCGATGGTAATCTCCAAAAGTTTGCAATCCTAGCATCAACGTGCCACTAACATTTCACATTCAAATCTATGGTAATCTCAAAAAGTTTGCAACCAAGGTACATCTATGGTAATCTCCAAAAGTTTTCAATCCTAACATCAACGTGCCACTAACACTTCACATTCAAATATTACTTTTGGAGGTTACATTTAAAAAATCCTATGTGATTCACAATCTCAAACAATGTGTGTGGGATAAATATTACGAAGAGATTTAAACATAACTATTAAATATATGCCAACTAGCATTGTTATACATGCCACCTAATATTACTATACATGCCTTTGTTGTAATCCGCAATGTGTTATAAAGCATATGAATTTGTTATGTCTACATGTGGGACAGAATATCCCTTAAAAAATTAAAGGGAAGATTGAGTGGATTTTAACCCCAATTTCCTATGTAAAAGGGGAGTGCCTTAACCACTAGCCCACGGGCTTTGCAAACATGATAAATTAAAGCAAATTGTAATTGAAAGCAATCAAAAGACCCTTTAATGGGAAAATAGGAAAGTTTGTGTTCATTGTTGCGGGAAGATGTTAGTGAAGGTTGAGAGGCATGTGCTATTGTCTTTTTAGAGAATATTAGTGATTCTTTTGTAGATTGAAGATTTTTTATTTTTTTTTAATGTAAAGAGATGTAATGGAGTATTTTGCATCATGTTTAATGGATTGGTTCATCTTGTAAAGTGGATCCAGAGAAGTAGCCAAGCATGGTAAACATCGTTATTGATCTGTTAAGTATTGTTTATGATTATTTATGTTTTATTTTCAATTTCAATTCTTTAAATTGTTGGTTTTAATTTATTTGAGCCAATTTTTTAACGAAATTATGGAAAAATTAAGAAGTTTTGCATAAGAATTCAAATTAGTGTAACGAAGCAGTCTAGCACTAATTTTAAATAATTTATTGTGGTTATTCATTGAAATTGTCCCTTACAACATTCATCATCATCAGTGTCGTCATTATTGTTATTCATTGAAACCATCCCTTCTCAAAATATGAAATTTGTTTATGAATATTGTAATCACATATAACTACCTTATTTTATTAATGCTTAGCAAATTTGTCTAAACAATTGCAAAGAGAGATGGAGCAAATGCGGGTATATGCTCAATGTGTTGGGAGAACCTTCCGACAGCACAACTTCATGCAGGTATATGTTCAATGTGTTGGGAGAACCATCCAACAGCACAACTTCATTTGCAAGTATCTCAAATGGTAATGTCATCACATCTCTTAGTTCAAAATAAATATATGTAAAATAAATATTTTTAAAAATGGCAAGATTACCACCAAATCTTTTCCTCACTTCTTCCAAATGAAAATATGTGAGGTGACATGATTATATCACATCTCTTCCTTACTTCCTCGGAGTGGAAAATATGTGAGGTGACAAGATTACCAAATTGTATCTTCCTCCCTACTTCAAAGTGATTTCCACTATTCTAGAAAGCAATTTAACAATGTTAAATGCACTTCAAACCTCAATATGTAAAAAGACAATATTACTATCACATATCTTCCTCAAAGGAGGGATGTGAAGTTTCTATGGAAACACATGTTTAAGAGAAATGAGGGATGTGAAGTTTCTATGGAAACACATGTTTAAGAGAAATGACACCCAACTTAAGCGCAAGCATTGATTTATAGGTTGTATAAAGTATAGGTTTCGGCATATGCTTTCAAAATTATAGCAAACTTTGATACAAACACATTTTATTCCCTTGTAGTGTTGCTAAATACACACACTTTGTCCATTAATACACACCTTTGTTAGGTGTACCTACTACTTTCAAACACATTCAACATATGTTTATGTCAAATATAGGGATGATGTCCATGTCACATTACTTTTGTGCTTAAATAAAGACTTTATAAAATGTCATGTCAATGGAGGTATACACTATAGAGGATGCTTTGTAAATAACTTGTTTACCCACTCAATGTGATTAGAAAGCCCTCTACAGCAATTATTTAAATGCAAAATAGAAGGAGACCAAAATGTAACATAGGTGTTGATCAGTGTTTTTGTTCAATTTGATTAACTACACATAATGTTACACAATGGCCTTAATTGGGCCTTTAATGGCTTCAATTAATTCTAGGTTGAGGCACAATGGCCTTAATTGGGCCTTTAATGGTTTCAATTAATTCTAGGTTGGCCTCATTGTATTGGATAACCTTATATTCAAATATAGGTAAGACATTTATGGTTTCAATTAATTCTAAGTTGGCCCCATTGTATTAGGATAACCTTATATTCAAATATAGGTAAGACATTTATGGTTTCAATTAATTCTAGGTTGGCCTCATTGTATTGGGATAACCTTATATTCAAATAAGGTCAAGACATTTCAAGAGCTCATATTCAAAGTAAAGAGACTTCCTTCAAAGCCATGATAAAAAATATATTGTCTCAGCATATGCTTTCAAAATTATAGATGACTTTAATATGATCACATTGTATCACCATTGAAATCCCTTGCATTGTTGTTAAATGCCACTTTTCAATTGTTAATTCACGCCTTTGTTAGGGGTACGACAATTTTCAAATGTATTTAGCATATGTTTATATTAAATAGAGGGTAATGTTCATCTCACTTTACTTTTGAGATTAAATTGAAACTACAGAAAAAAATGCCACTTTTCAATTGTTAATTCACGCCTTTGTTAGGGGTACGACAATTTTCAAATGTATTTAGCATATGTTTATATTAAATAGAGGGTAATGTTCATCTCACTTTACTTTTGAGATTAAATTGAAACTACAGAAAAATGGCATGTCAATGGATATGTGATACATTATAGAGTTAGGATATGTGATACATTATAGAGTTACTTTGTGAAGAGCTTTCCATTTAACACAATCATAAATCCCTATAGAAATTACTTAAAAAAAATACAAGAAGATTTTTTACCAAAATGTAACACAAAGGTCTAACCATTGTGTTGTTCACTTTGATTATTACTTACCATTGTATGCAATGGTTTTATTTGGTCCTTTGATTGCCTCATTTAAATTTAGGTTTGCCTCATTGGTGTTGGGATAAAAAAAATTACATTCAGAAACATGTAATACATTTCAAGAGATCATATTCAAAGTAAAGGACCTTCCTGGAGAGCTATGACAAAAGTTTACCATTTCGGTATAAGCTTTCAAAATTTTAGCACACTTTGATATGAACACATTGCATCATTATCATAATCCTTTGCATTGTTGCTAAATGTCACACTTAGGTGTTAATACAAACATTTGTCACATGTACTAGAATTTTCAAATGTATTCAACATATATTTATGTCAAATTGAGGGGTAATATTTGTCTCACATTATTTTTTTGCTTACATAGACATTGTAAAACGTCATGTTGATGGAAATGATATAAACCATAGAGGTGAATGTACATACACAATTGTAAGATCACATAGGTAAGTAATTAATTTCCCAGTTGGTATACCAACCAACTACCTTTCTCAAACAACCAACTTTCTTAAACACTAGGCTCTTCATAATCTGTAAAAATAGAAGGCTTCATGTATTTATTTGCAACGGATCTAATAGATGTAGTGATTCTCTTGTTCCTTTTGTTGACCTTGAGTCTCTGTTAATTCTTCGTTGTTCTGTTCTTTGTGTATAGAGTTCAAACACGTAATGATCCTCCTTCTGTGATTTCACATGGTATCAAAGCTACGGGGTGTTAGCTTCCTCCATCTCCCTTGGTTGCCTCAATATTGAGATCTAAGCATTTATGAGCTTCTCTATTGTGAGTATCTCTACCCTTCCTCCTATGTTATGGGTGTCTATGTCATTCATCTTGTGTTGTGGGCTTCTCTATTGTGGGAATCTCTACCCTCTCTCCTATGTTGTCAGTGTCTCTATTGTGGGATTCCCTGAACCTCTTGATCGTGTGTTTTTCAACTCCTAATCCACCGTAGGTTCTTGTGGTGGTTACTCCCTTAATCCCTCCACCTCCCATAACCTTTTTTTGACATAAGTTTGTAAAAATTATTTCAATGGAGTTTTTTCGAGGGGGTGTGAATACATCTTTGTAGAAGAGAGGATTCCTAATTGGCTCCACTATTATGGCGGAGTCACTTGTATAAGTTGATTTAGTGCCTTGGGTTCTTTGTGCATGCTTTCATTGTTATTTGTTGTTAATGATTGCAACTTCATGAGACATTCTCCAGGTCGCTATCCTCGGGACTGAATTCAGACGATCTGTGAGAACGCCCATGTGATGGGTGAGTCATACTCCTCTGGAATGAGTTGAGATGACATGTGTGGTCTCTTGTCGTGCTCCTATAGACTGAGTTGACTGACTTGAGATGGTCTCTTGTTGGACTCCTATGGACTTAGTTGAGTCGACTGAAGATGGCTCTTCAGATAGTACTCATATGGATTTAGTTGAGTTGATTTGTTGAGGTTGACATCCCTGTGTTTGAGCACATGTGGACTTGTCCCTAGTGGCAAAGCACTAGAGGATGTGTGAGAGATCCTTGCTATATTTTCTAAGAGTAAGATTATTCTGAAACCCTAATTTTGTATTGTGAAGGGTACAAGTCGGCCCCACCATGTAAAGATAATTAATATTATGTCAAAGATTAATTATATTATTGAGTTGTACAAGTCACCCCTATTGTGCCAATAGACACATCCATTTGATGTGCTACGTCATGTATTTATAGGAGAGTTAGATCCCCATTGTGGATCAATCACTCATTCATGTTTCATTATCTCAACGCCTACGTGTAGGGCTAAAGTGTGCACTTCTCTTAGGCGCAATCTTTCTTGGTCATAAAGCAGCCTCTTGTGTGCACTAGGGCTTGTGGTGAAAGGGTGATCTTCTCTTGACTCTATAGTAAAGGATTGCTAGGTTTTTCCCTTGCTTGAGAAGGGTTTTCCCAGGATAAATTATTGTGCTCTTGTGCATTGTTATTCTTCTTGTGATCTTGGTTAATGCAGCTATTGTATATTGTATTGTTGCATTGTTTATGGTTCAAGTTCATGATAAATTGAAAAGAAACTACAGGTTCTTGAGATAAGCATTAAAATTCAACACGGTATCAAAGCAGTGTTCCTGAAGAGCCATTGAACAAACTACTCCAAAAAATTTCAAGCTAGTCATCACCTTCTTGTTGCAACTGCAAAAACAGCCCCTTCCATTTTCCTTGTCAAGTTAGTTTTAGCACTTTCCCCTTGAACGTTGGGCCTAATTTTTGCACAGGAAGGTACGGCCTAGTTCAACACACCACTTTCAACTCTCAAATCAAAAATTGAAGAAGTTTTGATTTTTAGCCCTAGGGTTTATAGGGTTTCTACAGATTTCGGCTTCCAGGGTTTATGAAGGTCATTGAGGAATTTTGCAGCTCACTGGGGTTATTTTGACTCTCCAAGGTTTATTGTTGGCATTCATAAGTATAACGAAACCTAGGGTTTCTATCCTAAGCCTAGCCATCGGGTTTTCTGAAGCTAGGGTTCCTAGCCTAGCCATTAGGGTTTGTGAAGAATCTGCAAACCATGAGGAACAGAACTTTGGTGCAATATAGGATTAATGGATCAAGCAAATTCAGCTCTTGGAAGTCAAGATTACACATCACTCTAGAAGAGAGTGACTATTGAGATTGATAGAAAAAACACTACCAACAACAGAAATCAATGAAGAGAAGGTTGAATGGAAGGCAGATGATGTCAAATCTAGGAATATAATCATCTATTCAGTAAGAGATCATCTACTACCTCACATCTCTACCTTAAAGACTACTTATCAAATGTATGATGTGTTGAAGAACATGTTTGAGAGAAACAACACTAACACGGCTCTTACATTGAAGCATCAACTTCAAAATCTCAAGATGACGAAAGAAGACACCATTACTACCTTCTTCATGAAGATTTCAGAGATCAGAGATCAGTTAGGTGCCATTGGAAAAAACATAATAGACAGAGAGATTTTCATGATTACTCTCTATGCACTTCCAATCCATTGGGAACCATTCATTCAAAGTATCAGTGGAAGAGCAGACTTACCTTCGTTTGATTGTCTATGGGCAAACTGCACTCAAGAGGAAACCAGACTTATAACCATAGTGTGCAAGACTCCCATCATGATGAAAATCAAGCCCTTGCTTCTCATACAAAGAGAGGAAGAATAAATAGAAGGAGTTTCGGCAAAGAATTCAAAGACAAGAAAACTTTAGCAGCTCCAAGTCATGAACATAGAAAAGACATTTCAAAGATTCAATGTTTCAAATGTAACAAGTATGGACACATTGCGAGAGATTGTCCTACTAGGAAGAAAGAAGACAACATGCATCCACCGTCGATATTGATTCAGAACCACATCAGAGAGATGAAGACATGAAATATGAAGCATTCTTCTTCATTTCAGCACTCTCAGGTATCGTTCCTACTAATAGTGATAATTGGTTGATTGACAGTGGTGCTTCCAGACACATGACTGGATATAGAGAACATCTTACATATATTGTAGAGAAGGAGTCTCGTCTGCATGTTGTACTTGGTGATAATGCCAGATATACTGTGAAGGGAGTTGGATCTTCTTCTTTCCAACTAGATTCTGACATACATCTTCAATTAAGTGAGGTACTATATGTACCTAGGATGAAAAGGAACCATGTCTTTGTTTCTTCCTTAGAGGATAAAGGCTACAAGGTTACCTTCTCTGAAGTAAAATTTCTTGCATGGCACAAGATCTCACACATGGATTATGCCCGGGTGATTGGTGTTCGAGAAAATAGTTTGTACAGATTGATTGTCCGACCAATCTAGGCCTTGTTACATGATACTATCAACTTGAGCGAGCTATGGCATAAGAGACTTGCTCATTTACATTATAGATCCCTTCCCGCTCTGGGGAAGATGGTGACAAGCCTTCCAGAGATACATATATCGAGCATGATGGCATTTGCAGAGGATGTTCTCTTGGGAAGAATGTCAAGGGGTCCTTTTTTAGCAGTGACAGTAGATCTAAGGGGATCTTGGACTTGATACATACAGATGTTTGTGGACACATGACTGTTGCTTCCTTGAATAGATAGTTGTACTATGTGTTCTTCATCAATGATCACTCTCGAAAGACGTGGATTTACTTCTTGAAGACCAAGGATGGAGTCCTTGCGATATTTCAAGAGCTTAAAGCTTAGGTTGAGAACCCAATTGGGAGGAAGATCAAGGTGTTGAGATCAAATAATGGAGGAGAGTACACCTCCAGGGATTTCAGTGATTTATGTATTGAGGCAGGGATCAAGAGGGAGTACATCGTTCCTTATAACCCTCAGCAGAATGAGGTTGCAGAGAATAAGAACAGATCCATTGTTGAGGAAACTAAAGTGATGATGCATGATCAGAATCTACCTATGATTTTGTGGGAAGATGCATCCATGACAGCAGTCCTCATGAGATTCTAAAGAACATGACTATCAAAGAAGCCTTCACCGGAGTGAAGCCTGAGGTTGGACACTTCAGGATATTTGGGTGTCTAGTATACTTTCATGTACCCAAGGAAAAGAGGACCAAGCTAGACCCTTCAGGAAGAAAGGGTACATTTGTGGGGTACATTGAATCTTTGAAGGCATACCGGATCTACATCACTGGTCAAAGACAAATCGAGGTTAGCAGAGATGTCACCTTTGAGGAAGAGATATCCTTCCAAAGATCCAAAGAATCTCAGATGGAGATTGACAGTGAAAAGAAGGAAGAGACAGTACCTTAAGCAGTTTAGAGGGAGACAGTTACAGATCCAGTTGATCTCGGAGCTCCAGTTGATGCTCCCAGATACATTGTAGTAGGCCAGAAGAGGCCTTCATGGGATCGACAGACTCTTCAAGAGGCAGAGGGAAATGCAACTCCTCGTGGTACATTCTGAGAGAGAAAGAGACCACATATATTTTCGAGCTATATTTCAGCTATGAGCTACATCATTGATACTGAGCCTTCTTGTCATGGAGAAGCAGCAGGTCAGCAGTTTTGGCAAGATTCCATGACCGAAGAGTATCAGTCCATCATGAAGAATTATGTGAGGGATATTGTTCCAAGACCGATAGGGAAGTCTGTAGTGACTTCCAAGTGGATCTATAAGATCAAACATCCAGCTGATGGAAGTGTCAAGAAGTACAAAGCGAGATTTGTGGCTAGAGGATTCTCTCAGGTGGAGGGAATAGATTATGAGGAGACATTTGCTCATGTTTCTCGATACACTTCCATCTGTATGATTATTTCCCTTGTCGCATCCATGGGTTGGAGACTGCATCAGATGGATGTGAAGACAGCCTTTATCAATGGTGAGATTGAGGAAGACGTTTACATCGAGCGGCCAGATGGATTCGTGATACATGAGAAGGAGTCTCATGTGTGCAGGTTGAAGAAATCCCTATATGTACTAAAGCAGGCACCTCAAGGATGGTATGAGAATATTGATGGACACTTGATGAGTTTGGGCTTCAGCAAGAGTGTTGTTGATCCAAACCTATACTACAACATTGTTGGTGATGAGTGCTTGATTTTGGTCCTATATGTTGATGACTTATTCCTCATCGGTTCAGAAATCCTTATTGTTGAATGCAAGAGTGCATTGGATTCTGAATTCGAGATGAACGACCTTGGTATGATGCACTACTTCTTGGGACTATAAGTCTGGCAGAGGACTGATGAGATTCTCATGAGTCAGGGGAAATACACAGTGGAGATATTGAAGAAATTCGAGATGACCGACTGCAAGTCCATGCCTACACTGATGGTGATGAATCTGAAGAAACTGAGCGAGACTTCTTCTAATTCAAGCAAGATTGATCCACATCTTTACAGACAGTTGATTAGATCATTGATGTATATGGTTAACTGTAGTGAGTGTACTCAGTCATTTTATGAGTCAGTCGAGACAGACAAGATGGATAGCAGTGAAGCATGTGTTGATATATTTACGAGGCACAGTTGGTTATGGAATGAGATATGCCTCCGGTGTAGACATGAGATTGCAGGGAAATGTCGATGCAGATTGGGCAGGGAGCGCAGTGGACTGGAAGAGCACCTTCGGTTGTTATTTTACTTTGGGATATGCCATGGTTTCTTGGTGCAACGGGAAACAGACTTATGTGGATTTGAGTACCGCATAAGAGGAGTATATTGCATTATGTGTGGTAGTGCATGAAGCAGTGTGGCTTCGCAATCTCCTTGCAGACTTATTTGGACATGAGATGGATTCCACTGTTATCCATTGTGATAACCAAAGTTGTGTGAATCTCTCAGAGAATCATGTGTTTCACGATAAATCGAAACACATCGAGATCAAATACCATTACATCATAGATATGGTGTAGAGAAAATCAATGCATGTGCAGTACACAAGAGTAGGTTGCAAATGTCTTCACCAAACCTCTTGCCATGACGAAATTCGAGTAATTCCATGAGATACTTGGCCCAGTGGAGAATGCCTCCCTAAATAAGAGGGAGTGTTGATGATTGCATCTTCATGAGACATTCTCCAAGTCATTCTCCTCTAGACTTAGTTGAGATGACGTGTGTGGTCTCTTATCGTGCTCCTCTAGACTGAGTTGAGATGACTTGAGATGGTCTCATGTTGAACTCCTATGGAATTAGTTGAGTCGAATGGGGATGGCTCTCGAGATAGTACTCCTATGGATTTAGTTGAGTTGATCTGTTGAGGGTGAAGTCCCTGTGGTTGAGCACATGTGGACTTGTCCCTAGTGGAAAAGCACTAGAGGATGTGTGAGAGATCCTTGTTATATTATCTAAGAGTAAGATTATTATGAAACCCTAATTTTGTATTATGAAGGGTACAAGTCGGCCCCACCATGTAAAGATAATTAATATTGTGTCAAAGATTAATTATATTATTGAGTTGTACAAGTAGGCCCTATTGTGTCAATAGACACATCCATTTGATGTGCTAGGTCATGTATTTATAGGAGATTTAGATCCCCATTGTGGATCACTCACTCATTCATGTTTCATTATCTCAACGCCTACTTGTAGGGCTGAAGTGTGCACTTCTCTTAGGTGCAATATTTCTTGGTCATAGAGCACCCTCTTGTGTGCACTAGGTTTTGTGGTGAAAGGGTGATCTTCTCTTCACTCTATAGCAAAGGGTTGTTGGGTTTTTCCCTTGGTTGAGAAGGGTTTTACCAGGATAACTTCTTGTGTTCTTGTGCATGGTTATTCTTCTTGTGATATTGGTTACTGCAACTATTGTATATTGTATTGTTGCATGGTCAAAGTTCATGCTAAATTGGAAAGAAACTATATGTGCTTGAGCTAAGCATTAAAATTCAACATTTGTCTCATTTTTAGCACTTACATTCTCTTGCTCTGGTGGATAAGTTTCATATGCCTATCTCAACTCCTCCCAACTATTTCACCTAGAAATATTCAATTGTTGTTTTATTACAAAGCAAGGGTTACTACCAAATACCCAAAAAAAGACACACAAAATGTTGAAAAACCTAAATGTCATAATTGTTGTGATGAAGCATTAGGTTTCATGTGTCTTTCCTTTTCACCTTAGTTTCCTCTTGAAGGCATAGACACCCCTCATGTAACATGGATGCAACTAGAACAATTATTTGGTAAAACACATGCAATTCATGGTCACCATCTAGAAAATGAACTAATCAATGTCAATCCTAATAAGTTTGACAATGTTCAAGATTTCATATCCAAGTTCAAATATATTTTGCTTCAGTTAAAAAAAATGTAATATTGATAAAAAAAGGATGAACAATCCATTTTAGTAGTGCTCTCTAAGTTAGGTGAGTCATATTCAGTGTTTATTTCTACCTTTTATGTTCAATGACTTACTTATGAGTAAGGTAAATTCATCCAAATGGATTCTCTCTTGGCTCCAAAAATTCCAAGTCCCATGCTCTTGTCACTAACACATCTTCAAATTCAAAAATATGACATAAAAATGCATCTAAAGGTAAAGAAACACACAGTACATTGCAGCATAACTCTTTAAATGCTTCACCTACAAAAGATTATAAAGGCAAGAAAAGTCCTCTTAAATGTGTTTTTTGTGGAAAGGAAGCTCTTTCAAAATCTCATTGATTCAAGAAAGAAACACAATTTAAATGTCAATCTATCTTCTTGTAGCAATGATGCAAGGGCTAAAGCTTGCATTGTTACTACAAGTTTCTCCTCACCTAGATGGATATTTGATTCTAAAACAACCCATCACATGGTTGCATGTAAGAATTTGTTTCCTTACATTAATTCATGCAACACTAAACATATTTGTATGCACAACTCTTCACCTTTGATTGTTCGGAAGGTTCCATGAAGATTATCAATGGCATAATCCACAATGTTGTATATGTTCCTAATAGTTTAGCTCAATTGCTCTCAATTTATCAAATTGCCAATTTTGGTTCAAGGAAGACATTCTTGTTTACACCCAATTATGTTGTTCATGAAATTGAAGATCTCAAATCTTAAGCTTCTACAAAAAGTATTATTATACGAGGAATTTTCCAGAGAATGATTTTTTGAAGAGAACCGATCCATAATGTGAATTAATATTAATTAAATTGAATTAAAAGCACCATTGAAAACTAGCATATTGGTCAGCTTATGTTTAATCAAATAGTCAACTATATGAGTCCAATAGTTAGTTGTGTGTTTTTGTTAGCTCAAGTGGATGAGTGTTGTGGTTATGAGATTGTTGGGCCTCTCACTCGATATCCCCACCGGGTTAGGCCCCATAATCAGGACCAACACTTTACCCCTTTTAGCATCCATAGATCATGGGGAAGTACTTGAAGGGTTAAGCGATGATCCACCTTGGTCAAAATCTTGGCTTCACTAATACGTATATGATGCTTGGTTTTGGTTTTTTCCGAGTGCTCGATGTGTTTAATATTATAGTAATTGTTGTTAGGTACAAATTTGATATAATAAATATAGATATTAATCTAAATATTAAAGTAACAGTCCACAAATTAGAATTTAATAGCAAATATATATTTTCTTGATCCCAAAGGAAACGCTTAGGGACTTGGGATAGTTTCAAATAATGTCACCTTATATGAAGGAGTGTGTATAGTTAAAGAGAGAAATGTCTCCAAAATTGTGGTTTTGGGGGACTCGGTGATGGTAGTCCAAGCGATAAATAAGAAAATCCAGTGTGAAAGCAATGTTTTCAATGGCATTATTTCCCACACTCTATCCCTTATCAAAGGTTTTGTTGAATTCAAAATATTTCATGTCAAGAGAGAATTAAACGCCCTTGCAAATCAATGGGAAAAGTTGGGCACAAGTTTAGATTGAGGCATTGTAAGTTTAAATGGAGTAAGGGGGGCATTTCCCATACCATAGTCGAGCCCCCCTTTTTTTTGCGTGCGGGTAGGTGGTGGTGATGCGTCCCATCAGTTTTTGTGCATATCTCCTCAAACACTTGAGGATTTATGTCTTTGGGGTGGGAATTCAATATGATATGTGCCTATTTGGCCTTTTATGTGGTTTGTTTGCTCTGCTTATGACTCGTTCTTCTCTGTTATATGGAACGGTTACTATCCCTAGTTGGGCATTGGATTTCAGGTCTCAATTGCATACCTTAGTAGGTGGTCGTTTGTGGGATTCAGATCTTTTTTGGTCGATGGCTCTCAGGGCTTTGTTCATGTATTCAAAGGGGGGTGTTTGTTCAATGTCGCTCCTCTTTATTTCTCTTTCTAGGTTTCCCTTGGTTTATCAGCACTTGTCTTCTAGTTATGGTAATGTTTTTCTCCTTTTCCGAGTGATTTCTATTCATTGTGTAATTTTTCCTCTATCTGTTATCTCTTGCATTGGGATTGGAAACCCTAGGGGGTGAAGGACTTCTAGCTTCTTGTTAGAGTGGAAAGAGATGGACTGTTCTTGGAATGACTCCAAGAAAATTCTTCGATGACATGAGGAGATTTCTCAAGCCAATTGCTCTACGCTCCAGCAAATTGCGACAAAATTTTGGGATTTTGAACTTGCCCTAGTCTCCTTGACACGACGAATGGATGAAATGGAGCTAGAAATACAACACTTAAAGTCTCTTGCTTACCCACAACATTTGGTCTCTGTGTCAATCAATCATGGCACAACTTTTTGCCAAGGCATCACGGTCAATGGCAATAAAGAGTGTGGCATAGGCCTTATGGACATTGAGGAGGGACCTCTCCAGCAAAAAAGGGCTACAGAAATTCAAGATTCTTCCTCTTCTTACTAGTAAACCTTTTTTGAAGTTTCGGGGTTATTAGGCCAATTTGTTAAAGTTGTAATTAGGATATATGATCAAGAAAAAAACAAATATGGAGAGAGCTCCAAATTTTGTTGTCTTAGATTTAGAATTATGTACAAGCTTTGAGGCATTTTTGAAGACTTTGTATCATTGTTGTTTGCTTCGAAAACTCTTTTTAATATAAATACAGTTCAGTTTTGTTTTAAAAAAATAATAAATCTATATTTAATATTAGTTCATAAAATAATAAATAAATATTATATTTATAATAAATAAATTTGTTAAGTATGATTTTAGTAACATTCTTCTTCTACTACTACTACTATTATTATTATTATTATTAAATATGTTATTTATTACTATAATAATATATGCCCATATAATCATTTTATAAAAAGTTAAGTATATTATAAAGTGCATAGCATATACCCCTGGATGGGGTGTCATCCAATTAGAATGTGTATTAATTATGCGAGGGGAGGTCTAGCCATTTGGCAGCTAGCACCTCTAGGAAATCATGAGGAGAGGACCTCGCCTTCACTTCTCGGTCTGGACGTAGTTCTGGAGTAGATGAATTTGTACGAGAAGACGGAGTTTTGATCTATTGACGCCATGAGAATGCATCCCAGGTACTTGAGAGTTAAAGATGCAACAAATATTACCTCAAACCGTGCAGAATTTAAAGGACTTCAATGCAGCATTTTGAATGTCAAGTTTACGCAATTTTTCTCCAAGTTAGTCATTGTGTTGGTTATTCTTGGCTCTGCTCTTGTGAGATTGAGCTTTTTTACTCTTTGAAGCAAAATCCTCCTGGCAACACCATGTCACAATGTTGAGAGCGAGCTAGATCATGCAGAGGTAGCAGATACAGAAGACAAAGGGGTCTGATCCTAGATGGTTCAAAATCCATTGGTAGGGGAAGGAAAAGGAAAGGGACAGTATCACTGGTTCAGTTCCAAGCAAAGAATATCCAACAACATAACAAGGAATTAGACATCGTTTTGGGATGTAAACTTGAGTGGTTTGACAATGATGGTAACTCTCTCAGTTTTTCTCCTCATCAGATTCATCCCCTGCATTCTCCCACCAAGTCAATGCATCCCAATCCAATGACCTCTGAAGGTCACATTGCAACAGCTCAACCTACATACTATTTCCACGTCTCCTTGAATGCAAGTAGCATGGGTAATTCTCCCTCCCACCAGGGGACATTGAGAGATCTTCAGTAGTTGATTTTTGAAGTGCGTGGAGAAGTTGCAAAAATCAATTATCGTGTTGAGATTTTTGACCTTGTATCTCTATGCTTGTGGATATGCAGGCCAATTTGAACTAGAAGCAATCGAAGTCTAACATGTTATATCAAGATGAAATCCTTCTGCAACAGCCCATTCTTCTTCTGGGCAACAATGGAGATGGTTCACTGGCGGGCCAGGTTTCATCTTCAGTCTAGATGCTTATTTTGCCTAGTTTCTCATTTTATTTCATGGCTATAAGCCATTGTTTCATCTTCAGTCTAGATGCTTATTTTGCCTAGTTTCTCATTTTATTTCATGGCTATAAGCCATTGTTTCATCATAGTCTAGTCTATATTTCCTTCTGCAAACTCGCTATTTTATTTTTTGGCCATGCGAGGCAACTTATACTTGAACTAGGCTAGAGTTGAGCTGGTTTCCAATCATGGAAACTCACTGTATGTACATATTATTTTTTTATAGCATGTAATATATAGAATCTAACTTAAAAAAAAAA
>ML778417.1:572935-585328 GCA_009831015.1 Picea engelmannii
ATCCTTCTAGAAGCGGAAGCTTCTATTAGGTCTTCTTACATCCGCCTTATTCTATTTTATTGAAAGGTCTTATTAATATTGACCTTTATTACATCCGAATACATTAATCTACCTATGTGCGGGTTAGGACCTTAACAGTATGTAAGATCCCAAGAGGATCTATGTAGAATTTTTTGGTTTTTTTATGTTTTCTAGTTGAAGGGTTTTGTCAAACAGTTTGCACCAATGTTTCGTTGAGTTGTTTTTGAGATTTATTGTTTAGTTTGATTGAAAAAATAAATTGCAATGATAAATGAACTTTAAACAACAATGAAATACTTGGATACAACAATAAAAATAGCCACAAACTTCAGATCTGTATTTTATTTTATATATAACATGACCTGAGTACAAGGGAAGAACAGATCTGGAAATGGATATGGAAGAATGATGGATGTGGCTGAGAACACCTCCAAGATACAATAGGAAAGTGAGATATGAGCTCTCCTGAATCACCAACAGCTGCATGCAAAGATTTAATATATCAATCGTTTTCCCTTCTGCTCACTACATGAATCCTCTGGTTGAGTTGCGCCCCTCTCCGGTTGGAAACTCTCTTGGAAATTCGGCCTCACTATATCTGGCCTCCAAACACCAAGAAATAGTTGTAAACCTATAGAGATGATGATGGATAACTCATAAGAGGAGTTTCCTTGGTTGTAGATGACAATACTGACTACAAATCACCAGATCTCAAACCCCCAGTGCGCCCTCCTTCACGAAATTCGCCCATCTCTGATAACAAATAAATATGGGTTCTGAAAACCCTCAATAGTGCCAAGAAAATTTTCTCTAGAGATGGAAAGTAGTCCCAAACCAAGATCTCCTCCAGATCCAACACTCTAGAGCCAAATCGAACTTCATTTCCTCCAACAGTGCGGCCCACTCTGCAAAAAAACCTTCACTATTGTGCCCTGCTTCACAAATGATTGTTGGAATAGATCTAAATTGGATAGAATGGTGAGGGTGGAATATTTCACCACCTTAGCCAAGCCTGCGCCAGGAAAGGAGGGATATTTCACCTCTGTGTTGATCCCTAGGGTTTGTCTAGTCAAAACCCTCAAAACATTCAAATTTTCAGAGCTCAATTTGCAATTAGAAATTATCACGAATGAGGAGTGAGGCGCCCTCATCTTCTTTTTATACTCCAGCATTCTAATCCTCACTTAAATTATTAATTGGATTTCTAAAGTCTATTTCTTTACTTACCTCATAATAGCCAATTAAATTTATTTCCTTATTAGCCAATGCCACTTTAATAATTTGACTTAAGCGCCTTAATGACACAAATTGGCTACCTTAGTCCCCCTTTTAGTGAGACTATAGCCTAGGTGGAACAACTAGGCTACTAATTCCTATAGATCTTGATCATATGGAAGGGGATTGTACAGTATCCCCTACCTGAAATTGCTTGCCCACGAGCAATTTTGAATCCATTTGCTGCAAGACATGTTCACCTTCCCAATAAGCATCGTCAATTGGCAGATTCTTCCATTTAATCAAATAATCCTTGATACTCTTGTTCCTCAACCTTTTCTCCCTGACCTCCAAGACATCTTCAGGAATTAAAATCAATTGGCCCTCCTCATCAACTGGTGGTATCTCTTCTTGAATGGCGTTGGCAAGTTGTTCTACGAAATGGATTTTTTCGCCGAAATCCGACGATATAAATTTACACGAATCACTATTTTTTGTTGTTCAAAATCCATTTCTGAATGCATAAATGGATTCAGCATGCTGAAAAACTCCCAGGGCACTCGGATTCTATAGAAATAATCACTTAAATCTACGAGTCCAACAATTTCTTGCCAAATTTCGGTCAAATATCCCCGGAAAAAAACTTCATTTTGTAGAATCTTTAGCCTACGGCTTCTCTAATTGTTACATGTTGACCCAATGCCTTCTTCAAGCATGATAAATGGAATAAATTATGCATGCTTCTCCCTGATGGAAATCCAATCTCATATGCTACCTCTCCAATTCTTCTACTCATCTTGTATGGACCATAAAAAATAGGCTTGAGTTTTTCCACCCCATTTTTCTTGATTGGTGTATGGCGGTATGGTTGTAACCTCAAATAGACCAAGTCTCCCACTTCAAAGCTGCACTCCACCCTATTTTTATCTGTATATATCTTTTGTTGGTTTTGATCCTTCTACAAATGGTTTTTAAGCTCCCTAAGAATTTCCTGACTTTCTTGGACCCAATCCTTGGCCATAGGATCCATGTTGTCCCCAAGCACAACCTCCATGAAGGTAAGTGAATCATAGTCATACAAAGCCTTGAAGGGTATCATGAGGACGGGTAGTGTTACAGCAATACTCCCCTAGATGAATCCATTTGACCCATGCTCTTTGTTGTCCTGCCACATAATTCCTGAGGTATCCCTCCACCCATGTGTTAACTATTTATGTTTTTCCATCAGTTTGAGGGTGGTAACTCGTTCTAGGAGTCAATTGGATGCCAACAAGTCTGAATAATTCCTACCAAAAAGTGCTCATAACCCTTGTTGTTTCAGTTGAATGGCTTCTCTCTCCTACCTGCATTGTAGACCCAGGGTTCATATCTTTAAGGGTACCAACAAAGCCTAGAAACTATCCGCCCCTCTGGTAAACCACAAGGCAACACAATACATAGAACACATTGCGCAGTCTCACTTAAGATAGATTTAAATGGGTGGATGTAAGACTTAGGTGTTTACAGCCTAGGATTGAGCATGAGATAGGGGATTTGTATTCTGGGACATTATTTATGATTTATATTATGAACTACTGTTATCCTCTTTTATATCTTAACCTCTGTGGTGTCTCTTCGCTATATTCCCATAGCAATTAACCAAGCAATATAATAACTTATTCATTCATTGCATACAGCATTTAACTACTAAACATATGACAAAGATATGCATGCATTTGTCACATTACACAGGTATTACCGTGGTTCACCCCCTCTTGGGCTACGTCCACAAAGATTTGGCTCTTGGCTCTCTTATTATGGCAGTTCTGCAATTCTCGCACCTCGTGCTTACAACTCTCCTCAGACAGGTAAGATATCTGTGAGGCAAACTAGATCGCACCAGGCTCCTCAGCCTGCGATCTAATCCTCGAGATCTACCTTTTCTCTTCCTCTTAGCTCTCTTTCTTTACAAAAATAGTACATCTAATAAAAAACATTACATAGAAACAATCTCAACTCTACAATAGTAGTAAATCTCAACCTTAGTGAACCTCTCTGAACTCTTCTATGATACCTTCATATCTATATTTATATATATCGGGCTCTTCAGCCATTTACACAAAAACCTTACAAAAACCCTAACCCTATTGTCGTTAGGTATTCCTTCTCCACGTGCGTTCATTGATTCCCTCCAGCTGTCACCTCCTTCTTGCATGCATGCGTGTTGTGCTTCTTGCCAGTTGTGCTTTCCTCCTGCACACTTTCTTTCCCACGATTGCTCCTCCAGTTGTCATTCTTCTTTATGCATGCTTTCTTTCCCACTTTGGCATGCTGCCAACAGGCCCCCAACACTGACATGTGACTCGTCCTGAGTCACCTAATATTTCTGAGCTGCCTCGATCTCTTCGGTGATCCTCTGGAATTTTTCCCTCAGCTCTGTTGCTTTTGTCAACGCATGTGCGGTCTTATACTTAATGGTATCCATTACTTGAATTGCGACTTTGTCGCTCAGTAGTCCTGCACATTATGCATGTGCATGTGCCATCTGTGTTCTATTTTCTTCTGCCTGTGCAAGTATTTTTGCTACCCGTTCTTGTAGTGGTTATATTTGAGCCTGACGTTCTTGTTTATGTGTCTGTGCAGTGATAAGTTCTACTTGCATCTTCTTCAACTCGTGCGTCCCCTTGACGCGTTCTGGGATTGGTATAGTCTTTTTCCTCTATTTGAGTTCTTGGATCGTTGCATTGATCCTTTCCTCTTCCTTGTCCCGGCGTTGAACCTGTGGATGCTCCTCCAGTCTTGTCCAAAGTTGCATTGCTTTGTCGAGAAAGTCAGTTGTCGTGCTAACTTGCTTCTCCATCTCCTGTATTTGTGTTGTTGTTTCCTGCCTCCTTTTCTCCTTTATTGTCAGTGGAGTTGTTGGTGTTCGTTGTTCTCAGAGATCCTCAATCTCCTTCTGGTATCGAGCAATTGCCTACACAATCTTGTCGATATTTTCTATGGCTGGGAGTTATTTTCCTTGCGCAGTGTTTGGAAGTTTCCCAAAAATTTCTCCCACTCTGCGTTCCAATTCGTTCCTGTGTTCTGTCTCTTTCTGAGTTTCGGATTTGACCTGCTCATACTCTTTTTCCAACGCTTCCCGTTGCTTTGTTTCTTTCTGTAGCTCGACTAAGTTTTTATGTGCCTGAGACAGCATTTTGTGGCCGACGCTAACCTGCAATTTGTGCAGTGCCCTTGATGTAATCAGTGTTAGGACCAATTGGATGTGGTCCAAATCCTTCAGTGGTGTCTATCCCACTATTTCATCAATTCTTAGCATGCTCGGTTTTATGTGGACCGTTGCATTTGCGTGTGGCATTGGGAGGGTTGAGTCTCTTTCTTCGACCTCCACTCTTTCGTTGGTTTGTGTTGTCGATGGCTCTATGCCTCTGCTGCTACTTTCTCTCTGGGCATCTCCGAGTGTCCTGAGGAGCTGTCCTATTTCTGCCAGCTCTTTTTTCATATTATCCCTGTGATGCACTGCGTGGTTGAAGTCTTATGTTAAACAATACTGGACCATTCTGGCGATCATTTCTTCATCGTCCTTCATGATCGTATATTCCGATGACGCGAGTTGCGCCTTTGATTTCTTGTGCGCGCCTACGGCCTGTACAGTCAGTCTCTTAGTTCCCCTTTTCTCTTGTGTGATGGGGTTTGGGGTGGTCTCCTGTGCTCCCTTGGCTTGTTTGTCTATTCATTGGTCTCTTTCTGCCCCTTCTGGGTTCCTTTCTGCTTTGACCCTTCGTTTTCTTGAATCACTTTGTTTTGGCCCATCCTTGGTTTCTTCGGCACTGGGATTTGCGAAGGTTGTGTTTTCGCCTGTGCTGCCTCTCCTTCTGCGGGTCCTTCCAGTACTTCCCAGGGAATGGATGGGATCCTCCATTCATCAGACCATTCGATGATGACCATGTCTATATCACCTTTTGTGATGTAGTAGAGAATTGGTAGCCACTGTTTATCTGGATCCTGCCTTAGTTGTATCCACATGGCTTGACGTGTAGCCCAGAAGTTAGAGATGTCCCCATATCGCGCGACAGCTTCTGGTGTTATTCTCCTTGACCGGCTAATAGCTTCCTGTATGTACCATAGGTATGCTTCAAAGATGATTCCATTGTCCCTCTTCTATCTAGCCTGTGGCCCAGATCTTAGTACTAGATATCTCACTCCCACTGGCTATGGTCTAGTAGCAAAAACTACATACTTGGGTTATCGCCATCCCATGAAGGATATGAGAGTGAGCAGCCATGAGGAATGGAATTCGGTGTCGAGTTCCTACGCATCCTTGCAGTTCACTTGGAACAAGTTTAACAAATAAGTCGCCCACCTCACAAAGGTGTCTTCCGCGCATTGAGCTGCAACTGCGATGACTCATGTCAGTACTTTGTCTTTGCGACATTTTCTTAACAACTTACAGGATAAGATTTTTGCACCCAATTGTGTTGCTGCATTGTTGATCCGTTTGATTATAATGCCTCTTGTACCCCTGGTGGTACCGTATTTCTTCTTCATTTCCTCGGTTAATGCTTTCTCCTTGGATTTATCGTACAAAATCAGTGTGAGATCCATACCCCAGCTGGGTAGTCCTGTTATCTGTGCAATAAACTCAATAGTTATGGGGACGAGTTTGTCCAACCATATATCCCCTCCATGCGTAACTGCTAACAACTACTTAACGCATGTTGTCGCGTACTGGCCTCTGCCAAAGTGCGAAAGTTTCAGCAACCCTAAAATGTCGATTCGGTCCAATCCAACTACCCACTGATGTGGCTGGCTGATTATTTCTCCAAGTTGGTTGACCACTATGTTTTGCATAAAAACACTTAGCGCAAGTTTTGGGTACTTGGTGTCATATGAGATGTCATGGTCG
Organism: Picea engelmannii; assembly: GCA_009831015.1. Taxonomy (NCBI): domain Eukaryota; kingdom Viridiplantae; phylum Streptophyta; class Pinopsida; order Pinales; family Pinaceae; genus Picea; species Picea engelmannii. Next base: position 579,057 of record ML778417.1, read on the forward strand.
GAATACTTGAGCTTCCCAATGTGACCCAGTAGCTGTGGCTCTACATGTACTCCCTCTAGTATGCGTGGTAGCACAATTTTTGCTCTAGATTTCTTTCAAGGTGAGCTCAGTATCAAAGCTTTGTCTTCCTGTTGTGGTGGTTGGTACGAAGTTCAAGCAGTTCCTGGTTGTTTCCCTGTGAGCCATTCTGGCAAGGCCAAAGTAGTTCATGTGGTCTATTCTATTGGTTGACCGAGGATGGGTACCTACGACTCGTCTGGTTTCTCTTCTGATCCTTGCTTCTATGTCATGTTGTTACCTTCCGCGGCTGGTTCAGTGCTTTTTGGTTGCACTTCTTGTTGGGGTTCCGCTTCCTCGTTCTGAGGTTCCTGCGCCTCTGCTTGCGTGTCCTCTTTCAGTGCCTCTGGTTGTGGCTGTTGAATCTCCTCCAGTATTGGTGTAGATTTCACTGGTGGTATCTATGTGGATACGGTCTCATCGATATCGACAATCTCCAGTTGTTATTCTTCGTTTTCTTCCAACGATCCTCATCACCTAGTCTAAACTTTGGTCGGTCTAGTGGTTTGGCCTGGTTCAGCTGACTTCGGTGGTGCCATAGTGGTGAGTTTCAAACGTCTGCTGACTTTAGAGGGTTGTGATCTCGCTCTATACGTTCGAGTTGTTGTTTCTCTCTCTCTTTGTTCTCCTTTCGTGAATAGACAAGTTGCTTCCGTGCTCGCATGTTGTATGGGCTTGTCATGAATATTATCGAGGACGCTTCCTCCATGATGTGATTAATGCACCATAATTGTGGGTTCAATGCATTTGTTGTAGTTTTGTACCTGCCATTATGCTTCTCTTTCTGTTTCCAGTTGGTGTGTTTAATGTGACGTTCCATCAATCCTTTCCGTGCCTTAATTCTGCTTAGTGTTGTCCTGTCATCCTGCTTTTTTCAACTTTTTGTTTCTCGCTCGTTTGTCTTAGGCATATAACCGTTGCTCTTGTCTTTATTGCATTCGTGTTTTGAGTGTCTTGTGGCTTTTTCACGGGTTTTCGGGTTTTTTTTTTTTTTTTACTACGCAGTGGGTGGTTGACTGTCCTTGTACAGCTTCAGTCATCTCCCGTTGATCATTTCTCTAAGGTCTATGCCTGCTAAATCTCTTATTTGTACAGCTCCACCGTTTGTTATAGATTTGACCTCGTATGGTCCTAACCAATGCATTCTCAGCTTTCCTAGATGTTGAAATGATTTGCTATCATGGAGCAATACTAGATCTCCTTCTGTGAAAGTCTTCTTATTAATGTGTCGATCATGCCATGCTTTGTCTCTAGCCTTCTGCACTTGTTGATGGAATCCTGCCAGGATTCGGTCTTCCTCCATTGCTAACAGTTGGTTCAGTCTTTCATGTATTGCGTTGTATTTTGTCATTTGTGTGATAGCGGCTACATGTAAGTTGGGTACTAAAAATTCTAATGGCACTACCGATTCTTGGTCGTAGACAAGTTTGAATGGTTTGTGCCATGTCAACCACGTCTTCGGCATAATCATCGACTGGGTAGGATAGGAAGAAATTCTAGAAATTTCTCATGTGATAGTCAGCTCTTTCTCTATCACCACCAGAGAATCCAGGGAGAAAATTTATGTATTCAAAGGGCATTTGTTGAGGGTACCCTGGGATGTTACTCATGTCTAAAGGCTTGTATTTCCCGGGATCCCATTGTGAAGTCATTGTTGGCTTCATCATCAGTGGAGTCGCCAGATATTTTTCCTAAAACTATCAAAGAAATAGGGAAAATACCCTAGTGGATTCACCAGGTAAGCTTGTAAGATAAGTTTCTGAGGCAAGGCTTACTGAAAAGATTTGTCATCTAAGGGGAATTGACTCGGTGTTCCCCGGCAATGGCATCAAAATGTCATCGCACAATTTGTAGCAAGGAGAAAACACTATAAAGTAGAGGGCCAAACTGGCGTAACAGGAACCTATCCCACCCAATGTCACCATGATGGGATGATTCTTTCTCTTTAGGGAGGTGAGGCCTAGGGGAGACGTCCCCGGTGACCTGGGGCTTTGAAGAGGCTAAAGGATAAGTAGACAATGACAAGTTTCCCCTTTCACAAATCACCACCAATCAGATGTTCTCGGCTAAACAACCAATAATAAAGTAAAACCCAAAGAAATGTACTTGCCTGGAACAAGACAAAAGCAAACTGGTACGTGCAAGCTATTTCAATAGGTTAGTACTTCATATCAATCAAGAACTATCTGATGAACTTATAAGAAATTTGAATATAAATATTGACGGAGTCAATGTTTATCAATAGTAGTAAAAATCATATCACTTCATCAATAATTATTAGAATGATGTGTCATTCAATGTAATAAACCAACACTTTACTCAATTTATGCCTAAAACCACATTCAATTGCTCACAAGATGAAACGTTGTTGCAATAAAGATGAAATATTCAATAATGACGTCAACAACTTAGGGTTGGCAGGGTTAGCTAGAGCTAGGGTTAGTGTAGTTAGGGTTTCAATTCAAAAGCTTTGAGAGTGTTTAGATCAAGTTCTACTTCAACATTTGAGGTCTTAGATCAGTGCCTTAGGGTTTAATGGAGTCATAAGTGAAGACACACAGGTTGAACGAGGCAAGATTTCAAGGACTAGAGGGAAAATTTTTGAAGTGTTGCTAAAGTAGGGCCTCAAAATCAGAACCCTAAGGGAGAGAGGCTCACTCTGGTGTTGTTAAATCAAGGCCTTGTGCTCTCTCCTCCTTCCCGGCAAACGGCTAGCTCAATAATAACAAAATATAACCAAAACAAGAGGGTTTGATGAGGGAGGTGTTGCTAAAGCAAGGCCTTTCAGCAAACCCTAGAAAGAGTACGTCCCTAGTGTAGTAGACCTATGCAAGGGACGTATCACTCTTCTTGGCTTTAGGATAGTAGGGCTAGCAATAGGGACAGAAAATAGGAGTGTAGCTAAGGCTAGGCTCTTTCTTCCCTCCACAATGTCTTAAGGTTTCTCAATCAGTGGACATGAGACAATGACCTACTTGTGTGTTTGTCCCTTGGGGTTTTGATTCAGCAATATTTATAAACAAATGCAAGAAATTGAACTACAACCATTCATTTAAGAATTTTTGCAGAAAAATACTTACAAATCACCAAGAAATGACCATGCAAACCCTAGTTGTAACACCTTCCTTCAAGAGAAACACCATAAATTCCAAAAATCTCTTCCTTCAACAAGTCTGCATCACTTAATTCAACCAAAGACCCAATATAGGGCACCAAAATCAGACCTCACTAATGAGTGAGTAAGTTCTGATGATAAAATGAGAGTGAAAATCTCTCATTTATACAAAACCTTGACCTAATTTTACATTTTAGGTCAAGTAAAAGGCCGACAAGGCCAAATTATCAAAATCATAATATTTTACATTAAATTGTCAAATAAAAACCCTAAATAAGTAGAAAATAGAGTAAAATCCCCTGTAAGGGAGGCGCTAGGCCTTTCTAGGGCAAATGAAACATCCTGGAGCAAAACGTTAGCCCTCCAGGGGCTTCTCCAACATGCCACACATGCCATTGCTTCCCAGTTTGCCTCCAAAGACGTCCAATAGGCTGGATGATGTCATAGTCATCAAAGGTGATGTACTGGGCCTTCCAAGGCCAACGTCTCAGTGAAAAGGGCTCACCCCCCTAGGCTAAGCTATGACGAGGTGCCTCTGGTGAAACGTCCTCTTCTTCTTTGGTGAAAAGACTCGGATCAACCTTTGTCCTGTCTCTACCCCATGATGGGGACTCAGAATCCATCTGGTGGGCTCTTTAGCCCCATGGAGGTCTGAACTGATCATCTCCCCATGTGTACCGATCCAAATGGCACATGTCCATCGGGTATGGTTCTGTACATCAAAGGCTACGCCCTCCATGGGCTCATCAGTCACAGGGATCATGGCAATGTTAATCACATTTCATCATTAATATTATTAAACACATGCATAAAATCCCTAATACATCAATTAATAGCTCAAAGACGTTACACAAGCTTGCAATACAAGTCTGGGGAAAAGGACAAGGCTTCCTATTGGGCTAGTATCCACAGAAAAAGGAAAGTTCCCAGAAAGACCTCTTCCAAGCCATGCAAGTGGGTGGTATGGTCAGGGGATGTCCAAGCATGTGGGTGCAATGATGGCCAAGGGTGAAAAGATGTTACCTATGGGTGCCTTTTGTAGAAGGCAAGTTGTCCCTGTCATGGATGCATTTTTTCCAAGCCCATCCTTGCCTTTATTCTTTTTATTCTTTTATTTGCTTTTTGTTCAAAATATAATCAGGGGACACTGCCTTGGCATGGTGACCAAAGATGACAGCGTTACCGACAAGTACTTCCGCAGAGATGAGAAGGTTGGCTCGTGATGAGACCTCCTTTCCCTTGGCCATACAACCAAGAGTCACTACCCTGGCATGGCAACCAGTCGGTGGCAATGTCATAATGCTAGGTACCCATGGACCTAATAGGTTGGCTAGTGATGAGACCCCCTATCCTTTGATTAGGTCTTGTTTTATTATTCCTTAGGGTCCCTCTTGTTTCTTGCTAAGAAGATTTTTATTGCTTTCTCGGGGATCCCGGGGCGAAGCATCTCGAGGTTCATTTTTAGGCTTTTATCTTTTACCAGCTTGCTTTTACCTTCTGTGCCTTTAGCCCCTTCTTCCCACGAGGTAAGGTGCAGTCCTAAAATAGTTCAACCCAATGCCTGGACAAGGGGAATGGGATAGGTGAGCGGGAACAAGATGTAATAGTGGTGCTATGATGGGAGTGTACTATGGCTTTTCAGAAATCCCCCCAATGGCAAACCTAAACCTACAGACACAGGCTTGTTAGGGCACCCTGTCAATCCCCCCAAACATGGTCAAGTGAGCAAATGTAAGATCCAAACAGTTGTTAGAGATAAGAGGAACCAAATCCATATATTTAAAGGTTTCAATGATCAAAAGTGACACGTACCATGATACCTGGACCAATTACCTCATCGAGCAAGAACCTCTTCTGACACAGGACCAATCTGATGGTGATGGATGTTGTTGTTGTTGTTAAGACAAAATATGATGGGAGGAAAATATGGGCCCCCCAGGGCTAAGCTCATGTCAATTCTGCTCTCGGTACTCCATTTATAGGACCTGTGGGCCTCGAGACATGATCTCCTAGTTATCCCTAAAAAGTGGGGATAACATCTGGCTCCAACTCGGGGACATGTGTTCACCGTAGAGTGCATGAGAATCTGGGCATCTCTAACATAACCTGCAGACCTGCTCAAACTCAATAGAAGTATCAGTAGCAAAAATTTTGGTGGTAATTCCACCCTAACATAGATATCTATATATGGATTGAAGTAAAGCAATCAATAGTGTAAGGCGAACTACTTACCTATACTTACATCTTGGTCGGATGTGGGTGTAGTCAAACAACCAGTGAATCCAATCCAGCAATGTCCCACAATACTTTCCTTTGTGCTTCATCATAAACTAGAACAGTGACAAATCAAGCACCAAAATGACATGGGTTAGAGCATGTATCATATCATCGGAAATCATAAAGTCTAACTCATGGAGGCGGGTGGGAGGGATTAAATCTCACCAAGTCCATCTCTGAGGAAAGTACTCAATCCACCTCTGTAAGGGGTCATGAAAATTCCACGGTTCAGAATACTGGCTCAAGAGGTATGCAAATTTCCTACCTAGGATGTCCTCTTGCTCTGAAGCCTGGGAGGGGATCGACAAAGATCTAGCAGATGACTGGAAAACTCTCAAGGGAAAGTTGAAAAAATGAGATAATAGACTGAAATCTGTAATTTTCAACCAATCCTTGGATTCTCAGGTTTGCTTCACAGGAAACTCAATGAAAAAGGTATAATTCCCAACTACACCTTTGATGATACAGCAAGGTAAGGTAATAAGAGGTAGTTGGGGGAAAAGGTCATGCAAATTCTTCTTTAGGCAAACAATATTCTTACTCCTATCAAAATCTGAGCATAGTGGTGGTTGATAGTCATATTCATGGGGTAAATCTAAGTGCTCGAAGGAGTACTCATCAAAGGCCTCAATGTAAGACCGAAAATCATCAAGCAAATACTGTACTTGGTCAACCTTGGATTTTTGGGGAGCATCGGTAAAAATCTCATCTCCTTGTTGCCACTGGTCAAGAGCTTGTTGTGATAATTGCAAAGGCAACACTTGGAGATGACTCTTTATGTCATAGATAGGATCCATATCATAACCAACTGCATCCCACCTAC
>ML778417.1:588531-616672 GCA_009831015.1 Picea engelmannii
TAAGGCTAGGCTCTTTCTTCCCTCCACAATGGCTTAAGGTTTCTCTATCAGGGGACATGAGACAATGACCTACTTGTGTGCTTGTCCCCTAGGGTTTTGATTCAGCAATATTTATAAACAAATGCAAGAAATTGAACTACAACAATTCATTTAAGAAGTTTTGCAGAAAAATACTTACAAATCACCAAGAAATGACCAAGCAAACCTTAGTTGTAACACCTTCCTTTAAGAGAAATACCATAAATGCCAAAAATCTCTTCCTTCAACAAGTGTGCATCACTTAATTCAGCCAAAGACCTAAGATAGGGCGCCAAAATAAGACCTCACTAATGAGTGAGTAAGTTCTGATGATAAAATGAGAGTGAAAATCTCTCATTTATACAAAACCTTGACCTAATTTTACATTTTAGGTCAAGTAAAAGGCCGACAAGACCAAATTATCAAAATCATATTGTTTTACATTAAATTGTCAAATAAAAACCCTAAATAAGCATAAAAGAGAGTAAAATCCCCTCTAAGGGAGGTGCTAGCCCTTTCTAGGGCAAATGAAACATCCTGGAGAAAAACCGTTATCCCTCCAAGGGATTCTCCGACATACCACACGTGCCACTGCTGCCCAGTCAGCCTCCAAAGACGTCCAATAGGCTGGATGACATCATGGTCATCAAAGGTGAAGTCCTAGGCCTTCCAAGGCCAACGTCTCAGTGAAAAGGGCTCACCCCACTAGGCTAAGTTATGTCGGGGTGCCTCTGGTGGAACGTCCTCTTCTTCTCTTGTGCAAAGACTCGGATCAACCTATGTCTTGTCTCTACCCCTTGATGGGGTTTCAGCATCCATCTGGTGGGCTCTTCAGCCCCATGAAGGTCTGAACTGATCATCTCCCTATGTGTACCAGTGCAAATGGTACATGTCCATCGGGTATGGTCCTACACATCAAAGGCTACGCCCTCCATGGGTTCATCAGTCACAGGGATCATGGCAATGTCAATGGATGCATTTTTCCAAGCCCATTCTTGCCTTTATTCTTTTTATTCTTTTATTTGTTTTTGTTCAAAAGCTAATCAGGGGACACTGCCTTGGCATGGTGACCAGAGCTAACAGCGTTACCCACAACTACTTCTGTAGAGATGAGAAGGTTGGCTTGTGATGAGACCCCCTTTCCTTTTGCCATGCAACCAACAGTCATTGCCCTGGTGTGGTAACCAGCTGGTGGCAATGTCATACTGCTAGGTACCCATGGACCTAATAGGTTGGCTCGTGATGAGACCCTGTATCCTCTGATTAGGTCTTGTTTTATTATTTCTTCGGGTCCCTCTCGTTTCTTGCTAAGAATCTTTTTACTGCTTTCTTGAGGATCCTGGGGCGAAGCATCTCGAGGTTCATTTTTAGGATTTTATCTTTTACCAGCTTGCTTTTACCTTCTTGGCCTTTAGCCCCTTATTCCCATGAGGTAAGGTGCAGTCCTGAAATAGGTCAACCCAGTTCCTGGACAAGGGGAATGGGATAGGTGAGCGGAAAACAAGATGTAAGAATGGTGCTATGATGGGAGCGGATGATGGATTTTCAGAAATCCCTCCAGTGGCAAACCAAAACTACAGACACAGGCTTTCTAGGGCACCCTATCAATCCCCCCAAACATGGTCAAGTGATCAAATGTAAGATCCAAGCATTCGTTAGAGATAAGAGGAACCATATGCATATATTTAAAGGTTTCAATTATCAAAAGTGACACATATCATGATACCTGGACCAATTACCTCATGGAGTAAGAACCTCTTCTTACACAGGACCAATCCGATGGTGATGGATGTTGTTGTTGTTGTCAAGACAAAAGATGATGGGAGAAAAAGATGGGCCCTCCAAGGCTATGCTAAGGTCAATCCTGCTCTCAGTACTCCATGTCTAGGACCTGTGGGCCTCGAGACATGATCTCCTAGTTATCCCTAAAAAGTGGGGATAACATCTGGCTCCAACTCGGGGACATGTGCTCACCGTAGAGCACATGAGAATCTCAAATTTCCCCTTTCACAGATCACCACCAATCAGATGGTCCCGGATAAACAGCCAATAATAAAGTAAAACCCAAAGAAATGTACCTGCATGGAACAAGACAACATCAAATTGGTACGTGCAATCTGTTTCAATAGGTTACTACATCATATCAATCAAGAACTATCTGATGAACTTATAAGCAATTTGAATATAAATATTGACGTAGTCAATGTTTATCAATAGCAGTAAAAATCATATCACTTCATCAATAATTATTAGAATGATGTGGCATTCAATGTAATAAACCAACACTTTACTCAATTTATGCCGAAAACCAAATTCAATTGCTCACAAGATCAAATGTTGTTGCAATAAAAATGAAATATCCAATAATGACGTCAGCAACTTAGGATTAGTAGGGTTCGCTAGAGCTAGGGTTAGTGTAGTTAGGGTTTCAATTCAAAATCTTTGAGAGTGTTTAGATCAAGTTCTACTTCAACGTTTGAGGTCTTAGATCAGTGCCTTAGGGTTTAATGGATTCATAAGTGAAGGAGGCATAGGTTGAAGGAGACAAGATTTCAAGGACTAGTGGGAAAAGTTTTGAAATGCTACTAAAGCAGGGCCTCAAAATCAAAACCATAGGGGAGAGAGGCTCACTCTAGTGTTGCTAAAGAAAGGCCTCATTCTCTCTCCTCCTTCCCGACAAATGGCTAGCTCAATAATAACAAAATATAACCAAAACAAGAGGGTTTGATGAGGGAGGTGTTGCTAAAGCAAGGCCTTTCAGCAAACCCTAGAAAGAGTACGGCCCTAGTGTAGTAGACCTAGGCCAGGGATGTCTCACTCTTCTTGGCTTCAGAATAGTACGGCTAGCAATAGGGAGAGAAAATAGGAGTGTAGCTAAGGCTAGGCTCTTTCTTCCCTCCACAATGGCTTAAGGTTTCTCTATCAAGGGACATGAGACAATTACCTACTTGTGTGTTTGTCCCCTAGGGTTTTGATTCAGCAATATTTATAAACAAATGCAAGAAATTGAACTACAACCATTCATTTAAGAAGTTTTGCAGAAAAATATTTACAAATCACCAAGAAATGACTATGCAAACCCTAGTTGTAACACCTTCCTTCAAGAGAAACACCATAAATGCCAAAAATCTCTTCCGTCAACAAGTGCGCATCACTTAATTTAGCCAAAGACCCAAGATAGGGCGCCAAAATCAGACCTCACTAATGAGTGAATAAGTTCTGATGATAAAATGAGAGGTTAAATCTCTCATTTATACAAAACCTTGACCTAATTTTACATTTTAGGTCAGGTAAAAGGCCGACAAGGCCAAATTATCAAAATCATACTGTTTTACATTAAATTGTCAAATAAAAACCCTAAATAATCATAAAAGGGAGTAAAATCCCCTCTAAGGGAGGCGCTAGCCCTTTCTAGGGAAAATGAAACATCCTGGAGCAAAACGTTAGCCCTCCAGGGGCTTCTCCAACATGCCACTGCTGCACAGTCTGCCTCCAAAGACGTCCAATAGGCCGGATGACATCATGGTCATCAAAGGTGACGTCCCAGGCCTTCCAAGGCCAATGTCTCAATGAAAAGGGCTCACCCCCCTAGGCTAAGCTATGACGGGTTGCCTCTGGTGGAACGTCATCTTCTTCTCTCGTGAAAAGACTCTGATCAACCTTTGTCACGTCTCTGCCCCCTGATGGGGTCTCAGCATCCATCTGGTGGGCTCTTTAGCCCCATGGAGGTACGAACTGATCATCTCCCCATGTGTACCGTTTCAAATGGTACCTATCCATCGGGTATGGTCCTGCACATCAAAGGCTACGCCCTCCATGGGCTCATCAGTCACAGGGATCATGGCAATGTCAATCACATTTCATCATTAATATTATTAAACACATGCATAAAATCCCTAATACATCAATCAATAGCTCAAAGATGTTACACAAGCTTGCAATACAAGTCTGAGGAAAAGGACAAGGATTCCTATTGGGCTACTGTCCATAGAAAAGGGAAAGTTCCTAGAAAGACCTCTTCCAAGCCATGCAAGTGGGTGGTATGGTTAGGGAATGTCCAATCATGTGGGTGAAATGATGGACAAGGGTGCAAAGATGTTACCTGTGGGTGCCTTTGTAGAAGGCAAGTTGTCCGTGTCATGGATGCATTTTTTCCAATCCCATTCTTGCCTTTATTCTTTTTATTATTTTTATTATTTTATTTGCTTTTTGTTCAAAAGCTAATCAGGGGACACTGCCTTGGCATGGTGACCAGAGCTGACAGCATTAACCACAAGTACTTCCGCAGAGATGAGAAGGTTGGCTCGTGATGAGACCCCCTTTCCCTTGGCCATGCAACCAAGAGTCACTGCCCTGGCGTGGTAACTAGCTGGTGGAAATGTCATACTGCTAGGTACCCATGGACCTAATAGGTTGGCTCATGATGAGACCCCCTATCCTCTAATTAGGTCTTGTTTTATTATTTATTCAGGGCCCTCTTGTTTCTTACTGAGAATCTTTTTATTGCTTTCTCGAGGATCCCAGGGAGAAGAATCTCGAGGTTCATTTTTAGGCTTTTATCTTTTACCAGCTTGCTTTTACCTTCTGGGCCTTTAGCCCCTTCTTCCCACGAGGTAAGGTGCAGTCCTGAAATAGGTCAACCCAATGCCTGGACAATGGGAATGGGATAGGTGAGCAGGAAAGAAGATGTAAGAGTGGTGCTATGATGGGAGCAGACGATGGATTTTCATAAATCCCCCCAGTGGCAAACCAAAACCTACAAACACAAGCTTGCTAGCGCACCCTGTCAATCCCCCCAAACATGGTCAATTGAGAAAATGTAAGATACAAGCATTCGTTAGAGATAAGAGGAACCAGATGCATATATTTAAAGGTTTCAATGATCAAAAGTGACACATACCGTGATACCTAGACCAATTACCTCATGGAGCAAGAACATCTTCTGACACAGGACCAATCCGATGGTGATGGATGTTGTTGTTGTTGTTAAGACAAAAGATGATGGGAGAAAAAGATGGGCCCTCTAGGGCTATGCTCAGGTCAATCTTGCTCTCGGTACTCCATGTCTAGGACCTGTGGGCCTCGAGACATGATTTCCTAGTTATCCCCAAAAAGTGGGGATAACAGGGTCTGAGAGGTATTTTCATCTCTCCCAATTCTCCTGCTATACCCTTCATCTATGTAAATGTTGTAGGAAATAAGTCGTTGTATTCACGCAAAAACTCGGTAATGCTTTCTACTGTTGGCTCATCCCAGTAGTCTTCAATGTTGGCCATTTGTGATGTTCCATTGTTTCGATGTTAACTTTATTTACCTTGACTGGTGTGGAAATAACTTTGGATTCTATGGGTGGTCCCTTCACATCTCTTTCACCTTCCACTTCTTCAATCTAAATGTCGCGCGGATCATCTTCGTCTGGTGCTTCCTCCTGTACCTGGTAACATGACAGTAGTCCCTTCACTATCTGCTTATTTCATTGTTTCTCTTCGGTAATAAGTTATATTTACGGTTCTTCAATGAATATGACTCCTCTGATCCCTTTCAGGGATGCATCTATGTTGGGGTTCTCATGCTCGAATGAGAAAGTGATGGTAAACTTATGTTGCCATTTCACCCATGTTGTAATTCCTTTGCGCAGTTCCTGATCTGTATACCAGTTCATTGGTATGCCTTCTAAAGTGTTAATAAAGTGGTGAGGCCATTCCTCTGGTGGTGTCAATTTCCACAGCGTTTCTCACCCTCCAAGTGTGTCGTTGGTGTTCCTAGTCCTTCATATCTCCGTTGTTTGTTGTTTTTCTGTTCTGCGCCAAACCTTATGCGTCGTAAACGCTTACATTGGTACCAGTTTGTAATAGTCTCCTTGTGTGCACCCCACCATCTCACGGGTGTGGCCTTGAGTGCTAACTCCAGTGCTAGTAGCCTCTGGTTCTCTAGTACTTCATTTTCATATAGTGTGAAGAATGTTTCCAAATCATTTAGTCCGTGGAAATTGGGTGGTTCTTTGATTTCTATGCCTATCCACCATACTACGCAGTTTATTCTTGCACATATTCTCGTGGATACTTCGTGTAGTCTCTACTGCCAGTTTTCTAACCCAGTGTCTAAATATATTGTGCATGAAGTAATACTGCACCAACTGAGTACCCTGTCTGCAGTTGGGTTTACATATTCCTCCTTGTGCGCAGTTGTTCTGTACAACTAGCCGATTTCCTCTAAGTCCAGGCAAGTGGGTTCTACGAACCTCTCCCCTTCCAATGGATCTAGTGGTGCTATGACCCTGTAATCTCCGAATTGAAATGTCATTTTCCTTGTCTTCAAATTAATTATGGTCTGGTTTTCAAACGCCCAATCCAGACCGAGTAGTGTCGGGTATGGTGTTGTGCCATCTACTATTTCGATGACTTCAAAATCTGCTTAAGTGCACACACCATCAAGATCTATTGTTACTCCTTTCAGTCTCCCTATTGGTAGGATTCGATGTTGGTTTGTTAGTTTTAGTTGGACATTTGAATATCCCAATGTTGGCTCTCCCATGCATTACCAGGTTTTCTTGGGTAGCACATTCACTTTAGATCCTAGGTCGAGTATGATATCTCTCATATTGAAATCCCCAATGTTAGCATTCAATCTAAATTCCCTACTTGTTCTTCTTCTTGTGTGTAAATGATTGACAATTTTCGGTTCTAGCTTCTGTTCCGTCTCGTTGCTACATTTCTCTAGGATGTTTTGCAATATTTTCACAGATGAAGGATCACTTAACATTTTGATGCATGACTCCAAAAAGTCTTTGATAGTACTTACTTGTCCCTCGGGTGGCATTCCTTTGGTATGATCCAATGATGGCGGCATTTCGTATTCTGGGGCTTCATGGGCTGGTTGCATAGTGGAAATCGACGTTGTGTCCCTCTTCTGAAATTCTTGTCTGGCTTCCTTAAAAGTCTCATTTTTTTTGGGCGCGTCGAACTACTTCCTTGGTTCGATGTTCTTCTTTACCCATTGGTTCTATGCGGACTCTTGTCGGACTGTGTCATTTCCTGTCTTTGTTCCTCCACGGGTGACTATGTTGATGTTTCGTCAATCCTCCCTTGCTTCAACTGAAATCCATTGAACACTCTGGTTGTTCTGGTTCCTTTTTTCCTGGATCTTTACTAATAGTGTCAGGCATTCCTATGTCTCGCGATCCGATGCGCGACAATACATACAGGTTGTTGGTGGCAGTGGCCATTCTCGTGCATAATGTCCCGGTTGCTTACAGTTGTGACATGTGATTGGTCCTCTGCCACGTCTAAAACCTCCTCTGGTTCGTCCTCCTCCTCGATAGCCTGCTCGGTTCCCTCTCGGCGCGTTATATGGTGGTGCCTGATTATACTGCGCAGTATTATACTGGGGTTGCGTCGGGTTGTAATGTGGTTGTGCGTTGTTGTATGGTTGTTGCGCAGTGTTGTATGGAGCTGGGGCTTGATTGAACTATGGCAATGCTTGACCAGTCATCATTTCGGCCTGTACTATGTATGCATCTGATGTTCTTTCCTGCATCAGCTCCATAGTTCTGCAATCTTTGTCATCGTGGCCTATTGACTCACAAAAGGTGCAATAAGAATTATTTGGAACTGTCTGGTACTTATGCATCATCGTGCAGTGATAAGGTTCATGACCTGGTTTCTTGCATATTTCACACCATAATCCTCCCTGTGGTAGCAGGTTTGGCATGCTTGTTTCCATATACTACGCAAATGTTGGACATTCGTTCTTATGGTATCCTTCCGTCCTGCATGTGGTGCACCAAATGGCTTCTCGTTTGTCCTTGTTCTTGTTCTTATTCAACTGAAATGTTAGGTTCTTCAAATCCTCCTTCATTTCTTCAATAGTTGGGTCTGTCTACTGGTATTGGTTCTCTTCCAGTTGTAAGGCTTCTTGTAGAGCCTCGACCTGCATCTAAAATTTATGTTTTCGTAAGGGATATTTTAGGTGTGGGAGTAGTGAGTTGACAAACAGGTGTCGGTGTTGCATCTCGGTCATAAGGTATTTTAACTTCCCCTTCAAACGCTTGAATCTCTGGTCAATCTCCCATACAGACTCTCCTGATTTCTATCTGATCTTGATCATTTCGTTCATGTACTGATCCCCTGAGCTCAGCTTCTAGAACTCATTAATCAGTAGATTTTTAATGTCTGACAGTGTCCTCGTCGTCCCAGGGGCATTGTTCGTGTCTAGACTCATGTACCAGTCTAGTGCATGGTCTCTTAGTGTGATCGCTAACTGTGCAAGTTTGGTATCTTCATCAGTGATCTGTTTTTCCTCCTAGATCTTTGCACAAATAAACAAATGATTCTCAGGGTCTTTTGTTGCTTCTCCTCAAAATTCTGGTAATCTGATCGTGGAGTCATGTCCTGCCATTCTAAATATTGAATTGCTACCTTCGTCGCACGGTGTAGATACTTGACTAGTACTGCCTGAACTGGCTCCTCCAGTTGTTGCTCCTATGGTAGATGTACTTCTTACTATCGGACTTCCTCCGAACTTTGGTTGTCTAAATGGTGGTGTTCTCTTTGGTGTATTGGTCGCACATGGGTTGATGGGTTCCACACTGACATTAATATGGAAATGATGGTTATCTTCTCCTCCTGTTCTCGGGCCTGTTTTTTTCCTCTCATAGGTTGCACGCAAGATTTCCTCAATCTGCTCCATATCCCAGAGATCATCTACCTCTTATTCATGGCTTTCCAAGCCCTCCCTCGCGGTTACGGCTATTTTCTTGGTATTCACCTTATATTGGTAGGGTACTTCGCGTGTCGTCGTTCCTGGTGATGCCAGGATCCACTTAAGATGGTCGTCATCCATCAATATCGGGTCCAAGAATTCCTCCTCCTTTATCCTCCCTTTGTCAGTGCTTCCCCCCTTCCCCCATGCACGTAGGGAAGTCTAGTTGTTTTCTTCCATTGTCATTACACCTTTGTTATATACCAATATTTTAATAGAGGTATACAGTGATCGAATGTACCTTCCGCGAGGTCCACGTAGAAATTTCTGCTCTGTTGTGATCTATTACTTCGTTGTGTCAACTGCAAACTTTGTGATGAAGCCTGCCACAATACTATCAAGCCAAAAGTCGATTGCACGGTTGAATTTGTTGTTCACCTGTTGTAACTGCTCAATCTGTATCGGGGTCCAATCGAGTTGTCGGATCCGGTTCGTCACGTGGTTATCTTTCAACTTTAGTATCCACTCCTGCAGTAGGTGGGGAAAATCACAGAAAAAGACTTCATGTAAATCCGTAAACATGTATTTATCCAGATATTTGCGAGGTGTGAGGCTAGGGTTTCTATTTTCCTTCTAGGCTAACTCTAGTTCTTTAGTTCTCAACAAGCCTTCGATTTCTGCTTTCGTGGGGTTCCACGGTCTCAACATTCCCTTCTAGTGGTTGAGCGGCCTTCTGGTTTCACTCATTCTTTTCTCATGCATTCTATCTCATCTACTCAGTCTTCTCTTGTTCCTCTTACAACGGCAACGGAACCATTTGTTGGTAGAGCTGGACAGCTTCTCTCTCCTACCGCATCGTAGACCCAGGGTTCATATCTTTAAGGGTACCAACAAAGCCTAAAAACTATCGGCCCTTCTAGTAAACCAGAAGGAAACACAGTACACAGAGCGCACTGTGCAGTCTCACCCGAGATAGCTTTAAATGGGTGGCTATAAGACTCGGGTGTTTACAGCCTAGGATTGAGCATGAGATAGGGGATCTGTGTTCGAGGCCATTAATTATGATTTATGTTACGAACTATTGTTATCCTCTTTTATATTTTAACCTCCATGGTGTCTCTTCGCTATATTCCCACGGCAATTAACCAAGAAATATAATAACTCATTCATTCATTGCATACAGCATTTAACTCCTAAACATATGACAAATATATGCATTCATTTGTCACATTACATGGGTATTACCGTGGTTCACCCCCTCCTGGGCTACATCCACAAAGATTTGGCTCTTGGCTCTCTTATTATAGCAGTTTTGCAATTCTCTCGCCTCGTGCTTACAACTCTCCTCAGACAGGTAAGATCTTTGTGAGGCGAACTAGATCACACCAAGCTCCTTAGCGTGCGATCTAATCCTCGAGATCTACCTTTTCTCTTCCGCTTAGCTCTCTTGCTTTACAAAAATAGTACATATAATCAAAAAAATTGCATAGAAACAATCTCAACTCTACAACAGTAGTAAATCTCAACCTTAGCGAACCTCTCTGAACTCTTCTATGATACCTTCATATCTATATTTATATATATAGAGCTCTTCAGCCATTTACACAAAAACCTTACAAAAACCCTAACCCTACTATCGTTAGGTCTTCCTCCGCATGCGTTCGTTGCTTCCTTCCAGTTGTCACCTCCTTCTTGCATGCGCGCGTGCTATGCTTCTTTCCAGTTGTCGCTTTCCTCCTGCATGCTTTCTTTCCCACGATTTCTCTTCCAGTTGTCATTCTTCTTTATGCACGCTTTCTTTCCCACTTCGGCATGCTGCCAACAACCCTGCTATCCCTGCCACTCACAATATTCTTGGGCAACCCATGCAACCTGAAAACTTCTTTGAAGAAAAACTCTGCTACCTGAGATGAGCTATACTCCATGGATATGGCGAAGAAATGTGAAAACTTGGTCAATCGATCCAAAACTACAAAGATGTCATCCTTGCCCTGCACCTTAGGCAAACCTGTGATGAAATCCATAGATAAACTTTCCCATTTTTGTATTGGAATAGGAAGTGGATGCAACAAACTTGTTGGATGAGTGTGCTCAACCTTGTTTTGTTGACACGTTGTGCACTCTCTAACATAGTGCGTGACATCTTCTTTGAGGCCCTTCCATGCAAATCTTTCTCTGATTTTCCTATAAGTTTTGAGAAACCCTTGGTTCCCTGCTAGTGGTGAATCATGAAATGCTCTTAGCACCCTTTCCTTAAATTTGGATTATGACACTACATAAATCCTTCCCTTATAGTAGATGAGGTCATCTAGAATCTGAAATCTCTCATCCTGAATTTTCCCATCCATAATCTCACAAGCAAACTTGTTTTTGGAGTATTCTACTAATAGATGTGATTTCCATTCAACCAAAATTTATGATAAAGCATAAGTTGCAGGCCTCCTAGATAATGCATATGCTACCACATTATTCTTCCCTTTGACAAATTCTATGTCAAAATCATAGGGTTGGATTTTTCTTACCCACTTTTGTTTCCTTTCATTGAGGTCCTTTTGCTCCAAAAAATATTTAAGGTTGTTTTGATATGTTTTGATATGTTTTGACTATAAACTTGGCTCCCACCAAGTATTTTTTGAACTTATCTAGCGCATACATGATAGCTAGCATATCCTTATCATATATAGTGTATAGTGACTCAGGTCCCCTTAGTTTTTGCTCTCAAAGGCAATAGGAGGCATGTTCTACATGAGGATCACCCCAATTCCCCCCTCATATGTCATGCTCTAGTATGAAGGGCTAAGAAAAATCCGATAACGCTAGGACTGGGTAAGTGCTTATGACCTTTTTCATTTTGTCAAAATTTTATTGAGCTACTTCAATCCACTTGAATGCTCCTTCCCTGGTCAAATTAGTCAAGGTGCACAAATTTGTGAAAACCCTTTAACAAACCTCGTATAATAGATGCAAATACCAAGAAATCCTCGTAGCTCTGTGATGTTCCTGGGTGTTGGCCAATCCAAGATGGTTTGTATCTTTTCATGATGAACCTGTACCCCCTTTACTCCAATGATATGCCCCAAATACAATACCTATATCATACCAAACTCACATTTAGACTCCTTGGCATACAAGGATTGCTCCTCAATGATGCTCCAAGTTTGATCCAGATGTTTGAGGTGATATTCCCAAGTTTTACTATAGATTATCAAATCATCAAAGAAATCCAAGAGATACGTCCTCAACTGCTTATTAAATATGTGGTTTGTTAGATTTTCATTAGTTTTGTTAACATTAGATTTACCGTAGCATTTTGATCTTTTTTTAACATTCAATAGCCATATACATATAAGCAATAGATAAACAAGCACAAGAAGACAATGATTTATCCTGGGAAAACCCCAAACTCTGGGGAAAAACCAACCAACGTTTCTTAAAGAGAATATTCCAATACAACCATGAACAAGCTCTATTCACAAGAGCAAACAAACAATGAAGAAACCCTGATAACAAATACTTATATCTTCTTCTTGTCAAACCCTTGCGAGGGTGGAAAACTGAGTAGCACCATAGAACTGGCACAAGATAGGCGCATCACTAGAGCAAGATAGTGCACCACATAATTGGCAACTGGTAACTACAATTGCAACTACAATTGGCACTGCAACTATAACTGGCATGAAGAAACTGGGCAGCACCACACAATCTTAGCGAAACTCTTCCATAGGTATCGCACAAGAGAAACCACTAAGAGCCACCAATGATATCCTTCCCAAGTAGGGCACACTCTCCAAAAGAACCAGAAACAAGAAAATAGTGAAATTGTTGCAACTGCAACTCAAACTGCCTTGTGCGCACTACAGAAGGAGAACTGTGTGATTGTACAAATGAACTAACCCAGACTTGTATTTATACTAATCTGGGTGCATGTCTAGGGCCGACTTCTTATTTTGTGTCTTCAAATTTACTTTATTATTTTTGTGGGCCGACTTCTCTTCCTGGAAATTATATTTCCACTTTATTATTATTTCTTGTGGGTAGACTTATCTTCTATGGTCTTATATTTCACTTTATTTTTTTCCTGGGTTTTCTTCAATTGTTCAATGGTCTTCCTTTGACTTCTTGGAATCTTCTTCTTCTCTAAGAAAATTTGTTTAGGAGAGAATAACCCGTGTAGCTACCAATACATCAACACTCCCTCTTAGCTAGGGAGGTATTCTTCCATGATGTTTTCTTCTAGTAGTCCACTGATTACTCTGCAATCATCTAGTAGCCCCACGGATACCACCATGCCATCAATAGCTCCATCATTTTTCATAGTCTATATGACTATGTTGCAATCAACTAGTAGCACTAAACTACTACCATACTCTCTAGCAATTGACTAGTAGCTCAAAGTTGCCACCATGTTGTCACGACTACATAGCAATCAACTAGTAGCACTAAACTACTACCATACTCTCTAGCAATTGACTAGTAGCTCAAAGCTGCCACCATGTTGTCACGACTACATAGCAATCAACTAGTAGCACTAAGTTACTACCATGCTATCTAGTAGTCTCTCAAGACTATGCAACAGTCAACTAGCAGCACTAGGATACTACCATGCCATCAACCATAGTTATGATCTGCAATCCACTAGTAATCGTAAGACTACTACCATGCAGTCCAAAATCTCCATAACTATACAACAATCAACTAGTAGCACTAAGCTACTATCATGCCATCATCCATAGTTATGATCTATGTGACTATGCAGCAATCATCTAGTAGCACACAACTATTTCCATGCCATCAACCATAGTCACAAACTCTATGACTATGCAACAATCAACTCGTAGAACACAGCTACTACCATGCCATCAACCATAGTCATATCCTGCAATCAACTGGTAGCTACAAAAGCTACCACCATGCAATTCAACAGTCTCTATGATTATGCAACAATCAACTAGTAGCACACAGCTACAACCATGCCATCAGCCATAATCATAGTCTGCAGTCCCTATGACTATGCAGCAACCAATTAGTAGCACACAGTGACCACCATGACATCAGTGATAGTCATAGTCGATAATGTCTATAACTATGCAGCAATCAACTAGTAGCACACAACTACTACCATGCCATCAGCCATAGTTATAGTCTCATGATGAATCTAGTAGCACGAAGCTACTCTCATAGTCTCCACGACTATGCTATGATGTTTCTCCTCTCCTAGTAGTCTCATTCACACCAATCCATTGAGCAGGACTACCATATCACTCCCTCAGTCACTCTACATGATTGATATGGGAAGCCCTTTTCCAAAGGGAAGTATACTAGAGGAGAAACATCACACCTCCCTCTCAACGAGGGTGGACATTTTTCATCACACCAAGCTTGTCTCTGAAGTACTCATACTTTACTCTAGACAAAGGCTTGGTGAGAATGTTTGTTATCTGCTCATATGTGCATATGTATCGGATATCCACAACTCCTCTCTATACCATGTCTCGGATGTAAAGCTATTTGATCTCTATATGCTTTGACTTGTCATGAAAGACAAGATTCTTTGAAAGCTTCACACAACTTTGATTATCATAGTGTATCAAATTTGGCTCCAACTCTAGATCAAATAACCCTGCAAGCAACTTCCAAAGCCACACTACTTCACGGCTTGCAACATTGGTTTCAATATACTCTGCATCTGTTGTACTGAGTGCCACTAAATTTTGTTTTCTACTCAACCATTAGATCATACATGATCCCAAACTGAAGCAACATCCTGATGTGCTTTTCCGGTCCACTACACTCTTTGCCCAGTCAGAGTCTGTATATCCCTGCAATTTCACTTCTCCATCCAAGACATATCTAAGTCCATATCCAACTGTACCATGTAGGTATCTCAACACATGCTTTGTTGATATCCAATGTACATTTTTAGGTTCAACCATGTACTGACTCAAAGTGTTCACTGCAAAGCATATGTCTGGCATGGTGTTAACCAGGTACATCAAGGATCTAATCAATTGTTTGTACATCGTGGGATCAACCAAACCTGAATATTAATTACTCAAGAGCTTCAAATTCATAACCATAGATAGGTGTGGTCATGGACTTGCAGTCCATCATCCTGAATCTCTACAGAATCTCAACTGTATATATTTTCCTTGGCTAAGGAAAATCTCATCTGGCCTCCGCCACACCTCTAATCCCATCAAATCCAGATCCTTCATTACGAACTATGAAGTGAGCTCCCTCTTGCACCCATCTGTGAGCTACTCATCCCCTGTAAAAAACAGGTCATTTAATATCAAGGGGCAACCATCCCCAAGCTCAACAAATAACTGTATGTTCTAGCATAGAATGCCCTAGGTGCCTGCTTAAGCTCGTACAAAGCTTTCTTCAATTTGTAGACATGAGACTCATTCGCATGTATATTGTGGCTACTCTATGTACTCTTCTTCTGGCTATTGGAGAGAGTATCTCGTCATAATTTTCTCCCTCTTTCTGGGAGAATATTCTAGCCAAAAATCTAGCTTTATACTTCTTTATGCTGCCATCTGCAGCATGTTTGATCTTGTATATTAACTTGAAACTCACCATTGACTTCCCTTCTGGTCTCGGAACCACTGCCCACACATCATTCTTCATGATGGGTTGATACTCTTCCATCATGGCATCCTTCCACACTTGTTACTTATCATCTTCCTCATAAGTGGAAGGTTTTGAATCAATGATCCTCCTCATCAACGCTACATAGCTAGAAAACTTGTGGGGTCTCTTTCTCTTTTTAGAACTAAGGCAAAATCCATATCCCAGTCCTTCTAACTAGTTGTCTCCTCTGTCATTGTAGCAAGGTCTATTGAAACAAGGGAATCCTCCCAGGAAGTCTCATATCTCCTCGAAATCTCTGAAGCTTCGATCTAGCCTCCTCAACTCATGGCACCTATCTGTCAATCCTGGAAGACATCTCTCTCTCCCACTTGAATTTGAGGGGGAACTTCCTCTGAATGATATAGTCTTCATCTGAGTCAACTAACTCTCTCTAAGATCATACTCACTCTGAGTTTGCATGCTCCCTCTGAAGCTTGACTCTCTTTGATTCTATATAATCTCTGGAGCCATCTGCTCCCTCTGCATCTGTTGACTTCCTCTTAAGTTTGATCTCATATGAATTGTACTAGGAGGTTGCTCCTCCCTACTGGATCCTAAGGGTTGACTCCTTCTAAAATCTGACTCCTTCTAAGTTGGTACTTGGTGGGGCCACTTGCCTCACCACTGGTGGAGCCATCTGCTCATCCTCATGATATGGATCATCAATTCCATATAACTGCATGCCCTCTGTATCCTACAAAGTATCACGGGACCATGTTGATCTCTTCCTAGTCATTGCAACGTTTCTGGGTAGACCCTTCTGGCTCTACCGACTCTTCATTCTGATATGAAGAGTGATCAATTGAACCGGAGGGATCTATACGGCCATCTTCGGAGCCTTCTGCTCCTTACAATCAATCTCCAGGTGAGATACTTTGTATCCTACAAAAGTACCCTTCTTGCCAGAAGGTTTTAACTTCATCCTCTTCTCTTTTGATACATGGATGTGTACAGTCATGTGCACAGTTCTATGTTTGGATAGTCTTCTCTGTGTCTCACCTAGAGATCATCTGATCTGTTGCCTCCTGCAACCATCATTATAGCTCCCTCTCAGAGCTATCACCGGTGACTTGGAATCTTGTTGTTGTTGTCCCATTTGAGTTGTTATATACTGTAGAAGACATCATCAATGTTGCCTCGAACTCTTGGACTTCCTCTTAGAGCACTAGATCTAAGATCCCTTTGGATCTACTGTCATTGATTGGATAAATGTCCTCTTTCCAAATGTACATTTCCTGCAAACACCCTCATGCTCTGCTAAATTATATAGATTGAAAAACACATATAAGTGCATACCTCTGAGATTTGTAACACCATTCAGTTTGTCTTCTAATTTTGACATAAGGTCAATCTAAGAGATGTAGCAGGTGCACTAGGGCAAGGCGAGTTGATCTATGATGAAATTTGTCTCAACAACTTTATAACAAGTGCTCAATTAGCTTGACAAATTTAGGTCTGTCCAACGGCAAATCTCACGATCTTCCTTCCAATGGTTAGACTGTTCTGAAGGAAACCTACTCTGATTCCATGTTAGATTTTCATTAGTTTTGTTAACATTAGATTTACCGTAGCATTTTGATCTTCTTTTAACATTCAATAACCATATACATATAAGCAGCGGAAAAACAAGCACAAGAAAACAAAGATTTTTCCTGGGAAAACCCCAAACTCGGGGAAAAAACCAGCCAACTTTTCTTAGAGAGAATATTCCAATACAACCATGAACAAGCTTTATTCACAAGAGAAAACCAACAATGAAGAAACCGTGATAACAAATACATATTTCTTCTTCTTGTGAAACCCTAGAAAGAGTAGACAACTGAGTAGCACCACAGAATTGGCACAACATAAGCCCATCACTAGAGCAAGATAGCACACCACAGAACTGGCAACTAGTAACTACAACTGCAACTATAACTGCAATTGCAACTGTAACTGGCACGAAACAACTGGGCAGCACCACACAATCTTAGCGCAACTCTTCCAGAGGTAGTGCATAAGAGAAATCAACAAGAGCCACCAAGAATATTCTTCCCAAGTAGGATGCACTCTCCAAGAGAACCAAAAACCAGAAATAGTGAAATTGTTGCAACTGCAACTGAAACTACCTTGTACGCACTACAGAAGGGGAATTGTGTGATTGTACAAATGAACTGACCCAAACTTGTATTTATACTAATTTGGGCATCTTTCTGGGGCCGACTTGTTATTCTAGGTCTTCAAATTTACTTTATTATTTATGTGGGCCGACTTCTCTTCCTAGAAATTATATTTCCACTATATTATTATTTCTTGTGGACTGACTTCTCTTTTGTGGTCTTCTATTTCACTTTATTCTTTCCTTGGGTGTTCTTCAACTGTCCAATGGTCTTCCTTTGACTTCTTAGACTCTTCTTCTTCTTCTTCTCTAAAAAAAGTTTCCTAGGAGGGAATACCTCCCGCAACTACCAAAACATCAACATCGTTCACGCAAGATTGAAATGTAGTTGGTGTGTTAGTTAGCCCAAAAGTCATCACTAGAAACTCATAATGGCCATAATGACACCTAAAGGTCGTTTTATGAATATCATGTTCCTTTACCCGAATCTAATGGTATCTTGAACGAAGATCAATCTTTGAAAAGTATATTGCGCCATGGAGCTCATCAAGCAACTCATCAATCCTGGGAATGGGATAATTTTTTTTATTGTCTTCTTGTTTAATGCCCTGTAGTCAATGCACATTCTCATGGTGCCATCTTTTTTCTTAACCAACACAACTAAATATGAAAATGGGCTTGAGCTAGGCCTAATGTGACCCATGTCCAACAATTCTTTGATGTCCTTTTCAATTTCATCCTTGAACCTTTTTATATGTCGATAAGGTGTGGTGATCACTGGTTTAGCTCCTTCTTCTAGCTCAATGGTGTGCTCAAAACCCCTATCTCATGGTTTTCGAGGAGGAATTTTCCCAAATACCCTTTCATGTTTGCCAAGTATTTTTTGTATGTCCTGGGAATAGCATTGGTGCCCCTCATGAGTGGTTTGCACCGAAACTAAACACTTTGTTGCATAAGCCACGTCCTCACGCCTGAATATAGCCTCCATGCACTTTGTTGAGACCACCCTACGTGTATTTTCCGTCATCCCCTTCAAAGTCACCCTCTTTCCTTCTTCAGAATTGAAGGACATCTCCATAGTTTTGTAATTGGTGGTAATAGGAACCAAGGTGTAAGCCATTGAACCCCAAGTATGACATGGGTGTCTAGCAGGTCCATCACATAGAGATCTTGTGTCAAATTGTACCTGCCCAAGGTAAGACTCATATGTGGAATATACATGTCACATGGCATGGTGTGTCCTCCTGCTACCTCCATTAAGAATCCCTCAAACTCAACAATGGGAAGATGTCTCTTCTTTACCAATGCAGCATCAATGAAATTATGGGAAACCCCACCATCGATAAGTATCGACTCTTTGTCCTTGGAGGAATCCTTTCATCCTAAAAGTGTTGAATTTGGGTACCCCACTGATGGATGCAATAACAACCTTTTTAATCCATGCATGCTTGCGCATGTTCTCTTCTTCTTCTTCCCCATGCATGGGTTC
This sequence comes from Picea engelmannii, assembly GCA_009831015.1. Lineage (NCBI taxonomy): Eukaryota > Viridiplantae > Streptophyta > Pinopsida > Pinales > Pinaceae > Picea > Picea engelmannii. The sequence goes on from ML778417.1 coordinate 607,473, forward strand.
CTCTTTTGTTTGGGTCACCTCCATGTTTTGAAGATGTCCAACATCATCTTCGTCCTCACTATCGAAAAGGACCTCTATGTAGTGAGTTTTTCATTTTCCCATGCATCTATGCCCAAGCTCCCATGGTTCTTTACAGGTATAGCAGAGTCATTTCCTTCTCAACTCCCTTCTTGTAGCCTCATCAAGTTACCCCTTGCCTCTGTCAACAACCCTTTGATATTTTCCTCTTGGAGAAAATTGTGGCATTGGAATGAATTTGTTTTTTGAAGTTGCCCCTTCCAAGTCCCTAGTCCTCCAAATCGCATCCTGAAGGGTATTTGGCTTAAAATCCTTGACCCATCCACGCAATGGATCTGTCAAACCGTCAGAGAAGAGCATCATCAACCTGGATTCGAACACATCTGGAACCATGACCACTAACCTCTGAAACTCTTCAATGAATACCTCCATTGATCATGTCTGCCTAAATTGTGTGAGCTCACATAAATGGAGCTTTGGATCTCCTTGATCAAACCTGTCTATGAGCCTATGAGTGAAATAAGCATATGAATTAATGTGTGCATGTCACAAAGTAGTCATCTGGAACAATGACCACTAACCTCTGAAACTCTTTAATGAATGCCTCCATTGATCTTGTGTGACTAAATTGTGTGAGCTCACAGAAATGAAGTTATGGATCTCCCTGATCAAACCTGTCTATGAGCCTTTGAGTGAAATAAGCATATGAAGTAATGTGTGCATGTCCCAAATTAGTCATCCCATGGCACCACCACTCATGGGCCTTACCTTCCAAGTATAAGGTAGCAAATCTGATGGCATCCATCTCCATCGTGGGATTTCGTTGTAGATAAGCATCAAATTTTTGTACACAAATTTTTGTACCCAAGCCTTTGCAGAAGATTTTGTTGCTCCATCAAAGGGGGGAATCTCCATTTTACCTGCTTTGCGCCCCAGATCAATATTTCCCCTGTGAAAGTCCCTAGGTTTACCTCTATATTTGATTCCACAATATTCTCCCAATGAAACATGTCTCTTGAACCCTGCACTCAATGTTGCATACTCCCTCTCATATTCTTCAAAGTTGTCCTCTATCTCCATACATCCTGGGACATGGGCATCTTGTTGTTGTGCATCTAGGAACCTTGGCATGTAAGGCCCGGGTGTGACTCTGCTACTCCCTAGTACCCTATTGTTTGTGCCCCCAAATAGATGTTGCCCCTCAATGTGGGCCTTCTGACTAGTCTTTGTGTGATATCTCGCTCCTCCATTAGATCCACTAGCCCCATTGTTCCCTTCATTATTTTGTGGTTCCTTGCCATGTACCATCTGCATGAGAAGATGTGCAATCATGTCCTACCATGTTTCCAATGTAGTAACTAAGCGTTCATGTCCTTGTTCAATAGCTGTCAAAGTTGACTTGAGATCAACCTATCCCTTGGATAAGCACTCCTGTGTATCATCCAAATGGTGTTGCATGATAAATTGTGTCTTATCAATAGAGTGTTGTAGTTCATGTGCTATTTTTACCAATTCCAATGGTACTTCCTTATCACTACATCTTCTTGTCTTTCCTCCATGTATGTTTCTGGTTCCTCTGCCCCTTTGTCTTTATTCTTCCTGTTGTATCATTTCATCAGCAAATCCCCATTGGCTGGGAGGATTCAAAGCTTTGATACCACTGTAAGATCCCAAGTGGATCTATGTGGAATTTTTCAGTTTTTTTATATTTTTTGGTTGAAGGGTTTTGTCAAACAGTTCGCACCAGTGTCTTGTTGAGTTGTTTTTTAGGTTTATTGTTTAGTTTGATTGCACAAATAAATTGCAATGATAACTGAACTTTAAACAACAATGAAATACATGGAGAGAACAATAAAAATAGTTGCAAACTTCATATATTTATTTTATTTTATATATAAGTTGACCTTGTTAGAATGTGCTCGTTTTACCATAGACAATATCACTATTGTCACCCAACCATAGGCCGAAGCCACCCTCCGAGCACCTTGACCTTGACAGAGAGAAGAATCCTGGTAGCAATCCAATAGCCAAGCAAGACTAATGCACCAAGCAATAAGTAACCAAATTTGATCAGAGAGTCCAACCCAAAAGATAGAAGCAATAGGCTTCAGAATTGGCGACAGCACCTTCCCCAGAACTTGCGCACAAGACTACCAGACTACAGTGCGCACAAGTGACTCTCTGTAATTCTGAGAGTTGTGTAAAATGAGAATTGGCGCCATGTATTTATATTGGCTCTGGCAAGCTACCTGGGTCCACTTCTCATTCTGGGTACTAATTAATTCATATTAATTATCTCTCTTAGTCTACATCTCTTCTAGGGTTACATTCACTTCTTATCTTGCTTCCGGAATATTCTAATCTCGACAAAGGGTCACAATGGAGGTTGATACCTCTCGAAGCTACCATAATATCAACACTCCCTCCTAGCTAGGGAGGTATTACTGATAATGGTCTTGAGCACAAATAGACCATTCAACTGGTAGCATCACGAGCACCATCATTATTATCCAACTGGATAATTTCCATGACAACTGGCACAATGTCAAATGACAAAACACAATTGTGTTTATCCATAGTAGTACACAACTACTCAATCTGTGATGCATAGTCACAAACAGTGGAACATATCCACCACAGTAGTATACCTCTACTGTCTGGAGACATGCAGTCTCCAACATATCAACTGATATCAACCTGCACATAAACAATGGTATGATATAAACCGAGTCATTTGGGCCATTCTTCCACTCACATCTGTGAGATATGGAAGAGCATATGCTCTCAGAGTAGAACATCAATGATGGGCTATATGGACTATTCTTCTCAAGCAAGGAAGAATAATTGTCCCAATTTCTGAGCCTGGACCATTCCCTATCCTGGGCCATTCCTCCGACACTAAACAAAGTGCAACCTGAAGCGAATGAGTCTGCCCTAAGGAATGGTTGTCCCTGATTGTTGAACCTGTACCTTTCACCTATATGGGCCATTCATCCGGCACTAAACAAAGTGCAACCTGGAGAGAATGAATCTTCCCTAGGGAATGACTATCCTGCACTAACCTCCAAAACGAACCATTCTTCGAAACTGCTCACCACTGTAAGCTTCAAAAGAATGATTGTCTGACGAGGCAGACCAGTCTTCTTGAGTAACCCTCAAGAAGAGAGATTGTCCTAGACCATTCCCCATGTTAACCACAATGGGAAATCGTTGTCTATGGTACATCAACAATCCATCGAACCATTTTCATTACTAAAATGACCATTCGATCTGGACCATTTTTCGAACTGGAAAATGCATGTCTGTCAGAAATCTTAACCACTTTCCGAACTGGAAAGAAACTGCCCAAGCTGGACCATTTTTCTAACTTGAAAATTATTGTCCTCACTTCAAAGATATGTCAGTGCTCCCTCCCAACCTGGACAGTCATTTCTTCCCTTTCAGCGAAGGGAGTTATTTCCACGATCCCCAATTTGTCTCGGAAATATGAAAACTTTATTCTGGACAGAGGCTTTATCAGGATATCTGTTGTATGCTCATCTGTGGGGATATACTGGAGCTTTACTTCTCCTTCCTAGACTTTATCTCGAATAAAGTAGTATTTGATCTCAATGTGTTTCGACCGTTCATGAAACACTGGGTGTTCTGATAGCCTTATACAACTCTGATTGTCATAGTGTATTATGGTCGAATCTGGAACCTAATCAAATAAATCAAAAATCAACTTTCTCAGCCATATTGTTTATGTACATGCCTCACATGTTGCGATATATTCTGATTTTGTTGTGCTGAGTGCGACAAACTTCTATTTCCTACTGCCCCAAGATATCATAGCGGAGCCCAAGCTGAAACACATCCCTGAAGTACTCTTTGTCTTATGCACTTCCTGCCCAATCTGAATCTATGAATCCATGAAGTTGTATATCATTGGATGTTGTATATCTTAAACCGTAGTTTAGTGTTCCACGGATATAACTTAGAACATGCTTTGCAGTTGTCCAATGCTCATGTGTAGGTTCCACCTCGAACTGGGTTAGTGTGTTCACAACAAAGCAAATATCTGGTCGAGTATTTACCAAATACATCAATGACCCAATCAATTGTCGATATAGTGATGGATCTACTAGATCAGAATTCGAATCTCTTATTTTTCTTATATATGTGGTCATAGGAGTGTCCATGGATTTGCAATCCATCATTCCAAACTTCTGAAGAATCTTTATTGCATACTTTCCTTGTCCAAGGAATACTTCACCACGCCTCTGCCATACTTCCAGTGCCGAGTAATAATGCATGAGACCAAGATCTTTCATATCAAACTCAAAAGCTAATTCATTTTTGCACTGGATGATGAGAGACTCTTCACCTATTAGGAATAGATAGTCAACATATAGTAGTAGAATCACAGGAGCATTGTTTACGACTTTGTAGTAAAGATTTGGATCTACATTACTTTTGGAGAAACCAAGTCTCATTAGATATCTGTCTATTCTAACATACCAAGCTCTTGGAGCTTGCTTGAGTCCATATAATGTTTTATTTAGTCTGCAAACATGAGTGTCTCTGGAATGTACTTCGAATCCTTGAGGTTGTTCAATATATACTTTTTCTTCGATTGCTCCACTCAGGAAAGTTGTCTTTACATCCATCTGATGTAAACTCCATCCCATGGAAGCGGCAAGAGACGTGATAGCTCTAATGGAAGTGTATCTGGAAACCGGAGCAAATGTTTCGTCATAGTCTTCTCCCTCCTTCTGGGAGAACCTTCTAGCTATGAACCTTGCTTTATATTTATCCACGCTTTCGTCTGATGTAGGTTTGATCTTATATACCCATTTTGAGGTTACTATTGATTTCTCTTTAAGTCTAGGCACAATTTCTCATACATCATTTTTCATGATGGATTGGTGTTCTTTTGTCATAGCTTATTTCCATTGTTTCTTCTGAACTGCCTCTTCAAATGTGGTAGGTTCTTCATCTATAAGCTTTGTCATACATGTTGCATAGCTTGAGAATCTTTTGGGCTTCTTACTTTTTCTGAAGGGCCTTGAGTCTTTCTGCTTCTTGTAAAGTAGCTTCAAGTCAAACTGGTCGTTTCTTGGTCTTCGGTACAATGTCTGAATCAATGGTCTCACATGGTTGCATCAGAGGATCAAGTTGTTCCTTTTCGTCATTCTAGTTTTCTGGAAGACATATGCTTTCTTCAATAGGCTCTTCATACTCTTCTTCTTCTATAGTTTCTTCTATGGATTTCTTGAAAGACATATTTTCATTGAAGGTCACGTCTCTGCTGACTTCAATCTTATGTTGTTCCGGGATATAGATTCTACAGGCTTTGGATGATTCATTATATCCCACGAATATGCCCTTCTTTCCTGAGGGTTCTAATTTATTCCTTTTCTCCTTGGGAATGTGAAAGTAAACAGGACATCCAAAGATTCTTAGGTTTTTCACATTAGGTTTATTACCTGAGAAGACTTATTCTGGAGTCATATCCTTCAATATGCGGTGAGGACTTTTGTTCTGAACATATATTGTTGTCATGGTTGCTTCTCCCCATAAGAACATACATAAACCTTGATCGTTTAGTAGTGTCTTCACGGTCTCTTCAATAGATCTTTTCTTCCTTTCTGCTACACCATTTTGTTGAGGATTATGAGAAACAATCAGCGCCCTCCTAATCCCTGCCGATTTGCAAAAGGCAACGAATTCTTTTGATGTGTATTCTCCTCCATTATCTGTTCTCAAGCTCTTGATTTTCTTGTTTGTGAGGTTCTCTATTTCTGCTTTGAATTCTTGAAACTTGTTGAATACTTCGTCCTTTGTTTTCAGGAGATATAACCAAGTCTTTATTGAGTAATCATCTATGAAGATTACATAGTAAAGAGAACCTCCTAGATATTTGACTGGCATCGGACCGCAAACACCTAAGTGTATTAGATCTAAAATCTCCTTAGATCTATTGTTGTTGCTTGGGAATGGTTTCTTGATATTATTTCCAAGAGCACATCCTTTGCAAATTCCTTCATGTGTAGACTGCAATTCTGGTATTCCTTCAACCATCTTTTTGAAAAAAGGTAATGCTATTGTGCAAAAGTTCATTGGGATTGACTTCATCATGTACAAGAGCTTCTTCATTTTGTTCTAGTAGTCTATATAGGTTTCCTTCACGGGTTCCAATAACCCTAGCATTCTCTTGTTGGAGTCTTTATGCCAAGATAATACTTTTCCGTCTACGAAAGCTATTATGTTTCCTTTGTCTTCTAGGCAAGATATCAATACAAGATTATTTTCTAAACCAGGTACATATAAGACATTGCTCAAATGAACATTGTTACATGTTTTCAACTTACGGAGGCTTGTCCAAATCCCTCGATTGGGTAAGTGATTTTGTCTCCAAGCTCTACCTTATACGATTTCTTCTCATTTAGATTTGAGAGTCTAGTTTGATCTCCCGTCATATGCCTAGAAGCTCCACTAACAATTATCCACATGTCATCTTCAATCATTCATATGAGTGTTGAGTAGTGTAGAGTAGTGTAGATGACTAGTTTTTTCACTCATGTCTTCGGTTGACTGGTGACTGGTCATGCCTTGATCCAAAACTTCAACTTTGACGTTTCTACCTTCTGAGAGTGCCAAGAGGTGCACTGAGCTAAGGAGCACTTGAATACCTTCTTCTTGAGCGAGATGTTCCATCACAAGGTGTTGGATCAGGGTTTTAGGGTTTTTGCAACTGTTCATGCTAGTAACCCTAGCGACAGTGTCTTGGAAGTTGCTCCTGCTAGTAAACCCTAGCGACAATTCTTCAACAAGCTTAGTATCCTAATGGCTATGCTTTCTTCCAGCAATTAGACTAAATGAGGGAGCTGTGGGCCCATAACCTGTTAGAATATGCTCGTTTTACCATAGACAATATCATTATTGTCACCCAACCATAGGCCGAAGCCACCCTCCGAGCACCTTGACCTTGACAGAGACAAGAATCCTGGTAGCAATCCAATAGCCAAGCAAGGCTAATACACCAAGCAAGAAGTAACCAAAGTTGATCAGAGAGTCCAACCCAAAAGATAGAAGCAATAGGCTTCAGAACTGGCGACAGCACCTTCTCCAAAACTTGCGCACAAGACTGCCAGACTGCAGTGCGCACAAATGACTCTCTGTAACTTTGAAAGTTGTGTAAAATGAGAACTAGCGTCCTGTATTTATACTGGCTCTGGCAGGCTACCTGGGCTGACTTCTCATTCTGGGTACTAATTAATTCATATTAATTATCTCTCTCAGTCGACATCTCTTCCAAGGTTACATTCACTTCTTTTCTTGCTTCCGAAATATTCTAATCTCGTCAAAGGGTCACAATGGAGGTTGATACCTCCCGAAACTACCATAATATCAATAGACCTCAGTACAAGAGAAGAACAGATCTGGAAATCGATATGGAAGAATGATGGATGTGGTTGAGAACACCTCCAAGATACAATAGGAAAGTGAGATATGAGCTCTTGAATCACCAAGAGTCGCATACAAAGATTTAGTATATCAATCTCTTTCCCCTCTACTCATTGCATGAATCTTTTCGCTGAGTTGCACCCCTCTCTAGCTAGAAACTCTCTCTTGGAAATTCGGCCTCGCTAGATTTGGCCTCCATACTCCAAGAAATAGTTGTAAACCTATAGATATGATTATGGCTAACTCATGAGAGGAGTTTCCCTAGTTGTAGATGACAACACTGACCACAAATCACCAAATCTCAAACCCTCGATGCACCCTCCTTCAAGAAATTCGACCATCTCTAATAATAAATAAATATGGGTCCTAAAAACCCCCAATAGTGCCAAGAAAAGTCACTCTAGAGATGGCAAGTAGTCCCAAACCAAGATCTCCTTCAGATCCAACACCCTAGAGCCAAATCAAACTTCTTTTCCTCCAATTGTGCCCGACTATGCATAAAACCCTTCACTATTGCACCATGCTTCACAAATGACTGCTCAAATAGACTTGAACTGGATAGAATGGTGAGGATGGAATCTTTCACCACCTTGGCCAAGCTTGGACTAGGAAAGAAGGGATATTTCACTTATGTGTTGATCTCTAGGGTTTGTCTAGTCAAAACCCTCAAAACACTACTCAAGTTGCCATAGCTCAATTTGCAATTAGAAATGATCAAGAATTAGGAGTGAGGCGCCTTCATCTTATTTTTATACTTTAGCATTCTAATCCTCACTTAAATTATTAATTGGCTTTCTAAAGTCTATTTCTTTATTTACCTCATAATAGCCAATTAGCTTTATTTCCTTATTAGTCAAGGTCACTTTAATAATTTGACTTAAGCACCTTAATGACACAATTTAGCTACGTTAGTCCCCATTTTAGTGAGACTATCATCGAAGGGGAACAACTAGGCTACTATGTCCTCTAGATCTTGATCATATGGAAAAGGATCTTACAATGTATATATTTTTTCAAAACCATTTATAATAATTATTGTATTATATATTATATATAAAAACATAACATTCAATTTTTTCTTACTATAACATTAATTAACACACACACACACACACACACATATATATATATATGGCAACCAATAGGTTAATTTTCAATGGTATTTTTAATTCAATCTAATTAATATTAATTCACATTATGAATAGATTATATTCACAAAAATATTATAGACCACGATAGTTTGGTCCAAAATGTCAATTTTAAAAATGAATGCAACATCTCCGAAAAATTCTTCATACGCAAGGTCCTTCACAAATTATTGTCATTAAGGAAAATGAATCACCATGCATGCTTGTACTCATTTTCTCATGTTGTGCTAGAGTCCCCTAACAATATATTACTTGCTCACTCAAATGAGTTAAGTGGATTATGGCATGAGCAATTTGGTCACTTAAACTATAGCTATCTTTGGCAACTAAGTAAGCAAAATATGATCACTAATCTTTCACCTATCTCCTAATATGATAGTGTTTGTACTGAACGTGTTCTTAACGAGCATCTTCAAGATAATTTTGATAAAGGAAACCTTGGAGAGCTTCTAAAGTTCTTCAATTTGCTCACAATGTTATTGCAAGTTCTTTTCCTACCTTACATTTTCAAAGGCCCATTGTTTGCTTACATTCATTACAATGTGTTATTGCAAGTTCTTTTCCTACCTTACATTTTCAAAGGCC
>ML778418.1:29902-45550 GCA_009831015.1 Picea engelmannii
CTCTCTTTCCTTGTTGTTAGTCTCGCTCTCACTCTCTCTTTGCCTCTCTCTCTCTCTCTCTCTCTCTCTCTCTCCCTCTTTGCCTCCTTCTCTTTACCCCTAGTTCTACCTCCCTCTCTCTCTATCCATCTAAAGGTGAGGCATGTATCAGAATGAATAAATGATATGTGCAACAAAGAAATGTAGCCTCGACTGTAAGGTGAGTGTTAAGTTTTTTTTATTCTTCCAATGGATTACTTATATGAGTACTTATATAAACACCACCATGACCTAGACTATGAACTAGGCCTAGACCATCACCTAGAGCCCCTATCTCCTTCTAATTCTACACATAACCTATACTCTACCCTTAACCCCATGCACACCCAAGCCCCAAGTGCAGTATTGTAATGTCCCCCACCTCTTGATTAAGAGGTATGGGAAGACTTAGTGGTCTAGGTATCCCCACTAGACCATAGTCTGATACAACATGGGAAAAATTCAAGCAAACTAATGTCATATTTTGAAGTTGACTTAGGAAAAAAGGGAAAAAGAAGAAAAAGGTAACTCAATGAAGAATTAGAGCGCTGGAGGTTGAGTTAGGGTTAAACCAAGGGGTTAAACTAACTCAACAGGGAAACAAAAAAGAAGTATAAAGGAAAGGCTAGGGCACACCATTGAATCATCTTGGATATTTTGGTATTTGCTTGTTGAGCTCTTGAGCACACAGTTTTGAGGGTTTTGAGTTTACAAACCCTAGAGAGAAACTCAGTGGTGAAATATCTCACTCAGTGGTTGCAAGCTTGGTCTCGGGGTTGAAATACTCCACCCACACCATTCTTCACTCATCACAGGTTCCTTCATCCATTCAGGAGAACAACAGGGTCGTACTATTCAGGGTTTTCCAGTAGGGGTGCATCATTGATTGAGGAACAGTTCGATCCAACTTATTGAGATGGATTTGGGAGATTGCAACATTAGAGTTTTGCTTGCAGGACCTTTCTCATCAGTTTAGAGGCTTTCTTGAGGAGTTACTACGTCCAAATCATTATTTGTAGGTTGGGATGGTTTTGGAGGAGAGAGGACGTCTTGGTGAATAAGTGATTCTCAGATATAGGAGGCTCTACCTCATATCTAATCTTGAAACTTCTCTTGGGGGTTTTTGACTGCCCGATATATAATGCTAGAGAGTTTCTAGTGATTCAGAGGCCTCATTCATCTAGGCCGAATTGTTGATCATATTCAGGGTTTCAGGAGGGTCGTACCAGTTTAGGGTTTCAGCAGTTGGAGGAGGAGAAATTAGTGTTTGGGATTCAAACTTCACAAAAGGGTTACCCTTGACCTGATCTATCTCTTGGTGAAGTTTGGTGGAATTTGGAATTCTTCTTCTTTAGGAGGGCCGAACCCTTGGTATTCATGGTCTTCAACAGGACGTACCAGTAGCTTGAGGGTTAGGATGAACCCTAGATTTTGTATTGGAGCGTCCATCTTACATTTCAACCTTTGGGAGGCTTGTCTTGCATTTTCGAGGGATTTTTGTAGTAGCTCATATCTTTGTCTTGAAGCCATCTGAAGTTATTCCAGATCTTCTTCGATATTGTACCAGGTGCTTGCTTTCTCATAATAAAAGATCATATCTTTGTTTAGGGTTCCATATCTTGTGTATTGTTGAGATCTATATGTATTGAATGCATCTTGATTAAAATGTGACTAAATAACTTAAATAAACCCTAAGGCTGAAATATCAGTGGCCAACCTGCATACACAAACAAAAAACAGTTAATTCAAGGGTTACTTGTTGTTTCAAAGAAAAAAATTGGCTTGGGAACATTATAGTGGTAGCAGAGTTCTGATCCTCCCATCCTGTGAGGATTAGTGCATGCAGAGGTACAGTGGTATCTATATGGGGCGATGGAAGAAAAAAGCAAGTGAAACAGAGGCTGAGATGGAGGGTTTTGGTGATGACAGTGAGCCCCAGGGCTTGTCTTTCTTAGCAAAAGAATTCAATAAATCCATAAACCAAACATAAAGTAAACTGGTCATCCACTTGGAGGAGAACTATGATGCAAACCACAGAGGACAAGCCGAAATCACCGAGACCTTGAAGAAGGTAGATGAGAACCTGAGGAAGGTGGATGAGAACCAGTCAAGGATAGTCGAGTTGTTGACGTAGATGACTCACAAGGGGAAAGGTCTAGAGACGTATGAGAAAAATGAGCATGGTGGATCACATGGTGGAAACAGGTATAATCAAGAACATGTTCCCTATCATCAAGATACCCCTAGACCATACTTACCGACATTCACAGATGGACAGACACATCATGAACATGTGGATGATTTTTTTGAGCAGATGGAACAGTGCACCAGGGAGTACAATGATTTGGATATGATGATTCAGAGGCAGATGTCCCTGGATCAATACTGTCAACTCAAATTCAGAAACAAGCCTGATGAACCATAGGAGAAATTATGAGTTTGAACGTAGAGCAGGGAAGATGGAGATTCCCTAATTTGATGGTATGACCAAGATGACAACACAGGCATGGGTAGAGAAGCTGGACACTTATCTGTTGCTTAATCCCATGAGGGAGATGGAAGCCATCAAGTTTTCCACCATGTACTTGGATGGAAAATCTCACGATTGGTGTTATCATGGACTGGCCACACTAGGCCACAATTAGATAGTGGCATACACAAAATTCACTCAGAGACTCATGGACATATTTGATCAGGGGGATCCAGAGATACATTTCTTGGAGCTCACACAGCTTAGGCAGGCAGGAGCACCAGAGGTGTACATTGAGGAAATCCAGAGGCTAGCGGTCGTGGTGTAGGACGTATCACAGACCAGACTCATGATGCTCTTCACTGAGGGACTAATGAAACCCTTGAAGGGTTTGGTAAAGTATTTTAAACCTACCAACCTACAGGATGTTATTTGGAGGAGGAGAGACATAGGACCAGTTGCCAAGCCGAAATTTGTACCTAGAACACCTCTTAACATAGGAGGAAGAGATCAGAGACCTCTAATTAAGTCAGGAGGACGTGACCCAAGGGGGTTTGACAGGGGCAGAGGCAGGTTGGATGAGAACACCAAAAGGGAATTGAGGAGGAAGCAATTTTAATACACTTGCAAAGAGCCATGGAACCCATCACACAAATGCATGGGTCGTGGCCAAGTGCACTACATAGAGGTAACTTCAGACAATGAGGAGGAGGAGGATTTCATCCATATCTAGAAAATAGAGGTAGACACCACAGAGACAACAAAGGAGGAGACCATAGGTCATGACAGTACAGCTGAAGATAATTCCACCTTGGCATCCATCAGTGGAGTGCCCAAGTATAACACCTTTAGGATGAGAGGAGTCTTGTAGGGGAAAAAGGTGTTAGTATTGATTGATGGGGGATCTTATCACAACTTCATTGACTCAACATTGTTACAGAGGAGGCATATACCCATGGTTGAATTTGAAGGTTTCAAGGTGGAGGCAGCAAGTGGGAGCACCATGCCTTGTGACAGGTACATTCCAAGCATGAATCTTAGATTGGGTAGGCATGAGTTGGTACAAGATGTCTATGTGATGGACCTTCTGGATACTAACATAATCCTTGGAGTTTAGTGGCTCAGTATGTTGGGGCCTATCACCACCAACTACAAGACAATGGAGATGTATTTCACAGAAGAGGGTGGATGAAAGGTAGTGCTTCGAGGCATGACAGGTAACTCAACCAAGGTAGTTACGGCCAGGAGGATGGAGGCCATATTCAGGAGAGAAGAGATAGTATATGCAGCTGAATGCAGAATTTCGGCACGTGTGGATGAGAAGGGCAAGGTTCACTACACACTAGAAATCAAGGAAATCATTGACAAACACAACAAAGTGTTTGTACCTATCCCACCAGGTGTGCCACCAGACAGGGGGTTTGAGCAGATCATTGAGTTGGAGGCAGGAGAAAAACCAATCATCACCACATCGTACAGACATCTGAAGAAGTATAAAGATGAGATAAAGAAGACAATCAAAGAGCTCTTGGACATGGGACACATCAGGCCGAGTTCCAGACCTTTTTCTTCTTTAGTGGTGTTGGTCAAGAAAAATGATGGAACCATGTGCATATTCATTGACTTCTGGGCATTAAATAAGAAAAAAAATAAAAAAAGGTATGCTATACCAAGGATTGATGAGCTACTGGATGAACTGCATGGGGCTGTATATTTCAAAAAAAATGACCTACGTTCTGGCTACCATCAAATCAAGATGAGGGAGGAGGACATCCCAAAAACTGCTTTCAGGTGTCATTATGGTCACTATGAGTTCTTAGTGATGCCCTTCGGGTTAACTAATTCCCCAGCCACGTTCCAATCTTGTATGAACCATGTCTTCAACAAACAATTGAGGAAGCATCTCTTGGTATTTTTTGATGACTTGCTCATTTATAGAAAGACGTGGGACGAACACCTTTGGCATGTGGACCAAATTCTGTCTATCATGGAGAAGTAGCCATTGTATGCTAAGGAGTCCAAATGTGAGTTTGGAATGACAGAGGCTCTTTACTTGGGTCACATCATCAGAGCAAAGGGGGTACAGGTACATCAGAAGAAAATTCAAGCCATAATGGAGTGGCCTACACCTAAGACCCTTACAGAATTAAGGGGATATCTAGGAACATGCACTTACTATAGGAAGTTTTTCAAGGGTATCTCTAAGATTTGTGCACCCTTGACTGATCTGACCAAGAAAGAAGCTTTCAAATGGAGTGAGGAGTCCCAATTTACATTCGACAAGATGAAAAAGGTGATGAGCACATGCCTAGTCTTAGCCCTACCAAATTTTGACCAACCTTCCACCTTGGTGTGTGATGCCTCATAAGAAGGTATTGGGGTCGTACTGATGAAAAATAGGCACCCTCTTGCCTATGAGAGCCGAAAACTCAGGCGACCTGAGTTACTTTACATCATTTATGACAAAGAGATGTTGGCCATCATGCATGCTCTAGCCAAATTCAGACAATACTTGGTAGGTGCACGATTTGTGGTGAATTCAGATCATAACAGTCTTAAGTACCTATTGGAGCAGAAGGAATTAAATAAAAAGGAAACAGAAATGGGTAAGCAAAATACATGCCTATGACTTTGAAATTGAATTTGTGAAAGGGAAGAACAACGTGGTGGATGATGCATTGTCCAGAAGGCCATCCATATATGCCATGAAAGATGTGTCTGTTGATTGGAAGGACCACTTGGTGATGGAATATTCAGAGAATCAGTTCGCTTGTCAGGTAATGGACTGAAAAATACAGGACGATAACTTCAGGATCATTGATGGCCTCATCTATTGTAAGGGTTGAATCTTTTTGGTTCCTGAATCGACCTTCAAGGCCAAAGTGTTGCAGGCATGTCATGACTCACTAATGGCAGGTCACCAAGGGATTGGTAAGACATACAGGTAGGTGAGGGAGAGGTTCTTATGGAATGGCCTCAATGAGGATGTGATGATGTATGTCAAGGAGTGTACTACATGCCAGGAAAATAAGGATGAGCACACTCACCTGACAAGACTACTGCAACCCCTACCCATCCCAGAGCACAAGTGGGAAAGTATATCCATGGATTTCATCACAGGGTTGCCAAAGGCACAGGGGAAAGACTGCATTTTCGTAATGGTGGATAGGTTGACAAAGTTTTCACACTTCTTCTCCATTGCTACAGACTTCAGTGCAACACAGGTGGCCGAATTATTCTTCAGGGAGATCTTCAGACTACACAACCTACCCAAGACCATTGTCGATGATAGGGATAACAAATTCATGAGTACATTATGGCAGGAGTTATTCAGGCTAGTTGGTATGGCCTTGACTCCTAGTACTAGCTATCATCCTTAGACAGACGGGCATACCAAGATAATCAACAAATGGGTGGAAGGCTATCTCAGGAATTGTGTAGCTGGGCAGCAAAAAGTGTGGGTCAGATGGTTACATTTGGGGGATACTACTACAACACCACCCATCACATGTCCATAGGTATGACCCCATTCAAGGAGTTGTACAATTATGACCCACTCTCTTTCGTAGAGATTTCCTTTGGTGACAGCAGGGCCCGAATAGTACATGATTGGGTATAGCAGAGTAAGGATATCCTCAAGGAACTAAAAGATCATTTACAGAGGACATAGAACCAATAGAAGGTCCAAGTAGACAAGCACAGGGTTGAATGCACCTTTGAGGTTGGTGACTTAGTCTACCTAAGGCTCCAACCGTACAAGCAAGCTTCTATAAAAACAAGTGGAGCAAAAAAAATCCAACCACGCTTCTTTGGGCCCTACAGGATCAACAAGAGAGTAGGGGTCATAGCTTATGAGCTAGAAATCCCACAAGGTAGCAGGATACATAATCTCTTCCACTTGTCATGCTTGAAGAGGGCCATCAGCCAACATATCACTCCACTGGAAGTGCTACCACCTCTAGATGAAGAGGGGCAGCTGGTTCTTGTACCCAAGGATATATTGGAGGTTCGTGAGAATAAACTCCACAAGAGAAGAATCACAGAATATTCGATCAAATGGAAGGACCTACCCATTGAGTATGCCACGCGGGAGAGTGAGCAGGTGGTACAAGAAACAGGTTTGGAATTGATTGAGGAAAAGCAAGTTCTAGCAAGGAGACTGTAATGTCCCCCACCTCTTGATGAAGAGGCCTGGGAAGACTTAGTGGTGTAGGTATCCCCACTATACCATAGTCTCATATAGCATGGGTAAAAGTCACCCAAACTAATATTATATTTTGAAGTTGACTTAGGAAAAAAGAGAAAAAGAAGAAAAAGGTAACTCAATGAAGAAGTAGAGCGTTGGAGGTTGAGCTAGGGTTAAACCAAGGGTTTAAAATAACTCAATAGGGAAACATAAAAGAAGTATAAAGGAAAGGCTAGGGCGCACCATTGAATCATCTTGGATATTTTGGTATTTTCTTGTTGAGCTATTGAGCACATAGTTTTGAGGTTTTTGAGTTTACAAACCCTAGAGAGAAACTCAGTGGTGAAAGATCTCACTCATTTGTTCCAATCTTGGTCTCGGGGATGAAATACTCCACCCACACCATTCTACACTCATGATAGGTTCCTTCATCCATTCAGGAGAACAACAGGGTCGTATTATTCAGGGTTTTCCAGCAGTGGCACATCATTGATTGAGGAACAATTCAATCCATCTTATTGAGAGGGCTTTGGGAGATTCCAACATTAGGGTTTTTCTTGCAGAACCTTGCTCATCAGTTTGGAGGCTTTCTTGAGGTGTTACTACGTCCAAATCATTATTTTCAGGTTGGGATGGTTTTGGAGGAGAGAGGACGTCTTGGTGATTCAATGATTCTTATATCTAGGAGGCTCTACCTCATATCTGATCTTGAAACTTCTCCTGGGGGTTTGTGACTTCCCGATCTATCATCCTAGAGAGTTTCTAGTGATTCATAGGCCTCATTCATCCAGGCTGAATTGTTGATCATATTCAGGGTTTCAGGAGGGTCGTACCAGTTTAGGGTTTCAGCAGTTGGAGGAGGAGAAATCAGTATTTGGGCTTCATACTTCAGGAAAGGGTTACCCTTACCCTGATCTATCTCTTGGTAAAGTTTGGTGGCATTTGGAAGTATTATTCTTCAGGAGGGTGGAACCCTTGGTATTCATAGTCTTCAACAAGACGTACCAGCGGCTTGAGGGTTAGGCTAAACCCTAGATTTTGTATTGGAGCATTCATCTTACATTTCATCCTTTGGGAGGCTTATCTTCCATTTCTGAGAGATTTTTGTAGTAGCTCATATCTTTGTCTTGAATCCATCTGAAGTTATTCCATATCTACTTCCATATTGTACCAGGTGCTTGCTTTCTCATAATAAAAGATCAGATATTTGTTTGTGGTTCCATGTCTTGTCGATTGTTGAGATCTATATGTATTGAATGCATCTTGAATAAACTGTGACTGAATAACTGAAAGAAACCCTAAGGCCGAAATATTAGTGGCCAACCTGCATACACAAAAAAAAATAGTTAATTCAAGGGTTAGTTAGTGTTTCCAAGAAAAAAATTGTCTTGGGAACATTACAGTGGTATCAGAGCTCTGATCCTCCCATCCTATGAGGATTAGCGCATGTAGAGGTACAGTGGTATCTATATGGTCCAATGGAAGAAACAAGCAAGTGAAACAGAGGCCAATAGGGAGGGTTCAGGTGATGACAGTGAGCCCCTAGGATTGGCTTTCTTAGCACAAGAATTCAATAAATCCATAAACCAAACATAAAGTAAACTAGTCATCCACTTGCATGACAACTATGATGCAAACCGTTCAGAAAAATATGAAATCACTAAGACCTTGAAGAAGTTAGATGAGAACCTGATGAAGGTGGATGAGAACTAGTCAAGGATAGTCGAGCTATTGATGTAGATGACTCACAAGGGTGAAGGTACAGAGACATATGAGAACAAGGAGCATGGAGGATCACACAGTGGAAACATGTATAATCCAGAACATGTTCCTTATCATCAGTTCGAGGGAAGCCATGGAGGGAGCACTCCACATGGACAGATGGGTAGTAGGTCTACCCCTAGACCATACTTACCCAAATTCACATATGGATAGGTGTTACACATTATTTTTTTCATGCCTATGACCGTTAATGATGTAAACCTATATGTTGCCTTCAAAGGGGTCAGTGGCGTGAGTTCCTAAAGAGAAGGGAGAAGAACTTTTCCTGAGAAAAGAAGTTGCATTTTCCTTTGTAAAAACCCTATAAAAAGGGAAGTTTGCAGGCTGCATTATAGCTAGGGTGCGAGAATGCCTGATTCTTGCAGGCTGCATCATAGCTAGGTCGCGAGGAGTTCGCAGCCTGCTCTATAGGCAAGGTGCGAGAATGCTTACATGTGAGAAAAACGAGCGTTTTCTCGAATCTTCTAGAAGGAGAAACTTCCATGGTGAGGTGGCATCCGAATGGTTTGGATCTTACTCTCTTTCATGATTTAGTGGGATCTCCTCACCTTATCCTCTTCAGCTTATAAAAGGAGAGGAGCTCTCATGGAGAAGGGATAAGTTGTTTTTGGCTTGGGATTGTTAGCTTGGTTGGAGTGGCTTTGAGATTTGCTTTGTCAAGATAGATTGTGAGTAGCTATCAGATCCATGGTCTCATAATCGTTGGAGAAAGAAGTGTGTGGGGAACAAAGGATAGTTGGAAGGGACCTTATGACATCAAGGCCATGGTTGTAATATCTCTTTCACATTTAATATGATACAATAATATGATTCTTTCCTATAAATCTTGTTGTGTTTTATTGTATGATTCCTTGATCACATACATAGGTTTATATTGAGTTTATGCTATTACTATCACTTTGGTTGGTTGTGTTCTTTTGAAGGATCATCATTGTATGAGTGTTGGAATGGAGCTAGGATGGCGATGGCGAGAGGAAGCGACGTTTAAATGGTATGTCACCTATCCCTCTTTAGTTAGTAAATTCAATATCTAAAACTTAAGGAAAGCGTCATGTTCTGGTGTGTTTTGTTCTAGATCTAGGTGGATATAGGGAGATCAGTTAGTGTCCGCACCTATCGATTTATCCAATAACAACAAGCACAACATGAACAGGTGGATGACTTTGTTGAGCAGATGGAATGGTGTACCAACGAGTACAATGATTTGGATATGATGATTCATAGGCAGATGTTCCTAGATCAATAATGTTAACTCAAATTTAGAAACAAGCCTAGGTTGAACCACAGGAGAAATTATGAGTTTAAACGTAGAGAAGGGAAGATGGATATTACCTACTTCAATGGTATGGTCAATATGACAACACAGACATGGGTAGAGAAGCTGGACACTTATCTGCAGCTTAATCTGATGAGGGATATGGAAGCAATCAAGTTTGCCACCGTGTACTTGGATGGCAAAGCTCACGATTCATCGTATCATGGACCGACCACACTAGGACACAATCAGATAGTGGCATACACAGAATTCACTCAGAGACTCATGGACATATTTGATCAGGGGGATCTGGAGATACATTTCTGGGAGCTCACACATCTCAGACAAACAGGAGCACCAGAGGTGTACATTGAGGAATTTCAGAGGCTAGCGGTCATGGTGCAGGACGTATCACAGACCAGACACATGATTCTCTTCACTAAGGGTTTGATGGAACCCTTGAAGTGTTGGGTAAATGATTTTAATCCTACCAACCTACATGATGCTATTTGGAGGACGAGAGAACTAGGACCAGCTGCCAAGCCAAAATTTTTACGTAGACCACCTCTTAACATAGAAGGAAGAGATCAGAGACCTCTAATGAACTTAGGAGGATGTGACCCAAGGGTGTTTGAAAGGGGCAGAGGCAGGTTGGATGAGAACACTAGAATGGAATTCAGGAGGAAGCAACTTTGCTGCACTTGAAAAAAGCCATGGAACCCATCACACAAATGCATGGGTCGTGGCCAAGTGCACTACATAGAGTTAACTTCAGACAATGAGTAGGAGGAGGATTTCGGCCATATCCAGAACATGGAGGAAGACACCAAAGAGACGGAAAATGAGGAGACCATAGGTCATGACATTACGACTGAGGAGAATGCCACCTTGGAATCCATTAGTGGATTGCCCAAGTATAACACTTTTAGGATGAGAGGAGTCTTGCAGGGGCAAAAGGTGTCAGTATTAATTGATGGGGGAGATTATCACAACTTCATTGACTAAACATGTTACGGAGGAGGCATATACCCATGGTTGAATTTGAAGGGTTCATGGTGGAGGTAGTAGGTGGGAGCACCATGCCTTGTGATAGGTACATTCCATGCATGAAGCTTACATTCGGTAGGCATGAGTTGGTACAGGATGTCTATGTGATGGACCTTCTAGATACCAACATAATCCTTGGAGGTCAGTGGCTCAGTACGTTGGGGCATATCACCACCAACTACAAGACCATGGATATGTCTTTCACAGAATAGGGTGGATGAAAGGTAGTGCTCCGAGGCATGACAAGTAACTCAACCAAGGTAGTTATGGCCAAGAGAATGGAGGCCATATTCAAGAGAGAAGATATAGTATATGCAGTTGAATGCATAATTTTGGCATGTGTGGATGAGCAGGGCAAGGTTCACTACACACTAGAAATCCAGGAAATCATTGACAAACACAACAAAGTGTTTGTACCTATCCCAATAGGTGTGCCACCAGACAGGGGGTTTGAGCACATCATTGAGTTGGAGGGAGGAGAAAAACCAGTCATCACCACACCATACATGCATCCGAAGAGGTATAAAGATGAGATAGAGAAGGCAATGAAAGAGCTCTTGGACATGGGGCACATGAGGCCGAGTTCCATCCCTTTTTCTTCTTTAGTGGTGTTGGTCAAGGAAAATGATGGAACCATGTGCATGTTCATTAACTTATGGTAACTAAATAAGAGAACAATGAAAAAAAAGGTATCATATACCAAGGATTGATGAGCTACTGGACGAATTGGATGGGGCTGTATATTTCACAAAAATTGACCTACGTTCTGGGTACCATCAAATCAAGATGAGGGAGGAGGACATCCCAAAAACTTATTTCAGGTGTCATTATGGTCACTATGAGTTCTTAGTGATGCCCTTCAGGTTAACCAATGCCCCAACCACGTTCCAATATTGTATGAACCATGTCTTCAACAAACAGGTGAGGAAGCATCTGTTGGTATTTTTTGATGACTTGCTCATTTATAGCAAGACATGGGAGGAACACCTTCGTCATGTGGACCAAATTCTGTCTATCATGGAGAAGCAGTCATTGTATGCTAAGGAGTCCAAATGTGAGTTTGGAATGACAATGGTTCTTTACTTGGGTCACATCATCAGAGAAAAAGGGGTACAAGTACATCAAGAGAAAATTCAAGCCATAATGGAGTGGCCTACACCTAAGACCCTTACAGAATTAAGGGGATTTCTAGGCATGTGCACTTACTACAGGAAGTTTTTTAAGGGGTTCTCTCAGCTTGTGCACCCTTGACTGATTTGACCAAGAAAGGAGCTTTCAAATGGAGTGAGGAGGCCTGATTTACATTTGACAAGATGAAAAAGGTGGTGAGAACATGCCCAGTCTTAGCCCTACCAGATTTCGACCAACCTTTCACCTTGGAGTGTGATTCCTCAAAAGAAGGTATTGGGGCCGTAGTGATGCAAAATAGGCACCCTCTTTCCTATGAGAGCCAAAAACTCAGGGGACCTTAGTTACTTTACAACATTTATGACAAAGAGATGTTGGCCATCATGCATGCTCTGGCCAAATTTAGACAATACCTGTTAGGTGCACGGTTTGTGGTGAAATCAGATCATAACAGTCTTAAGTACCTATTAGAGCAAAAGGAATTAAATAAAAGCCAGCAGAAATGGGTAAGAAGAATACATCCCTATGACTTTGACATTGAATTTGTCAAAGGGAAGAACAACTTTGTGGATGATGCATTGTCCATAAGGCCATCTATTTATGCCATGAAAGATGTGTCTATTGATTGGAAGGACCACTTGGTGATGGAATATTTAGATAATCATTTCTCTTGTCAGGTAATGGGCAGAAAAATACAAGATGATAACTTCAGGATCATTTATGGCCTCATCTATTATAAGGGCTGAATATTTTTGGTTCTTGAGTCGGCCTTCAAGGCCAAAGTCTTGCAGGCATGTCATGACTCACCAATGGCAGGTCACCAAGGGATTGGCAAGACGTATAGGAAGGTAAGGGAGAGGTTCTAATGGAAGAGCCTCAAGGAGGATGTGATGATGTATGTCAAGGAGTGTACTACTTTCCAGGAAAATAAGGATGAGCACACTAAATTGATAGGACTACTGTAACCCCTACCCATCCTAGAGCACAAGTGGGAAAGTATATCCATGGATTTCATCATAGGGTTGCCAAAGGCATAGGGGAAAGACTGCATTTTCGTAGTGGTGGGCAGGTTGACGAAGTTTTCACACTTCTTCTCCATTGCTACAGACTTCAGTGTAGCACAGGTGGCCGAATTATTCTTCAGGGAGATCTTCAGACTACACGGCCTACCCAAGACCATTGCCAGTGACAGGGATAACAGATTCGTGAGTACATTCTGGAAGGCATTATTCAGGCTAGTTGGTACAGCCTTGACTCCTAGTACTAGCTATCATCCTCAGACAGATGGGCAGACCGATATAGTCAACAAATGGGTGGAAGGATATCTCAGGAATTATGTATCTAGGAAGCAGAAATCATGGGTGAGATGGTTTCATTTTGGGGAATACTGCTATAGCACCACCCATCACATATCCATAGGTATGACCCCATTCATGGCGTTGCATAGTTATGACCCACTCTCTTTCGTAGAGATTTCCTTTGGTGACAACAGTGCCCCAATGGTACATGATTGGGTATAGCAGAGTCAGGATATCCTCAGGGAACTGAAGGATAATTACGGAGGGCACAAAACCAACAGAAGGTCCAAGCAGACAAGCACAGGGTTGAATGCACCTTTGAGGTTGGTGACTTAGTCTACCTAAGGCTCCAACCGTATAGGAAA
Source organism: Picea engelmannii (assembly GCA_009831015.1). Taxonomy (NCBI): domain Eukaryota; kingdom Viridiplantae; phylum Streptophyta; class Pinopsida; order Pinales; family Pinaceae; genus Picea; species Picea engelmannii. The sequence goes on from ML778418.1 coordinate 43,452, forward strand.
GATTCTATAAAAAGAAGTGGAGCATAAAAAATCCAACCATGTTTCTTTGGGCCCTACAGGATCAATAGGAGAGTAGGGGCCATATCTTATGAGCTGTAACTCCCACAGGGTAGCAGGATACATAATTTCTTCCACATGTCATGCCTGAAGAGGGCCATCGTCCAACATATCACTCCATTGGAAGTGCTACCACCTCTAGATGAAGAGGGGCAGCTAGTTCTTGTACCCAAGGAGATATTGGAGGTTCGTGAGAATAAAATATGCAATAGAAGCATCAAGAAATATTTGATCAAATGGAAGGACCTACCCATTGAGGATGCCACGTGGAAGAGTGAGAAGGTGGTACAAGAAATAGGTTTGGAATTTCTTGAGGAAAAGCAAGTTCTAGCAGGGGAGACTATAATGTCCCCCACCTCTTGATGAATAGACCTAGGAAGACTTAGTGGTCTAGGTATCCCCACTAGACCATAGTCTCATACAACATGGGGAAACGTCAACCAAACTAATGTTATATTTTGAAGTTGACTTAGGAAAAAAGGGAAAAAGAAGAAAAAGGTAACTCAATGAAGAATTAGAGTGCTGGAGGTTGATTTAGGGTTAAAGCAAGGGGTTAAACTAACTAAACAGGGGGGGGGGGAATAATTATAAAGGAAAGGCTAGGGCGCACCATTGAATCATCTTGGATATTTTGGTATTTTCTTGTTGAGCTCTTGAGCACACAGTTTTGAGGTTTTTGAGTTTACAAACCCTAGAGAGAAACTCAGTGGTGAAAGATCCCACTCACTTGTTCCAAGATTGGTATCGGGGATGAAATACACCACCCACACCATTCTACACTCATCACAGGTTCCTTCAGCCATTCAGGAGAACAACAGGGCCATACAATTTAGTGTTTTCTAGCAGGGGCGCATCATTGATTGAGGAACAATTCGATCCATCTTATTGAGAGGGCTTTGGGAGATTTCAGCATTAGGGTTTTTCTTGCAGGACCTTGCTCATCAGTTTGGAGGCTTTCTTGAGGAGTTACTACATCCAGATCATTATTTGCAGGTTGGGAGGGTTTTGGAGGAGAGAGGACGTCTTGGTGATTTAGTGATTCTCAGATCTAGGAGGCTCTACCTCATATCTGATCTTGAAACTTCTCCTGGGGGTTTGTGACTGCTTGATCTATCATCCTAGATAGTTTCTAGTGATTCAAAGGCCTCATTCATCCAGGCTGAATTGTTGATCATATTGAAGGTTTTAGGAGGGTCGTACCAGTTTAGGGTTTCAACAGTTGGAGGAGGAGAAATCAGTATTTGGGCTTCATACTTCAGGAAAGGGTTACCCTTGCCCTGATCTATCTCTTGGTGAAGTTTTGTGGCATTTGGAAGTCTTCTTCTTTAGGAGGGTCGAATCCTTGGTATTCATAGTATTCAACAGGACATACCAGCAGCTTGAGGGTTATACTAAACCCTAGATTTTGTATTGGAGCGTTCATCTTACATTTTAGCCTTTGGGAGGCTTATCTTGCATTTCTGGGAAATTTTTGTAGCATCTCATATCTTTGTCTTGAATCCATCTGAAGTTTTTCCAGATCTTCTTCCATATTGTACCAAGTGCTTGCTTTCTCATAATAAAAGATCAGATCTTTGTTTATGGTTCCATATCTTGTGTATTGTTGAGATCTATATGTATTGAATGCATCTTGAATAAACTGTGACTGAATAACTGAAATAAACCCTAAGGCCAAAATATCAGTGGCCAACCTGCATACACGAAAAACAAACAATTAATTAAAGGGTTAGTTAGTGTTTCCAAGAAAAAAAATGTATTGGCAATATTACAAATGAATATACCTCTTGCATTATAATGATATTTTATGGATGTGACTGTTCACCTATGGTTTAATAATTATCTCACATGATTTAATGATGATTATGGTACGTTGATTCTTCTTTTTTATTTCAATATAAGCATAATATTATAGTTGATTCAATATTGTTTATTCACAATCATGTTTGAATCCCTGTCTATATCCCTCCTCTTCCACTCTCCCCCCGCCCCTTCTTTCTCTCTCTCCATCCATCTATTTCTCTCCCTCCTCCCTCCTCCCTCCA